>JAQMCX010000046.1:4297177-4317514 GCA_029814765.1 Acanthurus leucopareius
GGCACATGTAAACACCAGATCGGAATAGATCACGTCACATGTAAACAGTTGACCTGAACTCTTCAATCGGAATGAAAGAAAGTCTGCATGTAAACCTGGCTACTGATACATCCTCATAGTCATTTATCTAAAAGCCCTTCATACTTTTATCTACTATTTACTTTTTTAAAAAGTCGGATCCGGAAGGTTTTTGTGCATTTTACACTCAGTCCTCATGTAAGTGCTTGTAGGCTTCACTAAAGGAGGTCAGTTTACATGAAGGCAGCGTTGCTCTTGTGCTCAGCTGCAGTCGAACTCCGGTCCCGACCCCTATGGGGATGGTATGGGGAGTAATGGAGACTGGAGGGGTATTCTGTTTCTTCATGCTGGTCAGCTTGTGCCAGTGCTGTGGTTATTTAAGGAATGCTGACTCCCCAGTTTCAGCAGATCACGGGACGCTGCAAGAGATGACCATAACCACTGAGGCCAAATATGACTCTAAATGTCATGGTGTTCCTCTGTCTTGTGGCTGGGTCACCGCAAGTGACCATGTCAACCTGGTGTCACCGAGCAGACTCCCTGACCTACTGTGTCTTTTTAAAGGGACCAGTCAGCAAAGAGTTTGGTCTTTGCTCCACAAACATGCTCTGTGCCTGTGGTTTGGGAGCAATATTCAAGCAGTATGAAGCTTGAAAACCAGTGCAATGTTAGTGATTTTAACTCGGGAACAAGGAGGAAGTTTCTGAACGTCCGAGCTTCGTTACGTCACTCAGAATCAAAGTAAAGATAATGAGTCAGTTCCAGACTTAATGTCTGAAACCTGCATCAAGCCGAACCTTGAAGGACGCTCTGCTGAATGTACGCAGGCTTCTCCCTGTTTGAAAAGACTGGCTTATGAAAGGAGATTCCTCTTTTTATTTTCTAATTATGCAATCTCTCCGTGTGCCTCTCTCCCCGAGAGTGAAAGTGTTTATTTTTAACAGCGCTGTCACTTCAGTCACTTTTACATGGTTATCGCACTAATGGTGTGTTCAGACAGAGAACGAAGCAAATATTCGCCTCTTATTATTTCCACAAGTTTCACCGTGGGATCTCTTCTGTTTGTTCATGTTACTTGTGTGAGTTAGGCAGATATATTCGAACTATCAACCGGTGTGTTAACTTGCTCAAAGCATCCACGATACCTGTACCTTATCCATATGCTAGCAAGTCGCTAAGCGTGTGTGTGTGTTGAGGGTGTTTGTGTTTGTTTAAGCTTCTGACTAAACGCTCACCAGAGAATTAGACTCTTCTGCGATCCAAAATTATTCCATAACCATTTTTTATAATTAGGGCTCAGTCTGTTACCTTAATGCTAATATTAATGCTAATATAGATGGAATTTACATGTATAATTCAGCCTTAAACCATTGTTTAGTCTTAAAAAGCAAACAGAAATCACAATAAATTATAATATAGAGTCACATTACGTGTAGAACTTCATACTTATGTTACATCATTTAGCAGCAAACTCTAATAGAAACGTGGCCTTTATGGTTGCAGCTGAAGCTCCTGTGTGCAGGGAGTGCGTCAGACTCTACTTGTATTGATTTCACCTCAACAACAAAGAAACGGAGCACATTAGTAGTTTGAGTTGTCATTTCAGATGGGCTCCAGATCAAAGGTAGCTCAGCTCTCACAAGAAACGAGAACGCCGAAAAGCTTCAAAGAGTTTCTTTTTAGCAGCGAAGAGCCAGTTACAGAAGATACAAGTAGATCCAATCAAGCCTGTGTTTTAGCGTGTTACTTCAAACACTCATCTGACACTCTTCTGTCAGGTGTTTTAGAGGAGTAGACTGGTGAAGTGCTGCTACGCGCAGGACGTTTTCAGCAGATGCATGCACACGGAGTATCGAGAGTAGGGACACCCAGTACCATTTCACCCTTATAGCTCCCTTGGCACAAAGTGCTCTTTCCATCTCTGAAATCCTAGACAGGTGGAACATCTCAACAGTGTGACAGTGATGCAACTAAACACCTGACAATTTGGGTGACACAGCCGTGCCCATAGGGATTTAGACATGGCTATTCCTGTTTGCATCTACAACAAAACAACTAAGTACTTTGGCAGTGCAACCTGAGAAACAGAGATGAGACTTTTACACGTAAAGATAGAATTTACATTAACCAAGTCTGTTTAAACAGGATGTTCATTTTACATAAATTATGCAAAGTTTTAGTTATAAATAAACCTTTAAATTGTGTATTTTGCATTTAAAAAAACTGAATTTTAACTCTCAACTGTTCTTGTAAATATCATGTATCATGAAAGTTCATGGAGATAGCTGGCAGTTCTTACATAAACTGAGTGAGTTTCGATCAAATATAACTGTCAGCCAAGAAGGTTCATATGCCAACTACTGTTTCTGAGATTAAGAGTGAACTTTAAACTCAGGAGTTTATTATTGATCATAATATTAGGTAGGCCTGTTATCATTTGTGGCCTTACATGCTAATGAAAAGGAACGATGTAGTTATGACACATTATCTTTCATATTTTTTATACCATCAACCTTCCAGGGATTTTAAATGAAAACAAACATAAACAACCCTCAGGGAAAAAAAATTGTCAAAAAAATCCACCAACATTTGTTCTGTTAGTGCAGAGAGGAAGGCAAACATTTATCATGTAGTGGGAAACAGAGTTAAACAACATTGTCATCAGTTCAAGTTTATCAGCAGCTAATTGGCTGCAGGTCCAAGTCTCCATACTGTTTCTGGTTGGTTAACATGTGGGAACATCTACAGCCTGTCCATGGATTCATGGTCAGGACCCGCTCTCTGTCCCTTAGGTTAGCACTGTGGAACATTCTGGGCTCCGGTCCCAGAGAATAGTGACATGTCAGCAGCCCATTCAAACGAACAGGCTGAGGGTAGCACTATGTTAGCTGTGGTGGTGGGACGAGGGGGAAGGGAAGGGGGGAGGGGGAGGGTGACCAGAGAGGGTGGCTCCATGAAAAGTCTGGTGTTCATGGATGGACTCTTCTTCAGAGCTCATCTTAATGATGCTTGATGCTGTAGATCAGGGTTTTCAACTAAAACGCAAAGAGGTCCAGTCAGAGAAAGTTTATCCAAGTAAACGTCCGGAACATCATGTCCACCTTGCGTTAGTGTGCTATTTGTTTAAGCAGCTGTATCAACGTCTGCATGTATCAATAACTGATATACAAACATTTTACAAAACACTAACATTTTGACAATTTGTTGCTTAGCATTGGGCGCACAGATACACAATCCCTCTCTCGTTTTTTTTAAAGAGAAGATAGATAATATAGCTTTGGAAAATTGTGCGTCTTAAAATAAAGTTCTTAAAGTCTTTTCTCATTTTTCTGTAACTGTCTCACGTCTTGACTGAACCATCTCAACCACTTTTACAATAAAAATCTCAACAAATTCTAACAATTCAACACTTTTTCAGTTTCTCTGTGATTCGCCTCTTAACTTTCGACTGTGCCGCCATGTTTACTGCCTGGAATGCAGAGACTTGATTGGCTGAGAAGCATCACGTGGGATGGCTTAACTCGTATGCAATTGGTCGGTTCATTTCCTGATCTTAACCGGAGTAGCTTTTAAGTGTTTACCGTAAACACTAGAAAAGCTGCTCCGGTTAAAATCGAAGTATCCCATCAAATTGGTCTAATAATTGATGGATTATAGATCCGGGTCCGTACAGATTGTTTCTGGGTCCGCGGTCCATCAGTTAGTGAACTATGCTAACATACTCCTGCTATAGAAGATAAACGAGACTCTGGCTTTCCTCCTTTTTCACTGATTCTAATTGTGTTTGTTTAAGTAAAGGACAGCGAGTTTCCATCTCAAAGTCGTCCTTCAGTTTCTTATATCGTGCACAATGTGGTAGTCTGTGATGTTTTTGTAAACAAGACCAACAGTCTGCGATTTGATTGAATAAAATGTTTAAATCATGGACTTTAACCGGCCACCTTCACGGCACTAAGTGCATGTGTCATGTGACTGTGTCTGTGATAAAGCCGGTCATTGTCTGGAGAATCGATGTTCTTAATTATTTCGTTAGACACAGACCCAAAATGCTGCTGCTTTCTTCTTCTGTGGTGGAATCTGAGTATGTGGAGTCCAGCTGCTTCATGCTGTGTTTCTGCCTCCCTCTGTGTTGCTCTCCACTCTTGTAGTATTGAAACCCATCAAACAGTCCTCATTAAAAATAAGCTGCTAGCCTCAATCGTCACTTTCTGTGTGCCACAAACAAAACACACAACCTATTTTTCATGCTTCTGGCGTTCTCTGCACAGGCGCCATACCTTGATGAAGCTGACAGAGAATCCTCGATATGTAAAAAATGTGTGTGGCCCAGAAAATCAGGAAAGCAGCCCTCACAGAAGTTTTTAAAGACCGACACACCCTCTTTAATTATTGATGGGATGCTGCAGCTGATTAGACTGATCTTATACAATCTAACACAACATCACTGGAGTTTGTTTATCAGAGTAACATGCCAGAGATTTGTGTCCATCCTGTACGTACAGTGAACTGAACGTTCTGAGCCAAACTCATATTTCTAGTCCTTAAAACTGGTGTAATATTGTGAAGATCAGAGAGGTTATTTTTGCAGTGACTGGGGTTCTCTAGTTCCTCTCTCCACCTCTCAGCACCAAGATTGGTCCAAACTGAGAACTGCAGAGCACAAAGTCTCAGTTTGTGTCACTTCAGGGAGGAAAGGTGAACACACAGCTCAGACATTACAAAATGATTTGAACGTTTTAGACTTTCAATGGATGCAGATGCAAAAAATAGTGAAAAAATAGTGTATATCGTTTGTCAGTGAGACGGGCTGCAGTGTAAATGTGACTGTAGTTTGTTGTTCATGTGCATTTGTTTGTCAGTCAGGTGAGAAGCTGCAAAAAGAAAACAGCACCACCTCTGGCAGCGAATAAGCTTATTAGAATTAGCAGAGTGCAAATGTGTGCGGACGTGTTTTCCATCAAAAGTCACTACAGTTGTTGGAGGCACTGACAGCTGATCAAGCCGTCATCAGCTGATGCTGTCATCCAAACAGACAAGCTTTTGATGCTTCAGAAGAAAGGAAATCTCATCTCTCAAACAGTATTTCTTCCTTTCTTCTCTCCCTGCATGGTGCCCTTTGCAGGAGGCATTTAAGTGCATAGAAAAGAATCAGGAAAACATGGTTTGAAATAAAGGAAAGTAAAATGTGCTTCTGGTTTTGTATCAGTTACAACTTTTCAGCACTTGCAGATTAGAAGTGAGTAAAGGGGAGTCGATAGTGAATGATTGTGGTTTGGAGTGGTGCGTTAAAAGGTATAAAACATGCTAATACGTCAGATTGTTTCATAATTTATTATCAAATGTTTCCAGCTAAGTCATTAGGTCATAAATGTAAATGCCAGGGACGTTTGATACGGTCGTGGCTTAAGGTAGAAGGAGCTTCACTGCATGCACATGAAGGTCAGCCCTCAAAGGCCTGATGCAGAAAGTTCAGCACTTTCTGAAAAATTAGATCATGTTGGTCTCAGCGCAGCTATCAGCTGTCTCACCTGAGAAGGTTCATGAAGACATGACGGCAACACCAGAGTAGAAGTGAGATGCTAATTCAAACATGACAGAGAGATGACTGTAGAAGACTTCTGCTGCAGGCTGCAACCTTCAGAGCTGCAGCAGTGAAGTCAGGTCAGGCTCCTTCACAGACTCTTCACATCTGTGACATAAAAAAAGTCTTTGGTCCAATGCATTTTGTACTGAACAGCTTAAAGGTATCTCACATCTGCTTAGTGTCACAAAATCAAGACTCAGAGCTGCCTGTTTTAACCTTATCTGAGGTTAAATAAAACCAAAACCTGACTGAGACTTTCAGTCACATAATTGAAAGTAACAGTGTGAGTATGAAGACGCCATGTCTGAGGGTCAGAGCGGGGCAGGAACACAAAGCACGCTGTGTCTTTGATATGCTCGCCCTCCTTTGAACTTTTAACTCGCTCACTTGATCACATTTAAACCACTTAAGCATTTCTGATTTCTGAGGTTCATGACTGTCGAGTTCCTGCAGGCGAAGAAATGCCACATTTCTTCCTCTCACAGTTTGCAGTTTGTCTCTTGGTTGATAGAATTTCTTCATGAAATGTTTTTTAAAATGAATTACATTCATGACTGTGACGTCCTAAACACCAACTCTCTGAAGATGCAGTGTGGGTTGACTCTGCAGAGACAGATGGTTTCAGCTTGGCACTTTGCATGTTTTGCTGCAAAGTGCTGCTTTGCTCGACGTGCTCGTCTCATCGTGGTTCTGGTCGCCTGGTTTGACAACAACTTCAACTTTGTTTTAAAAAGGAGCTTCCTGTTTCACTCTACCAGAGAATACACGGCTTCAGGAGAGAGAGTGTGGCTGTCTCTTTGAGTTACTGCGTTTGGAATAATAAAACTGACTCTGAACGTGTAGTTATAGGAAATCAAGTGGGGAAAAAAGCGATGAGGAGAAATGCCTAACTGTGGATCTGATAACGAAACAACTGAATGCAATCGAAAGCAACGTAGAAACCTCGTTCAGCTCTTCCTCTTTTCCTGGATCGCCTTTTTAGGAGATTATTGTTGTGCCCATTGTAGTAAACAGGCCAACGAACTGTACGAATTTACTCACCACTTTCTAACAGGTTTAGTCAGACAGTTTTTTCTGCACATCAGACAGCAACGATAGCTCTTCATTTCAAAATGAAAGCAAAGTCCTGCAGGTGTGTATAATGCAAGAGGGTAGCAACTAACGATCCGTCTGCATGATGGGAACCGGGCTCATGCACACTTTAAATTGTAATCTTATGACTTTGAATTGAAAATTAGATTAAAATTGTCATTTCACTGTGGCTAACATCTCCAGAGATTACATGTAAATCCTCCTCAGACGGCCTCTTTTAAGCTGGTTTCATGTTGCAGCTCCGATAGTCAAAACACCTGATCAAGTAACTCGATTGTCCCATAAACTGGTGGATTTTTACCTCAGAACTGTTTGTCAAGTGATATTATTATTATTGAAAGGCATAAATGAAGCTTGCATTTTATTTATTTACTTATTTATTCATATATTTTGTCTTATACTTGAACACATAACTCAGTGGAGTCTGGCTTTATGCAACAATTCAAATTTGAAACAAATGAGATTTTGTCTGAAAATTTGCCTGCACAAAGTTTTTTAATGTTTTCATCTTGACAACTGCAAAATAATGCTGTTATTTTTCTTTCCTAGGTCTTGTCATCACGACCATTGATCAGGTTTAATGGAAACCAAGGGGTAAGAATGTGCACCCTCACACACACACACACACACACACACACACTCTGTCTCTGTCTGCATGATTAGTTTTGTTTGTTTGTAAAGAATAATGACAGTAACAAAGTGCTTCTTCCCCTCGGGGTGTTATTACAGCCGGTTGGCTGAATCGTCACATTCAGCTGCTAACAAACATTTTAAAATCCAGAGCCAGAGATGAATTTACATTTCATCGTGACTTGCAACACATGAATTCAAATTTTCAAAAGAGCATCTTGAAGCTCAAACATTAGCTGACTCACGCTTTTTTAAACGAGACTTGTGATCGAGCCGACGCCGCTGTTAGCCGCCGTCATGACACTTCAGTGGCCGTCAGTGTGTTTGAAGAGCAGCAGAAAGAGGCTGGAAAGCTGTTTTGAGTTTCATACTTTATTTCTTGCTGTTCAGGACTTGGAATTGCTGCACTGATGTCACTGAGATCTGATCAGGCAGATGTTTTCTCTCTTTGAAGTGGTCAAAGGAAACGAGTTATTCTGCTACGCCTCCTAAATTTACCGAATCCAGAAAGAGCTCGTCACTGTGTTTGTTACGGCAGGAAAAAATACTAAAAAAACAACAAATGAACAGCCTCTTTAAAACGACACGTTGCTCTTGTTCTTGATAACTTCTTGTTCGGTCAGAATTTGTGTGTGTGTGTAATGTGTGTGATTTCAGATGTGGAATAGAAAGATAGAAAAGGGATCTTGTTTGTTTGTATTCTCTCTAAACGGCTGAGGGTTTCTCTCGTCAGTGGACTTGTTTTTCGTCCACAGTAGGAACTCTGGCTGATAATGAAATTTGATCTCATTGTATCAGCCAGTGGAATTTTGAAATTTTCTCTTGGAAACTGGATCAAACTTTGTACATTTAGTATCAAAACTAAGAACTAACAGCATGAGACAACAGCCAAAGAAACGAAGCCAGCTTGAACTGAAGCAGACTTACAGCTGCAGATGTTTGCGGTGGCTAATATTCACAGCTGCAGAACAGCAGAAACTACACTGCATGCCTCGGCTGTGCTGCAGAAGGAGCAGGTCAGTGAATGCACATGGCAGCTGCATGGGAAAATAAATGCAGCAGGCTGGATAATGGATTGTTTTTTATATCTTAGAATGAAAGAAACTGCCTCCTGCTGTTTCCGGTTCCTGGTGGTTTATCATAATAACAAAACTCACACAACTGTGCCGTTACTTTCTACAGGAGCAGTTTAATGTCCCCATGAAGACAATAAACATCCTCATGCTCACAAGCATCCTCTGCACCAACATCTCCTTCCTGCATGGGAAGTAGGCAGGGTTTACATGTGCAAGCCTGCCCAGTCCGACAGGCAGAAACAGTCCATGTGTGTGTCTTCACTCTTAAGTGTGCAGAAGGTTGAAGTTTGGAGGAAATGGGACACAGTGCAGTTGCTTGTTTACATTTGACCTACAGGTAGGACAGCACTTTCCTCTAAAGGTTGAACCATTCCTGTTAAAGGCACAAAAATAACAAGCTAAACTGCTCACAAACAGCTGAACTATCAGATTATTGCATGACACCTGCCAACACCTCATTCTGCCAACACTGCAGTGTAATACACACACAGCTTGCAGGATCCCAGTGCACTCGCCTCCTGCATTCTCACATGCAGACCTCAGGCAGCAGCAGCATGGCAAATTTGTTCAACCAGTCTTTGTTTGATGTGTATGTTGTCTTGAAGAATTTGGCTAGAAGATATCAGACGTGATGGCTGTCGTAGCTGTGGTCTGTGTGTTTTTGTTAAGGTTTATGATTTCTAAATTGACAATCAAAAGTCAGTGTTCAGCTGTCACTTTGCATCAAGTTTTTATTGGCTGTTAAGGAAATGCAATGAGAGGTATTCACCCTGCAGTCTCCATGCGTCTGACGCTGCCGTCCTGCTGTCAGTGTCTCTGTGTCAAAGAAAAGTAAACTGCAAAACAGTGCAATCGTGCAGAGCCAGACTCCGTTTTTCATCCTCTTTGACTTGATGCCATCTAGCATTGAAATTTGTGGAGCATTTTTATCCATCAGCGCGTGTAATGCATGCAAACATATCTGTCATGGAGCCATGTTTGTCGGTTCCAAGAAATAGATGGTGGAGCCGATTGTTCATGTCTGTTTTTCTGCTGTTCGAATACGTAAGTGATGCATGTATTTTACCGATGCAGCAGGCTCACTATGAGGGAAAATCTGTTGAGATCAGAATGCAAGTTAGAAGTGTGAAAGTGGTTAAATTGCAGAACAGATGGCCTGGCTGTCATGATGAGAACCCATTTTCATTCACTCATATCCATTCATCTTGCACAGCTCTCCCAGAGCTCTGACTCATTGCGGACACGAAGTACAAGTTTGTTGCACTTTTCAGAGACTGAAAATGGATGAAAGATGCAAATGAAACACACAGGTGGGCTCATACAGCATGCATGATAAAGAAAAACACCTCATCATGGTGGATGAAGCCTGAATTCTGTCCTGCAGGTTTTATTCTGGCTGTCGACGCAGCTCAGATCATTCTGACATTACGTGCATGTTTCTGAGTTTGCCCGTCACATGCTGCTTTCCATTTTAAACACTGCACAAGCGGCCTGTGGCAGCGAGTGTATGGAGATGTTCTATACTTGTTGTTCTGTCTTACACTCCGCCCACTCTGTTTGTCTCCCTCAGTCGCTGCTTCTTTCAGACTTGCTGTCTCTGATTCTGGCAAACCTGAGGATCAGTTGGCCGCTGGGCCTTTGCTGATGATAGTATGTACGGCCCAGCAATCCTGCACTGCAGAAAACATGGACAGACAAACGCAGCATTTGAGCACAGAAATAATATCAAATGTAAACACAGAGTATTTGAGAATCTGCCAGTTGTAAATGCAGTTCATAAAAATCAAAGGTTTCGCTTTAATCCCACTGTGATCGCACTGAATGCACCAATATAAAACTGTTCTTCTGTATTTTGGTGTCATTAATGTGCACAAAGTTTCTCTCCTCTGCTCTTCCTTCACACACATACACATACATGGACAAAGAATCATGTCGTATGATGTCGTAGAGAGACATTTAGACCACGAGATCAACCAAAAAGCTGAGGGATGGGACATTTATTTACAGACGCTTTGACTGTTTTGAAGCACTTTCTTGCATTAAAAAACGATCAGTGTTGTATCACATTAAATCTGCAGACAATATTTAAAAATATGAAGTACAATACGCATAAAATCTGTTTCAATTTTTTCAATTAATTAACATTCATAGTGGCTCCAGCAGCGTAGACACTCGTCTCCCTGTCAACAGCTTTTCCAGAGGAAGATCCTTGGACAGATTTCACCAGAATAAATCCGGTGTCATTCCTTCATCCCTTCATCCCTTCGTTCTTACATTCACTTTCTCCTTTCTGTCCTCCACAAGTCGAAGACCAAAAACTGACTAAACTTGTTTAATGCAAACTCTTCAGTCCCTGCTACAGCTTTTAATCAGACATGTTTTCTTAATTGATATTCTGAAAATATCAGTGTATTGTATAAAAAAACAGTCATAGTGTTGTTAAATTCTAGTCTGGCGTGTTATCTCATGCGGGAGTGGACGGTGCGTGCATGTCAGGGGTCAGCTGGCCGTCGTGGTTGCAGACCAAACACTGCGTTCTGCTCGTAACTTTAAAGAAGTGGCGACTTTAGCCGAAATTGCGTGAGACGCTGAAACAGTCAGCATCAGACCTTCGTCTCTGTCTGATTTGTTCTCTGTCTCTTCACTCCCTCTCTGTCCTCTGGCCTTGGAGAACAGGACCAGACGAAATGCGTGGGGGTCAGTCCTCCTCTCCAACAATCCCAACTTGAAAAGACCCTTTGTTTGCTAGATGCCATGCAGAATGAGAAGATGAGACTGGCTGCAGACGGAGCGGGGAGGGGGCGGTCGGACCACCTGTTTAAAAATCCACTTCCGCCCTCAGTCGTATGAGGGGGACTATTACTTGTAGAAATGATGTGTTTCGTCGTCAGTCCTTCCCTCCATCCAGTGTTTAAGTGATCTCTCGGGCCCTTTAATGTGAGCTCTGCTGCTTTTCCCTTTGCTCTGTTTTGTCTGGTTTTCAGGTAACAGCAGACTCAAAGCTTTGATAAAGACTTAAACAGATGCTGTTGCATGCAAGATTTTTAATTTGCAAGTCAAAGTGACTCTAACGTGGGGTTTCAGTTTAGAAATCAGTTAGCTCTACAAAAGATTACCTGCTTGAAAATTCAGCATCCACAGCTTCATTATCACTGTAGTTGTTCAGGCAGAGAAGCTCAGAAAAGAACCGGCGCTCGGCTTCATTTTCCAGCCCGACTTGTTTGGGTTAGTTTGTGGTGCGAAGTCGAGGTACGTTTCTTTGTTCTGCATAAATCATCCTATGGTTTTCCCCGATGTACCTGTCTGTTCACTGCCTGCAGAAACTCCCTCTTCTCAGCAGAAGCTTGTTAAAATTGTTGAGTATATTATCTGGCGTTGCAGCTTGGGAATCAGCCAAATTTGCCGAGCTCATGGTTTACTGACTCAGACGGGTCGGGCTCCTCCCATTCAGACAGATTTCCAACCGTCCTGGCCCACTTTTGCCAAACCACAACCATTTATCTAATAAAGGGTGAATGTAATAAAAGATTATCAGAGGAGGTGGTTCGAGTTTGAGAAGTCACATGTCCCACAGTTCACTGCTCCGACTGGTCCGTTCAGTGCTGAGAGGGCTCACGAGTCAGATGATACAGTAAAAACTTAGCAGCTCTAATCGAGCGTGAATCAGGATTCTGTTACTGCACTGCTCACTTTCTCTCTTTTACACATTTTATTGTACTTTTAGGCTGTAATTTAATAACAAACATATGCTTTCCCTTTTTTTTACTTGCTTGAAATTGGACCAAGCATTTTGCATCTCTTATCAATAAGTCACACGTCATTCCTCTGATTGGTTTAAGTTTAAAGGTATTTTAGCCTGTTGGTAACGCCGGTTAAAAAGCTTATTATGTCGATGCTACTAACATGTTATTTATTTCAGTTTTACTTTTAAAAACCCTTTTAGAAACAACTCGTTTTCAATGGGATTAGCATGAAAATGGAACACATGCATCATATTACAATCACTTTATATGCACATGAAACTAATCAATTAAAAACCTCGTCGGCCCCGCCCAGTCTCTCCGTGTGCATCATGTTGTGTAGTGAAGATGCACCGTGAAGTGAAGCAGGGCGAAACTTCTCCACTGTCAACAAACAGGGGAGTATCAGGTTTCATCTTAAAGATGACCCATTTTCCTCAGAAGCTGTTTTCTGTCACAGATGAGTGAAACATCGTACGCACATCCTGGTTGCAACACTCGCGTTCGTTAAGCTGGAACCTGAGCTGTTTGGTGTGAGGAGCCTCTTCGTCCTCAACCATGTGAGTCAGGGAGTGAACTGAGTCACTCCGCAGGGCCCGGCCTCTCAGTCAGCTCGTCTGCCTCTTAATCTGCTCTGGATTTACACACTCCACCAGTTTCCTGTGTTTCTACAAGAACCTGAGTTACCACAGTAAAAAGGTGTTACTGGCTGTAGATAAGGATGTTTTCCAACACCGTGGCACATTACGGCCTGCTTCGTTTTTGACCCCCCTCCTTCCACAAGGATCCTTTTCCTGTGTTCAAACTCCCACATTGTGTTTTATGTTCTGATATGAGCTTTGTGTTCTTCAGCACTGAGGCTTTACAGCTCTGTAACATCAGATTACAAGAGGTTTAATGACACTGTAGTAATCCAGGTAAATGGGACAGAAGTTGCTTTTTTGTCTCTGTTTTCTGTCATTTATATAATAAAGCAAAGAAGCGTGTGGATTTGTGGCCTGCGGTCCTGATGACGGGAATTATTTTGCTGTCGGTAGGTTTCCTGTTGGCTGATATCTGAAGCTCTGATGCAACTTTAAACATGATGCAGGACGACAAAGAGCAAAATCATCCAGAACTTCATGTTAATGTTACGTGACGGCGGCTCATTATAAGATGTCAGACCATCTTGTGGTTGAAACTGTTTTGTGGTGGGTTTTTGTGGTTTTGGTTTTTTGTTTTTTCCCTCCACCTCTGCTGCAAAAACATCTCCCCCTCCCCTTCTTGCCAGTTCGAGTGTGTATTAGAATGATGCTGAGTCCACAGTCTTGTGGTGTGAAATCTTCATCCTGTGTCAGTCGTTGGTCACGGAAAAAATTATGATTATTAAAAATTAAAAATGACCTTTTTTAAATAATATCAGCTTTTGATTAGAGGCATTGTGGGTTAAGTGATGCAGGAGTTGAGCTTCACTGATGGCTGAGGTCACAGCAGGGCACATAAAGGACATTATTTATTTATAGTTGGCCACCTGCAGCCTTCACACGTGTCGGGACCTTTGGTAAACAGAGACGAGCTGCCCACATTCGGGCCGCATGTTCGTCCCTGCAGTGAGTCACACACCGAGCCTCTTCCAGCTCAGCTCACTGGGAATGAGCTGCTCACTGGTCAAGAACTGGGAGACCAGCATCATGAGTAACTTCAGCTGTCTTTTGTTAACGTGGCTCAGTGTGATGCACAGTCCTTCGACTCATGCTCAGGAAAACAGAGCTGAAGGGGGAGTGAACCACCACAACACCCTCCGCTCTCATGTGAAGCTGCTTTAGCTGGAGCTTTTCTCTACAGAACTTCTTAAATTAATTTCCTCTTAAACACACGTTCTAATTATAGGCTGTTAAAACTATTTTGAGGTGAAATCACACAGACTTGTGCAGTCAGGGGAAGTCTCAGTCACCCTGTGCTCTCTCTGCTCTGTCTCTCACATTTCTCTCGAAAGACGACTGACTGATGCATTCAAATGTTCCAAATGTACCGGTGTCTTATTGTAATAGTGCCGGGTGCTTTTTGAAGCCAAAATGTTGCATCTACATCCCAGCTATCAGTTGATAAACAAAAGTTCAGCAGCTGGCTGATGATCGTAGAGGTTTGCAGAGGTTCGGAGCGCTACCTCACAGCTGTTGACCCCACTTCCTCTGTTGTCTGCTAAAAGTAACACCTGTAGTGTGGGAGGAGGGTAATTTTGGGGGTGGGAGAGGATGTGCAGAACTGTGCTGAAGGCCAGAGACTGCAGAAACACCCATCATAGTTCCTCTGTTATAGTAATTTACCTTCAGTTTCTTGGGTCAAACTTGAGGAACACAATTAGAAACCATTTTGCAGTGCATAGATTATCCTGTAAAAATATGCCCAAAGAAGTCTAGACAGCAGATTTTAAATGCTTTTTGAGAGGTTTTCAGTGTTTTTGGAAAGCAGGATGAAAATGGGCTTTGGGCTGATTCACAGCTTCGCCTGGTGTGGGCTCGATTTTCCAGTTTTGTGGCGTCGGAGTCGTAAATGGTACTGAATACATCAAAGAAGAATGAGTAGTTTACCAAAAGGGTGTGGAGCGCAATTAGTCATCCTTTCTGAGTGCTTGTCTGAAAATATTTCATTGATGTTGATCATGTACAAGCCCAAAAAAGAATGGAGAAAACACACATTTATGAAAAAGGAAACACATCCTCGTGTTCATGAGAAGAACTTCTTCAGATTTCGTAAGAACAAGTAAAACCTTAGTGGCTTTGTTATAATATCACAATATTTAGAACAGGAACACTTCATGTGGATTTAATGTGCTCATGTGTTTCTCTTTTTTGTCTTCAACAGAAAATTTCAATACCACGGTCAGAAAATTCCAGTGAACTGCAAACGTTTACTTTCTACCTGTCAAACGTGGGCAGAGATAATCCCCAGGGCAGCTTCGACTGCATCCAGCAGTACATCACCAGGTGAGCCAGCACCGTCTCGTTTTCTGCCAAACTCACGTCAAAGAGTGTGTGTTGGGGGGGTCGAAAGAGAGCCGGGAGGTCGGGAAAGAAAGGGATTTGACGCAGCAGCGCATCCTGCTGTGGGAACCCACAGTTGGATGGAAATTGAAGAAAAATAATAGTTGGGCCCTCGGGGTGTTTGATGGATCTCATCTGGATAGGAATGCACAGAGAGGATGATGGGTTACTGCAGACGGGGAGACATGTGAGGCTAACGCTGAGAATTAGCTTGTGCTGGTGGATTTATGTTAAGTAGTCTGAAACAGCTTCATATTAAAAATAATATGTTGTTGGTTTGTTTCCTGTTTATCTCTCTCTCTCCCTTTCTGCCCCCGTCTTCCCCACTCACTGTCTCCTCTTTGTTTTGGCAGTGAAGGGAGCATTCAGCTGGACTGTTTGGGCGGGATCCAGGACAAGATTACAGTATGTGCCACAGACGACTCCTACCAGAAGGCCCGGGAGAGCATGGCCCAGGTGGAGGAGGAGACTCGCAGTAGGAGTGCCATTGTGATCAAGCCTGGGGGGAGATACGTAGGTGAGGAGACATGGCACCGATGCATGCAGACCACCCAGCATTTACCGGCACTCAGACAGTTTCTGACTCACAGACGTGCAAAATCCCATATTTAAAATCTCAGCTTTCCACTTAAACACCCAAAATTTTGGGGAGTTACCAAGTGTGAAGCACCTGGAAGAGTTTTTGCGCCCTGCAAACATCCAAATGGCCCGTAGCTTTTCTCCAACGGTGAATTGCAGCAGACAGGTTGTTTGGGTCTGGGGCTGAATGGCAGAGGGCCAGCGCTCTGCCAGCACGCCTCATCTGCAACCAGGACTTTATTGAGTTTGATGGCCGTTGCTTCCTCAGTGGCCAAACATATAAAGTGCCTGATGTGCACTGATCCTCTTTTCTTCCATCCCCACCAATGTAATTCAAACATGCAGAGACAGAAACGTCCCGAGGCAAAACACATCGACTGTATGACTTCTTCCTCTGCTCTCTAACCTGAACTATAAAACACATCATGCTACAGTTGCAGAAGAAAACCGCAGCCGGCTCTGCCTCAAAGCCTGAATAGAAACAAATCCAGCCTGTTCACCGTTTAGCAGTGAGTCATTAAAAGTTTAATCCAAGCGTTCTGTAATGCCAAAGATTGTTTCTGTCTCAGTGGGAGGCAGCGCAGATTTTATCTGTTTCTGGACCATTATCAGTCTCTGAACTGACAGCTGTTGACAGAAGTAAATGTATTTCATCCTGAGATTATAGTTATTTTCTTCAAGTCCTGACAGCCAGAGAGCCTCCTGTTGGCTCCTTTTCTTCAGAGATGATCATGGTGCTAAGTACCTTCTGTGAATTAAATTCTCAGCACGACTTAAAAATTAACCATAAAACATTTTTTTTTCTTTAAAATGAAAACATGTCACTCAGGTGTGAAATTAGGGGTTTTTTTCTTTGAGAACATCATCTAACTCATGTAACTTCTCCGAACTTTAGGGAAGAAGGTTCAGATCCGGAAACCGGCGCCCGGCCTCTCGGACATCGCCCCCTTACGGAGGACATCTCGGCCTGTCATCATCTCCAGCAGCACGCTGAAGAAGAGCACGGCTCAGCACAGGCCGCTGCGGGAGCGCCTCATACACCTGCTGGCCCTCAAGCCTTACAAGAAGCCAGAGCTGATACTGAGGCTGCAGAAGGATGGCCTCCAACCTTCAGACAAAGACTCCCTGGACAGCCACCTGCAACAGGTTACACAGACACTTTTACCGCCTCAGTGTGACGCTTTCACTTCTGATCATCCTCAACCTGCAGTTAAAGCAGGTAGACTCACCTGTGCCTCTTTTCTCCGTTTCCAAGGTGGCCAACCTAAATGGAAGAGACAACACCTTCACATTGAAGGACTTTTTGTATAAGGAAATCCAGAAGGACTGGCCAGGCTACACGGAAGGAGACCAGCAGCTTCTCAAGAGAATCTTGTTTAGGTACGTCGCACGTCAGCCTGTTCAGATTGTGATTCTGATAACATCAGCGTGATGTGCGTTTCTCGTCGTATTCTCGCTCTCAGTTCATGTTTTTGCTGAACACTGGTGATGTTGGTGGTCATTTAAAGGTAGCTCTTTTTGCAGCGTTTGTTGAAAAGGTCTTTCGTGGTGAAACATGTTGCTCGAGGTCTCTCAGCTCATGAAAAGCCAAAGCTAAAGCTGCATTTCTGTCACTGCAGCCTGCAGCGTGACTGCGACCTGCGCCTTGTTGTGTTGTGTTGTTTCTCTTGGCAGGAGTGGCTGTGATGCCTCTGGTATGTAGAACTTAAAGAGCTTCCAAGATTTGTAGAGATATGTCCTTCTACAAAAGGAATGTATGTGCTCTTTATCTTTGCCTTTACTGTCTCGGTATATAACCGGCTGATGTGTGTGAGATATGATCAGGATATGTAAGCTCTGTTACTGTCTCTTGCATTGTAACTTGACTTGACCTCCATGCACTCAAAACAGGTGATGATAGATGTGTAAAAGCTTTGTAAAATCTGCATTTTGTAGTTTTTAGACCGGCAGGTGTGTCTCATGTGTTCCGAGGTAGATTTTTGTTTGCTTCACTGAATTTCGTCTAAGTGTTGCATTTGTTGACAGCAGGAGCTGCTGGCCCTCTTCCCAGTGGAAAAATTTTGGTTTCTCAGGATCTGGGACAGTAAGGAAAAGCAAGCTCCCAGCTGACTATATATAGAGCACAGAGAAACGCTTGGTTCTCAGCGTGTTTACATATCGGACTCAGGAATAGCTCCTATTCATGATAAGCTCACTTTTACCTGTGGTGCAACTCTAAAGGAAGCCAGAGTGTAAATACTGACTGACCGAAAGAAAAGAATCATATAAAGAACATGTGATAATGAAATAAGCACAAATGTTAAAAGTCCAGCCTTTTCTGAGCCTGCAGGGTTTTATGGTTTGTTTTGTTTCGTATTGTGTGTAATGATGGAGAGGTGTGTCGGTGTCGGTGTCGGTGTCGGTGTTCTTACTGTAGCTGCCTGTTTTTGCTTTTAAAGAAACGGAGGAAACTCTCCAGAGGCAGCAGAATAAACGTTCAGCTTGTGAAACCCAGTTGTTGTTTTTTTGTGAGACAGCTCTGATGGAGTTGGGATTTATCAGGACAACAGCTGCTTCACCCCAAACAGTTTCACAGTTTGAACCTTGAATGTGTGTGACCTTTTGGATGTGTAGCAAAACATTGACTTTAGATTCAGACTGAACCCAGTGGCATGCTGGGAGATTTAAATGGTCTCGTGTGTGAATGCATAAAGCGTCTCTCTCACTGGGGACATGAACTTGTGGTTTCTGCTGCAGGACGAGGCGTCACTGCTGCTGTTTGTTTAACTCATCTTATAGTATTTTAAAATTTTTATTAAAACTCATTAACAGACTGATTCTTATAACAAAATGATCAACTATATACCATAATTTGCTTAACGAGGCCATGCAGTGTGTAAAACCTGACATTCAGCCCTCCTTACTGCCAGAATAAAATGATCCTCCTTTAATAATCATATTTTGACGCCACTGCGATGATTCGACTGTGTGATTGACGGTCAGATCAGGCTCCTTCGATCGAATCATCAGGTTGACAGCTGTTCTGATCAACCCGTTTAGTTTATCTGAAGCAGAATTGCCTCACAGAATAACTAGAATATAAAACAAACTGTCTTACTAGCACAGTTCTTTACAAGCAGAGAAAAAAACACTCTTATTTTGTGTGTGTGTGTGTGTGTGTTTTGTGAGTCTCTCTCTACTGTACTTTGAGCTGTGTATCAGCTGACTGCAAACCACAGCCTCCCACCTAACGCCGCCTCCCTCACCCCAGCTCCTCCACAGCTTTGAGCTAATGCAGTCAGTCACGCAGGAGTAGCACAGTAACATGATTGGAACGCACATGATGCAACAGTGTTCCAGCACACGCTGATCCGTGTGTGAGGTGGCAGCGGTCCAAAGTTCAGCCACATCGGCCGGCCTGCTGCTTCACTCGCAGCTCATGTCTGTGTATCTGACTGTCTGTGCAACACACACACACACACACACAAACACACACACACCCTGCCCTGATTGAGCAAGGGTGGGGCATTAATGGGGTTTAGTGAACCAAGCTGCCCCCTTCTGATGATAGCTGCATCTCTGCATGTGCATAATGTCCTTTACATTCCAGATTACTGTTGTTTATCTGGGTTGATGGCTGTTTGATGGCACAGCGCTTTTGTTTTGACAATCCTCTGGTGTGACAGATTCTCCGGTGAGGTCAGTGTTTGGTGCGTGATAATAAATCTGAGGCTCCGTTCACACTCGGCACCGACATGGTTGTTGGATGTCGTGATCACAAGTAGACGACACTGAAAACAGGTGGGAGTGCTGCACAGTTACTGGAGTCTCTTGCAGAGCTGGTCAGAGATGGTGATGTAGTTCAAACAGAGTGCATCTTTCATCCCGGTCAGAGACTCTGCAGTGTGAAAAATGTCACAAAAACCACCCAAACATCCAACCTTCAGTGAGCTGCAGCACCATATCCTCTCTCTGTGTCACTGTGGTGTGTTGTGCTGCAGTTAAACAGTGAAATAAGCATGTGATGCAACATGAGGTTAGACTTCATTTTCTCTAGAGAAGAAAATTCAACACAATTTTATTTTTTAAAAACACTAAAGACTTGAAAACATGTTTGTAGATTTAATTATTTAAATTTTGCTTTGTTCATTTTTTTTAAATAAAGTGTGTGGTTGAAATAAAATGCTAATCTGTTAAGTAGATCCTCCTCAGCTCTGTTGTCATAGCTACCCACTCATCTCCACAATGCGACTGTAATAACTTGTTTTTAGTGCCTTTAAAATCTAAAGAAATGACGACTGTGTGTGTTTCTGCTTGACTGATGTGTCTTAGAACATAAGTACAGAATTTTTAAGCTTCTACAGCTTCAGAGAACTGTAAAAAATACATCTATAATTCATTCTTTGGTTTGTTGTTCTATCTGTTATAACATGTTAGCAACACTTTAATCTGCTGCAGCCTCTGATGTTACAGAGTTAGCACCAATGGAACAGCCGCTGGATTACAGTTAACAGTTTAGATCCTGCAGAAATTCATCAAGCTTCTGTGTGTGTGTGTGTGTGTGTGTGTGTGTGTGTGTGTGTGTGTGTGTGTGTGTGTGTGTGTGTGTGTGTGTG
>JAQMCX010000046.1:4318164-4387225 GCA_029814765.1 Acanthurus leucopareius
ATATATACTTCTCGGTTCCCTCTCTTCCTACACGACTCTCTTTATATCTGTTCCCGTAGACATATATCTATCTTTTGTGTGTGTGTGTGTGTGTGTGTGTGTGTGTGTGTGTGTGTGTGTGTTCACTCTTCTAGGAAACAGAACAGCTCTGCTCCTCCGCCGGAGAGCCCTCCCAAAGAGCTGGTCAGCAACTCTCCATCCCAGGTGAGCTTCCTGTTCCCTGTCCTACTTGTTCTCTCACTGTCACACACTTTTCCTTCCCTGAGCTGCCTCTCATACACACACTAACTCCTTCACTGTGGCTAGATGATGATATTCTCATGAAATTTCAGATTTGTCAAAGGTAAATCATAACCGTGCTGTTAGAGAGGCTGTTTTATTCCTGAACACTCCACAGCACGGTTATTTCATCATGTGTACGTTTCCAGAGTGAATTTTGAGGCTCTGACTGCTTGATGTTCATTCAGTGGAGTGTAAATACACTCTGCATCGCTAATCTTTAACCAGAGCTTGTTTGCCTGCAGCTGATCCAGTAGAAACGGTAGGAGAACTGAACCGAAGCTGTGTATTTTATTTCCACACTTTCACCAGTTTACCAAACACTGACGCCTGCTGACTGTGTTTTCTCTGCATTCTGCTGGTTTCTGTTAATTCCCAGGGAGGTTTTTTATCAGAATGATCACTCCCACCCTCTCAGTCTCCTCAGTGAACTGGAAAACGCTCGTACAGTAAATGTTTTCTAAACAGGTTCTGTTTGGAGTGTATTACTTACTAATGGTTTAATATGAGCTTTTCAAGAAGCTTTAAACAGTTTCACAGTGTTTGCAGAAGCACTAAAGCTTTGTTTTTAAACCGAACAGCTCCCATGGTGCACTTCACTTTACTGAAACTCTTCTCTGCCCTCATTGCATAATTCATTTTTTCCCTATTCCTCGTCTGCTGCTCTCATTTCAGGTCAGACTCCTGAGTTTACCCATTGTTTACACTTCCATTAGGTAGAGGGGGGAGGGGCTGCTCTGTTTTATTAATAGCTCCTTCCCCTCAGATTCTTCTCACCTCAGATACCTACTGTACACTCCTCCTCCTGCCTCCCCTCCCTCCCTTAGCAAACACGGCACACAAACAGTAAACAGCCCCCCGAGCTCTTTATTTAGACTCATAAACATGAAGGCAGCAGCACATCAGGTGAAGCTGTGTGTGAACGTCACACAGCTGAGTGACGGAGGAGCTGCGAGGCAAACAGAGCCAGACCACGTAACCACGCACGGACACAGAGGAGTCTGGAAATAACTTACTTTATGTTCATATTTAATTATCATTTATTTTAAAAAAAGTTTTCTATTCAGCTAAAAAACAGAAACAAAAGGGAAAAATCATTTTCATTTTTCTATTTGGAAAAAAAAAGAGAAATTGTTCATTATTGCCGTCGTCTAAGTGGATCTCAGTCTCACTTCCTCTGCCGTCTCATGCCTTTATGACAACAACTCGGCGTTCTGACGGTGCTGCTGCTCGGCCTCTTCAGGTTGTTATTGGCAGGTTTTTAGGTGTAAAAACAAACAAGCGCGTCAGCTCGGCTGCTGAGGGAAAACAAGAGGGAAATATTTTCTAAATGACTGCGTGTGAAAACTGTCCAAAGGGCCTGACAAACCCAAACTTCTCACTGGTTGCTGCTGTTGTGCCAGAAGCCCAAAGTACACGTAGATCCGGGGTCAGCCACTCCCGGAGACGCTGGCGTGGGCCGGGCCCTGCAGGGCGGCTCTGTAATGGAAGCCGCGGTGTTGTGAAAAGACAGCACAGTCATCGTAGTCTCAGTGCTTCTGAGAACACAGATCCTACAACTCTCTCTCTCTCTGCTCCTCTGTGTTGCTCCTCCGTCGGTGTGCTCGTACTGACCCTCTGCTCTGCACATTCCCTTATTCTCCACAGCTCAGATCATTCTCAGTTGCTCTGACCTGAATTGCAATTTTCCTCTCGCTCACTCGGAGGTGAAATGAGTTCATTTTAAACCCTATCTAAAGTTCTGCTACTGAAATTGCTTTTTTTTCTGACAGAAACGGCCACCCGTTGACTTCATCGACCCCCTCGCCAACAAAAAGCCCAGAATATCACACCTCGCAAGCAAGGCTGCAGCAGCGCCGGTCAATGGCAAGCTGAGCTCCTCCAATGGGAGGGGAGAGGCAGGTGGAGCGCAGGCAGGGGTGTCAGTTTCCGTGTCAGATGGCGGCATGACGTCCAGCTCCCAGCATCTCCCTGTGCTTGACATCCCTCGTCCTTTCGAAGCGCTGTCGGACGTGAGCAACGACTCCAGCCACAACGGGAGAGACTGTGACGCTCAGGAAACGGCGGTGTCCGAGAGGCTCAGCCAACCGCCTTCGCTTTACACGGGCCCAGCGCCGCTCACTGCACCCAGCATTGGCACTTCATCCCCGGGACACACGGTCCTGGAGGCCCCGCGGGGAAAGAATCCTTTATCCTGCAACAACAAGTCCAGGAAGAAGTCTAAAAAACATAAAGACAAAGAGAAGAGCAAAGACCGAGAGAGGGCGCAAGAGAAGCAGGAGAGGAAGAGCCGTGAAGAGCGAGCGCCTGAGCCGAACAGAGCCTGTGAGACGAGCCTGGGAAACCTTAAAAGCAACAGTATTCCACACAAAAGCACAGGTGAGAGGATGACACACACACACACACACACACACACACACACACACACACACGTCTTTCATCCTCTGTCACACACTATCTGATTTAATTACGTTCAGTTTCAACACTCGTGCTCCAGATAAAAGATTTATGAATAAAAAAGTAGCACTGCGCTCGTGGATGAGCAGCAGTTAGTCATCGCTGTGAGTAGGTGCTGCGTCATGTGACCAGCGTGTGACTCACTGATTGAATGGAGACCCCTGCTGTTCAGCTTCATGCCTGAAATAACCTCACGCCTCGCCGTGATCTTAGAGACGTGTGATGTGAGCAGGAACCAGTGAGACGTTTTCTTTCTGTGGTTTTTACTCTGAGACTCAGTAAGGACGACTTGTTCAGATTAACGTCATTTTCTCTCCACTTTCATCTCGTTTCAGACCTGAATGGAATGTGCAACAATACCAGTATTCCTTCGTCATCCCCTGAGGTGGCAGAGTATTTATTGTGAGTATTCAACTATTTTAGGCTTCAGTAGATTTTAGAGCTGAGCTGCTCCTTTGAATTTGAAGTCTCATTAAATTCACTGGGATAAGTTTGATGTTTTCACATTGAGAGGTCTGGGGGGGGGGGTGGAAGGGACAGATGCTTGTTTGATACCTGATCATTGATCTGAGGGTCTGCAGATGCTGTGACATGCAGCTCACAGAGGAAATGCAGATATTTAAAAACATATATGAGTTTTGAATAAAGGAATTCTTTCTAACTGCAGGACTCCCTGAGATCACCATGTTTTTATTACTATAACTTTTAATTATTAAGCAGTTTGGTGTGCTTTTAATTTAATAAAGCAAAACATTTTTAGGCTTTTTATTCAGCAGATGTTGGTGAAAGAGACGCAGTGACGTTGGCTGATGTAGGAGGTTTTGCTTGGGAGGCCGCCATGTTAAATTCATTGTGTTTAATTAATTTATTTTGTTGTTTAATTGATTTTTACATCTCGTTAAGTCTTCCAGCGACTGTTTCTCTCACTTGAGCCAAATTCCTGCAGAAACCTTTATGTTTACTCATCGACTTCCTCTCCTCCCTCCCTCACAGGAAGTACACGGTGATCGGCTCTCCGGAGCAGCGTCAGAGGTATAAAAACGATTTCAACGCCGAGTACAGCGAGTACCGGGGCCTGTACGCTCGGATAGAGGGCATCACCCGGCAGTTCACCGTGCTCGACAACGAGCTCAAACAGCTGCAACAAGGCACAGACAAGTACAAGGTAGATTCTTCAGACCGCGCACGACGCTCCATTTTAATTTAACGGTTTGTTGTCTCAGTTTCCTTCACAGCCTCGTCCCTTTCTGTCTTCTGTTTACAGACAATCCACAATCAGATACTTCAAGAGTATCATAAAATAAAAAAGGTACGTTCAAGCACCACACGACAGATTCTGTCGGCATTAAATATCTGAGTACATCTTCAGATTGTGACTTTGTTCTTTTTCATATTGCAGACTAATCCGAACTATAGTCAAGAGAAGAACCGCTGTGAATATCTACACAACAAACTGGCACATATAAAGAGACTCATTGCCGAGTACGATCAACAGCAACTTTAAAAGTACTTATTAGTAGATTTTGTTTCCCTGTTATCTCTGGAAACCAAGCAGATAAAGGAAAACTCTGGATTTTGCTTGTGCTAAAAATATTTTCTCATGAAAGATGCCATGAAGGGAGTATTCCCCTCATCGTGGCCGAAGGCTCCTGTGAGGACGAAGCAGGACACACAATCTTTTTCTCTTTTTTCTTTCTCCTTTTTTTTCCTCTTTTCGGATGATGGGCTCGCGCCTCCTGCGGCCGCGTCCATCTGTGTAGAAGCGAAGCATCCAGAAAAGAAACGGTTCTGTGTGGCTTTGTCGTTGTTTCTGTCTCCAGCCCACCTGCTTATAGTGCACAGAGATCTGAAAGAGTCCGACATGGGAACTTTCTCGGGAGATATCTGAATATTTTTTCCTGCTTTTGAAACTGAAGAAAAGGGGGGAGACTAAGAGGAAAGCTGCCGATCGAACGTCAAATGCAACTAATTTGTTTTGGAGTAAAAAAAGTAGGCGAATTTCCCCGAATACTGGGTTGAATGGTAGTGATGTTGGAATTATTCTCTCAGTTTTTTCTTCTTATTTATTTTTGACACTTAACTGGGGGGACGAAGTCTATTTTACACTCCTCGATATCAGTACTTAAAGTTGTCTCTCTGATTTGCTGTCCTCGCGTCTTGAATGTCAGCCAGTATTTTATTCAGAAGCTGCCTTGCCCATCGAAATTGTCGGTCTTTTGATGTTCTTTTTTCTCTCTCTCTCTCTTTCAAAGAGATGCAAATCTTACTGTCGATTAAATCAAAACAATGCCTCTGAATGCACAGAGTCGGGCGCCGGTTTGAGCGCCTGGCTTGTCTTTTCTAAAATCATGTGCAGATGTCTTAACAAAGGGGGACGTGTGAGCGTTTCGAGTCACTCTTGAGCTGTAGATTTCCTTCGAACACAGTCTTCTCACTCATTCACTACGAGCTGCAGTGCTTCTTCATCACTTACAGCAGTTACGGTTCATCATATTATATCAGTGAAAAGCTAGATTTCATTCTCTATCGATTGTCTCTTCAGGTTCGGTCATGACGGCTTTTGTAGCAATAGAATGATTCTGAGTCGGGTGAAGAGTTTCTTCATCTTGCTTCAGAAGATCCTCTAATTGTAAGATGATGCAGATCTGCAGGCGTTTTTTTGTTTCATCCTCACAATGTTTCAAAATTAGGTTTAGCCACAGATTTGATGTCTCCTGAGTTACCATCATCGTCATCTTTTTAGTTCTGTTAAAAATAGTGTTTACAGTGTCTTTACAAAGATCAGATCCTCTGTTTGTTCTGCTCATCGACCCTCGATAGTCCATAGAGACGACTGTTAAGATGAAGCCATCCTCGATCATCTTCCAGGTGGACTCTGGAGAAGGAGAACTCACCTGTGACCAGTTTTTGCCTTTTTCAAATGTGATGTCAGATACTCACAGAGGTTGACCTGAAATTTATTTCCTGGATCAGCTCTGAGAAGCGTCGCGTCGAGGTGGACCCAGCGGACGGATCCGCAGACTAATTGGAAAATGCTGTAACAGAACTTAACCCAACGAAAAGAGCGAGTCGAGTTTAGTCAGCGAATGCATTTCTTATATTGATCTTTTTATGTGAATATGAAAAATCAGCACTTTTTCTCCTGATCTTGCTGTTACCTGGGAGTTTTGTCCAAATGAATTTTCACTTTGTCCGTCAGAGTGCATGCTTGATGAATGTTACGATGAACAGCCTTTGTATCTGTACTTGGAAAAAAAAACTGCCCAAGGATATCAAATCCAAGCAAAGGCCTCGTCCAACCGAATTAGTACGTTATCAATTCGAATGACTCTGACCAGCATGTATACCAAAGTGCTTACCTAGTGTGAAACAAACGCTCTACCAAATGTTGGCAAAGGAACTTGTCTCAGTATTCTCGACTTCTGTTATTATCATGTCTTTTGCCATAATTTATAATCCAGTGGAAACTGTCTGGTTGTTTTCTTGTGAGAGATCAGAGGACGCTCCTTTGCTCTGGATGGGATTTTGCATGACTGGGCTCAAATATTTTAATGCAATGCCAGGTTTCATAATAAACGACTCTCCTAATGCAAACACTACATCAAGGCCGATGCTTCGGGACTCATCAGAGCGATGCTGCTGCAGCGAGGCCGAGGCTGAGGCCGAGGCTCGGTGACGTCTGGGTGAGGGGATGCACAGTTTGTGAAGGTGAATGTGTTTTTGTTTCAACTCAACACTCAGCTTTGCCCAGCACTGCAGCCTTTAACAAGAACGTCACTTTTCACCATTCTTTCCTGTATTTTGTTTTCTAGAAGCATTCTGACATGAATTACTGTATCACACCTCTCTTATGGTCAAAATCCATTGTGAATGAGTTCATCAGTCAACACACTTCGCTCTCTGAAGAGCAAAGTGTGTGAAAGTAATGAAATGCCAGCACAGGAGAACCATTGTATGAGTTGATTGTGCCAAAATGACCTGTTGTATAGGTTTTATTTTCTTTTCTCTGAGTATACACATGCTGCTGTACAAGCAAAGAGGGCTTTGGAGAAGAGTCATGAAATGTTGGCGCTAAAACCCAAAGCACGCTTTTTGAAAACCATAAGGGACTGGGACTGAAATTGATCTTTATTTCAATAAAATTCTTTAAAATCCTTATTTGTGAAATTCTGAACCAGTTGTCGCTGTCAATTATTGTAATTATGTTGGATTCATATGAGTGTTAGCATAGAAGAAGATCAGATTTGGGAACGAATTCCATATTACAGTTACAGTCTTATATTGTTAAAGGCAGTAACTTTGGTGCTACAAATTCAACAAATACAGTTACAAATACAGTTATAAATACAAATACAGGCCTGTAAAAGTCAATCACACTTCAGTGGGAATATATCCAGATGTTTTGGCTTTGACAGAAGTCAGAGAGAAGATGTAATTTGCTCCTTTGGAAAGAGGAACGTCTATATTTAACCCCAAAAAATACATTTTTATTAAGCACTCAGACACCAGGTTTGGATATGCTGTTTTATATAACTATTATTAATAAGAAACTGATATATTTATTGATGCTTTCTGTTTAAATCTCTGTTTAATGGACTTGTTAGTGTTTTAATATTTGACCTGTAGTTCTGTAAATGTCCTGTAGATGGCAGCAGGTTCCCACTGTTAGCTGCTAACGACTCTGCACAGCCGGCCCACCTTGTTTTTATTTAAAAAAAGCAACAAATTGAACAGAAACGTTTGGCCCTCCGGTCTCCTGAGCTCCCATTGTGTTTGTGTGTTGTGTGCAGTCAGTGACACCCTCAGCAACGATGGAAACAGTCAGTTAAAACGGTCGTTTTGAAGAAAAAGCGTGTGCACAGTCTCTAATAGGTACATGTGTTGCCTGTCTCTAACGGGCAACCTCATATAACCCTTGATCGTGTGTTGTTTGCTGCCAAGCTTGTGCCTCACACTAAAAGGCGTATCCAAAAAAGGCCCTGGCATGGCAGCGTGGGCAGAAGATGCTCCTGCGAGGCAGCGGAGAGGACAGGGCTCGCTGTAATCTGACACACTGTGAAAGATCCCAGAAATCTACATAGCGACTGTGTTCCAGTTGGCCGCGCAGAGCTGAGCTCGAGCCTCGCTATGCTGCCGCTGGCCCTCATCCCAACGCTGGCCTCAGTGCTGCTCAGGGAGCTGGAGGGGGGCCCGGTCAGCGAGTTCACTGTGGCACGCTGCCATGTCTCCCCCTCCTCAGCATACAGCAGCATATACACTGACATGTTTACACACACACACACACACACACACAGTAGAGAGTCGAGAGCTCTCCACCACCACCGTGGTGTTTCAGAGGTTTTACTAGTCAAACAGGATTTCATTTGTCTGGTTCTTCAGCTCTGAAGAGCGTCTGTGTCTGTTTAAATTCTCTGCTATCAGCACGTCGGCTTTAATGTGGAGAAAATATAGGTCACGGTTGACTTAAAGGTCAGTCAGCTATCTGAGGTAACTGGCCTGTGTGCGAGACATCAGGGCATTTTGATAACAGATACAAGCCATGTGGACTTTATATAAATGTAAATGTATATTTTTAAACCTTTGCATTTCTGCATCCAACCATGAAAACAGTAAACACTGGCCTCATGCATGTAGGCTGATCCGCTCTCTGACTCCTGGCACCTGGACTGTGGGCAGCTTGGCAACCTGTGAGGAGCAGCTGAGAGCAAAGTTAAGACACAATCGTGTCAATAACAGCATTTATATCACATTTTAAAAACACAAACCGTAAAATGAAGGGCCGGTAGAGTGTAAATGTATTTTTCCAACAGTTTTCAGAAATAATACATATTCACAGTGAGAATAAAAGCCTCGTCTGTAAGAGTCACAGGGCGCAATTTCACAGAAGATGAATGAATGCAGTTTGATAGGAATCGATTTTTTTTGCTTGTTAAAGAGCCAGTGACATAAAACAAAGACTCACAGTTGCTCTTGTTACTTTGTCTGTAGTTTTCTGAGTTTTATTCACTTTGACTTGTGCATGCTTGCACAGAGATCACACGCCTGCTCATTTACTTACAGTCTTTCTGCCTGATTGTCTCGTGTTTGTTTCACGGCGTCTGTCTTGACCTCAGTTGTGAATCCTTTATCTCTGTTTGGGACAGTCAGTGCCGCAGCGTTACGTTTCCACCATCAGCGTCACTGTTCACAGGAAGATAACTGTTTCCACTCATCACTGATCTGGTCGCTGACGCCACATTCTGCATCACAACATAAAAAGACGCAAAAGTCCAGATAGAAACAAAAAATCTAATTTGATGACCCAGTTTGTGAGAATTCTGTAAATACTTTTTGTGACTTCAAGGCAGAAATGCTGCAGCAGGTCAGGTGGTGTCTGAGCTCCTCATACAGATTCTTAAATGGGTTTGAATTTTTAATTTGGACGTATCTTTTGGTTGACGGTCAAACTATTCAGCTCCAATCTCAGGACACATTCAGGCTGCATGTAGCTGAACCTTCTTCTGCACAATACTGGCTCTGTTGCAGACGGTCGGCCAAGTTTTCTGCGCATGAGCTGAGGACGTTGTTCTTTTGACACTTATTCTTTATTATCCACATCCACTCATCCTTGTATTCAAGGTAGTTTCTATAAAATAAGACATTTTAAAAAGTCGTTCTAAAGACACTAAAGCTACATCAGATTACGTTCCATGACTTGTGTCGTTACAAGTTTAATTAGTGAACGTTGGCTCATCATTCAGCGCTTTTTGTCCTCAAACATGCTCATATTTAATGCACTTTGCCATCCAGCCACCTTTCTGATGGGATTCGTTGCAGCTCTCAGCTCTTTGCATGCTAATGTTGCAAAGAAATGCAGCTAATTTGTCTGATATTGATACGAGCCTTTTACTCTTTCAGCATTCTGACGCTAAATTCATCTCAACATTCAGCTTCGGTGAAATTTCAATCACCTTCCAGCTTTTTCTTCTTTCTTTCAACTTTTTCAGGTTTTGCAAATCAGCATCCAACTCTGCCAAGTTTGACGTTTCAGCTTCCAGCTCAGTTTTTAGAAAATAATTTTATTAATAAATTAATTTCAGTTGGCAGCATTCACACATTTTTTTAACAGGAAATGCAATTTCAAGTTTAGTCTCAGTCTGAGTTCAGTATTTATTATTTAATCCTTTATTGACTCCAGTTTCTAAAAAAAAAGGCACATCATGAAAATTTGTTTTTATTATTAACGTCTTAATTTAGATATGAAACCTCAGCATCAGGGGTAAACCCTGACTGATTCAGGGAAAACCACCACACAGCCCCAAAATAAACTGCTGTGCTTCACCGTGCAGCCAACATGATGTACCTGCTGCCACTTTTACACATCATATGCAAGTGTAACAAGTATTAATAGACCTGCTCATTCCATACAGGCATGCCAGTTCTGGGACCCTGGTGTTGTGTTCACTGACCGGCTGTCTGCTACATGACCCGAGGAGAGAGAGAGAGACAGAGAGAGAGACAGAGAGAGAGAGAGAGAGACAGACAGAGACAGAGAGAGAGAGACAGAGAGAGAGACAGAGAGAGAGAGAGAGAGACAGACAGAGACAGAGAGACAGACAGAGAGAGAGACAGACAGAGAGAGAGAGACAGACAGAGACAGAGAGTTTGTGTTCTGCTATCATCTGTTTATAGGTTATAGTGATATTATTGTTATTGTTACATGCTTTGGCAATATAAGCATTGTCTTGTCATGCCAATAAAGTTATTTAAATTGAAATTGAAATTGAGAGAGAGAGAGACAGAGAGAGAGAGAGAGAGAGAGAGACAGAGAGAGAGACAGAGAGAGAGACAGACAGAGACAATGGACAGAGATGTGTTTTGGAGAACTACTGAACATGTGATGGATGATTCAGATCTCTCTACAAAACAAAACCAAGTTTACAGATGTGCTCCATGTTCTGCATCTGTCAATAAAAGACTGCTTTGTAATACACTGAAATATGACACTAATTAGCCAGAAAGTGATGATATTGACAAAAATATGATATAATATTAACAACAATGTAAAGTTAACTTAAATTGTTAACGTCTGAAAATGTGTATGCCAGTGTTACAAACTTGACTTTATGAAAGTGGAAGTCAGCACTGGTTGCTGTGATGATTAAGAATCCATATAAGGTTAAGTAAGTTTTATAAATATTAGTTTTATAACTATTAAAGTTTAATAAATATTAAATATAATATTTTTAAAGGCTTGATACTCTGAGTAATTGTTTTGATTGGGGAATTTTCTTTGTTAAGTCATTTCATTAGAGCTTAAAATAGAAACTTATAAATATATAATGTTATCGTGCCGCTCTGAGCTACGCATAAATATTTCTGTGCTGAGCTGGAAAAGAGTTGTAACTCTGCGCTCACGCGCCGTGGGACGTGTGCTCGCTCGTGCTCGATTCGCTGGCTCACGCGCTGAGATCACGGTCCCGTCGGTGACGTCTGTGTCCCCTCTGCTACCAGTGGCCCCCTGCCATATATATTCATGCCGGGCAAGATGGCGGCGATACGGACGAGGTGTTATTGCCAGTGGACATAAACATAATTTTATTTAAAATTGAAAGCCGTGGCAGATACATTTATACACTTGGCCGTACTGTGTGTGTATTTACCGCGCAACGAGCGTCGACGTATTTTTTATTCCACGCGTTTCAACGATTTTTCTTAGAAAATGTTCACGTTGTAGCTCGCTCGCTAACCGACCAGCTGGCTAACAGAGAGCAGTTACTAGCTAGCTAGCTATCTATCACAGCCAAGCCGCCGTTAAGTGTAGAATGGGAGAAAAGCTGGAGCTCAAGCTCAAATCGCCGGTTGGAGCAGAACCTGCCGGCTATCCGTGGCCATTACCAGTATACGTAAGTGTTACACTTTAATTCTTAGCGGGAACAGATTTAGATTTTGTCTGTGTTTTTGTCTTTGTTAGCTAGCTCTCTGCTAACAGTGGCTAGCTGGAGGAGCCATGGCACGCTCGTCCGGAGAATCAGGTCATACTGGTCGGGATGGTGACAGACATGGTGTATAAGCGACAGATCAGATAATTAACTCGATTTTTACCACTGCTATCATTAATGATCCTTTGAAAATATGAACATGGGGACTATTGTAACCTACATAAGAGTAGAGTAACGTTAACGTTACTAGGTAGCGACGAATACAACTAATCTCTCTGAGTAATAAGATGGTGTTTTGAAACTGAAGCGACCCTTCACATCCAGCATCATGACAGTCACACTGTTACTTCGTTTTTATCTGACAAGTCTCCGACATTGTGTGCCATGTTCCTACTGAAACACATGTGGATTCAAGTCGCAAATAAGTACTTTATTCCTCTTTACTTCTGCTCATTCCCAAGATTTGATAGCAGTAAACAATCACACAGGTCACATAGCGATGTAGAGATTATATGTGAGATGTGAGTGTATGAACTTAGTGAAGTCTGTGTTTCTTGGTGCTACATGCACGTGAAGAGCCCTAACTCATTCCTCGAGTGCTTTCTCTGTCTTATCTCATGACATTCTTGTGATTGAGACCAGTTGATTGTGAGTGTAGTAGTTTTAACTCCATACAGCCATTTGATCCCTGATCTGTCAGCTCTCTCAGCAGTAGTAGTCATGCTTGCCAACACAAAGACTTCTTTTCCCTCAGTGTTGTTTCCATGTAGCATGCTGTCAGCACGTCAGTGGGTGATCACAGTTAACTCATGGGAGAGGAGCGGGGAGAGAAGCGGAAAGGGAAGCGGTTGCATGTTTTGTGGTATTTTCACCAGTGTACGTAGTTAACTTAAACTCTAAGTCTCATTTGTAGTAATTGCGGTGAGACAGTCACTGCTGACTGAGAAAACACTGAATTTCTCAGAATGTCTGAATGGGGACTGTCGGTACCTCTCCCGTCCACCCACTCTGAACACTTTCTGGCAGACTGGTAATTTCAGTTCCACCATTCAGTTCGTGTTACCTGTCATCACGATGCGAACTAAGTGATTTGCAAGTCACTGAGTCAGAGTTACTTTTTGATGTAATCACTCCTCCTTTCTTCTTTGGCTGAGTAAGTTGGCCCTCCCTTTACACCAGGCAGGAGTCTGATAACACTCTCAGTTCCACCCTCCTGCAGTTATTGCCTCACCCACACCCTTACGTTATATCTTCTAAGAACAAAAATACAAAGAAGCACGTCAGGAATCTGTATAAGTGTTGACCTGCACATTTCGCTATTTATACCAGGACTAAGCTGTTGCACATTGCTTTAAAAACAGTTGATGGTTGTGCATGTGGAGCTCTGAAATATGGAGCTTAATCATGTGGTGCTCTCCTCCTGTTTTCAAAGGAGAAAGACTTCCTTTCTTGCTCCCATCCTCTCATGTCCATATGGTCAACTCAGCGGGGGGAGGATAGAAGAGACTGCTTCTATTCAGTAATGTTTTATTAATAGAATTTAAAAACACATGCCAATATCTGCGCTGAAGTGTTTTGGTTTTATTTCATTCACATTTAATAATGTGTTTTACCCTTGTTGAACTGCGTGCTGATAGCAACAGATCCCACTTAATGTAGATTCATTCTTCACTCCCACAGAGCGTGAACAGAGTGCTCTCTGTGTTTTAATACTCATACAACATGGTTGTTGTACAGACTCTTGCAGTATAAGACGAGTTTCTCTGCTCCAGCGCAGAGAATAAAGCCCGTAAAAGCTCTTTTTCTTTCTTTCCGTGTTTCTTCCTGTCTCTCAATAAATCCCCACATCTGTGCATCTATAAATGCTTCCATATGAAGAGCACCTCTGGTGGGGTGCAGCTCTTTGTCCATCTGGTTCTGGGTGTGGGCACTAACCAGGCCTACATAGCACTTATGAGACACTGCTGCACAAGCACTGTTCAGCGACATTGGTTTGGTGCTCACCTGTGTACTTCACCTATTATTTACAAGGCTGAAATTATTGTGATAAAATCAGTGATGTCAGAGCATAACTCTGTGTTTTGCAGTACTGAAATAGAAAAAAACTACTTTTATATCTGCAGTTTCTTATATTATTTGTGGAAAACACTTCCATGCTCAGTGTTTCTACGTTGCAGTCAGCCGGTTCCCAGTTGTATTGCTTTGTGTTGCTTGTGTCCTGATGCCATATCAGAGCTGCTCCTCTGGACACAAAACTGTTTTTTTACCAATTACCTGCTTTAAAGACAGAGAAGATAGACAAGCACTAGTTACCAGACTTGTGCCTGGTCAGTTAGTTTGCAACCAGTCAAACTAGCTGTGCTTGTGGGTAGCAGACGTAGCGCGGGGTGTAAGTAGCACGCCTTCCTTAGTTATTTGTTTACGTGGGCTGCTGAGGTATATGTAGTGCGGGGGTTTAGCGTAAAACCCCTACATCTATGATGCATGACACTGCTGTCAGAAGAAATTTAGTGTGGAGGTGGTGTGGGGAGGAGGAGTTGTACATGCGTCAGTATACCCACAGTGGGGAGACAGGAGGGTCGCCTGTTCTTTTTGTCTGACTCTCGCTTTCAGACAGTGTTTATTTTTAGCAGCAGCCCTGTGCTGGTGTTGCTGTGTGCTGTCTTTGTGTGAGCAGGTGACCTCCCCGTTTCAGCTTCTAAATCGCTCGCTCTCACAGTCTCTTTCATACCCTCGCACACCCTTGTATACATTCCTTATTTAGAAGAAAATAGTATAATCAGTTATGCTCATGTTTTGTTGAAGAGATTGTATAGCTCACACTGCTAACAGCTAGCAGTTAGCTCGGTAAAAAGCTGCAACAGGAACATAGTGCTGCTTGAAATATTTGGAGATTTCCTGTGTTACCATGCATATTTAAGTGTTTGCGCATGCATGTTTGAGCTGTGGCGGAAGTTTGCATAGTAGTGGCGGGCAGTATTGAGCGGGAAGCCGGGAGCTCCGGGCTGCGAGCTGTTAGCTCCGGCTGCTGTGCCAGGCTTTCAAACAGCTGACAAATACCAGGCTTCCCCTCCTCTCTCTGGCCCCCTCACTCTCAACAGTTTCTAGCTCTTCTCGCTTTCACTTTCTTTTCTTTTTTCCTCAAAATTTCTCCTCCTCTCTTGATTTTCTTCGTTTTTTTCCCTCCACCAGAGGCTCTCCTTGGCAAATGCTGGAGCTGGAGACAGAAAGTGGGTCAGTGGGTCAGCTCAGGCAACAGGTTCAGGCTGGCTGCGCTCTGGGTGTAACTTGAGTCCTATTACTTCCACAGAGCTGCTCAGCACATTACAGCTAAGATTACCAAACTGTACATTCACTGCAGTGGATCAATGCACTTATGCCTCTGTGCTGACTGCTGGAGCCATAATGTTTTCTGGTTGTTAGTCTTTCCCAAATTTTATGATCCTGACATCCCAAAACCAGCTTGAGGGAATTATTTCAAATTTAACAAGAACATCCGCCTTGACTCAGTTTTGTGGTTAATTGTCAAAGGTTAAAGTCACTATGACTTCATAATTCAAGAGCTAATCTCAAACAAATTTCACACAAATGTCTAACAAGATAAAACGATAAAGTGATGACATTTTCGGGGGCTGCTGTGGCTCAGGAGGTAGAGACGGTTGTTCACTTATCAAAGGGTTGATGACACAACCCGAAACTCTGATAGCTGTTTCATTCGCAAGTGTTTGTTTAATCTCTCCTGATGAGCACCCACAGAGCACGAACACACTGCTGCCTGTGTCTCAGTGAGCTTACAACATGGTTAGCACCCTGTCAGCCTCACTGTGACGTCATAATGTTCTGCAAAAATACTTATGAACCCTTGCTCAAGGCCGTAACTGAGAAAAAAGAAGAAGACTTAGATACTGAATGAGTAACTTGAAACTTTAATGATTGTGTAGATTTTCTTAACTGTTCAATTGAAATTGTAAGTGAAGAATTGAATTGTCAGAATTTGTTGGTTCTTAGCTGTAACATCCATATTTGAAGCTTGATGTCCAATCGAAGCTGTTTTTTTCCCTCATACTGATCTTCAGGTGATCAATGATTAGTCATTAGTCTGTTAAACATAGTTTTTAAGTGAAGACAGCTTATCTTCAATCTTACATGTCAGTATGTAAGTGATAACTTTCATTTTGACAAAGATAAAAGCTTTATACCTTTTATTAAAGTGCTGGGAAAATTTACAAAAGTATTACTTGTTTTTATTTTACTGCCAAAGTTCAGATTTGCATTACTATTACAAAGATGAGCGCCTACAGTGTCTTTGCTCTATGTCCTTACAACTTGAAGTTTTTTGTCTGTATTCATCAGCATCCAGAACAAAATGGACTTCTGAGTCAGTAAACTGACTCCGTCCTATGTGAGATGAGCCTCACAGAGCAACTTATAATAACAGACTGCTAAGTTTAAGTTTCTACCTTATTCAGAGGGTTTTGTATGTATTTTCAACACTGACTGTTTATAAATGTTGGCTGGTTGGAAGAAGGAGGGAAATAAACTTAAGCACTATTGGATCAGTGCATAGACAGTAGCTTTGTGCTGATATCAATATTAAAACAGCTCTGAATAACATGTTACAAATTGTTTTTCAAAAATGTCATTTTTATTCGCTCTGGTGGAAAGCTAAATCACTTATAGACATGTTGATATCTGCGAGCTGGCTTGTAGAGTTTCTGTTACATGAAGGGAACATTTACAGGCAGTTTTGGATGTCACACTCAGCTGCAGTGTTTTTATACACACCTATCATAACCCAATGCAATTTAGAAAACAGCTCAACAAAAAGTTTTACTGTTGTGAAGGTTTTATGATGAAACTGTTTTTGAGAGTCGATAAAAACTTTTTATGGTTTTAGACACCCTGTGGTGCAGTGACTTTTAGTGGTTTATTCAAATGAGTGTTAAATGTTTTGGCCTTTCTGTCTCTGTTTTCAGGATAAACACCATGATGCTGCTCATGAAATCATTGAGACCATTCGGTAGGTGACTTTTTCTCTCTTGCTGACTCAACTCCCACATTCACGCAGACTGTAGCGACAGAGTCGAGTCTGTGATATAGAGATAACTTCATGTGTCTGCTTTTTCTAGGTGGGTGTGTGAGGAAATCCCAGACCTCAAACTGGCGATGGAAAACTATGTTCTCATTGACTATGACACCAAGAGGTGAGCCGAAGGTCACACCAAAGTCTGTTGTGTCACTAAAAGAGAAACTTCTTACAGTGTCAACTCTTCCATCCAGTCAGACTGTCCGCTGATCAGACAACCTCGTTTTGCTTCTAAATTTAATTATTTTCTATATTATAACTTGTCTCAGGTTGTTTTTTTTCTGTATTACTATCCATGTCACAACCGAAACAATATGTAGGTGTAGTACTCTCAAAGTTACATCAAGACAAATATGGGCAGTCAATGATAAAACAGGTGCTGGTATGTAAAGTTGAATTTCATCTTGTACAAAATGCTGCTATTGATTTTGTGTCCTGTTATTCTCACAGCTTTGAGAGTATGCAGAGGCTCTGTGACAAGTACAACAGGGCCATCGACAGCATTCACCAGCTGGTGAGTTAGTTTATATGAAGAGTGTTTTTAGTCTTGTGCAGATAGAGTAAATGTAAAAAAAAAAAAAGGCCACTAAAAGTAAACAGCAGAGTAACTGTGCACTGAGTCTATTCAAGTATTCCTATCAATCTGTGCCAGACATGGCCTAATATTATCACAAGCACATGCATTTAAAAGTATTGATTTTTCACATAGTTATCAACCAGAATCTTTCATAACTGCAGCGACTTTCAAACCAAAAACACTTATTTATAACAGTTTATATCAACAGCAGTTTGTTTTCCCATAAAATGTTTGGCACCATTTGGAGCAATATGTCTTGATTTGAGTGTTTTTCTGTGTTATTAAATATATAACTTGTACCTGATAGTGGAAGGGGACCACCCAGCCCATGAAGCTGAACAAGCGTCCTTCCAACGGGCTGCTGAGACACATCCTGCAGCAGGTGTACAACCACTCAGTGACAGACCCGGAGAAGCTGAACAACTATGAGCCCTTCTCCCCTGAGGTGTACGGAGAGACATCGTTTGACCTGGTGTCTCAGATCATCGATGAGATGGAAATGATGGAAGACGACACCTTTGTTGACCTCGGCAGCGGTTAGTCAGCTGTTATTTTGAGCAGTCCAGGTTTCAGGAAGAATTAATTCAACAAAGCTTTTACATAACACCATGTCTGAACTAAAAAACCAAATGCCACTGAGTAGAGAAACTTTTTTTAAAAAAAAGAGCCACTTCTGTTATTGATATAGAAATGAAAATGTGTTTTGAAAGAAATGTTTTGATTTTCAAAGGACAAGAAAGATGTGAAGAGTTAAAGGTGAAGAACATGATGCTAGTGTAGGTGAAAAGAAAACAGTGGTTTTAAACATGATTGTTGTCAAGTCCACAACAAGATGGCCAGATTGATGTCCTCTCATGTTTGTTGTGAGATATTAAGCCCTGGGCTCTTTCTTGCAGGAGTGGGGCAGGTGGTGCTGCAGGTTGCAGCAGCGACCAACTGTAAACACTACTACGGTGTAGAGAAAGCAGACATTCCAGCAACCTATGCAGAGGTGAGTACATTCATGTCTGACTGGTTTTAAAGGGGTATTTCAGAGAAGGAGCAGAGGAAAGCAAGAGAGTCTGCATTCAGTCAGACTTCAGCACTGTGGTGATAGTTCAGTCACAGTGGTGCACAGCGGTTTGGCAATAACATGAACCAAAAAGAAAAATGTAAATTGGATTTCCCGCTTCACACTTTAAGTTCTCAGCATCACCCTGTCGCATCACACCCACACAAACACAAGCCCCTGCACTGTGTCAAGGGGCTTTTCTATATTCTGAATGTGTTGTGACTTCAGTAAATGTAACCGGCAGCAGAAATGAACTCAAACTTTCACTCAAACTGGGCCCAGAAATGTGGGATTTCATGTGTAACCCCAAACAAACATACAGAATGTCACCAAAGGGTTGTCGTTAACTGTTTCTGAAACACACACACTTTTTGTTCTGAAGGCGTGTGAGTGTGTGTGAGTGTGTGTTTTTTAATTTGTTTGTTTGAAAAAATATAGTTTTATTCATTTTGTTTGGATATTTATTCACATTTATTCTCTATTTCAGACCATGGATAAAGAGTTTAAGAAGTGGATGAAGTGGTATGGGAAGAAACATGGGGAGTACACAGTAAGTTGACTCTTCATTTGACTTGAACTCTTAAAATACTCTTTAAATTTTGAACTTTGGGTGTTTTGCCATTTCTTGTTTAATCAAGATTTTTTCCCTCCTCTGCTCTGTTTCTTCCAGCTGGAGAGAGGTGACTTTCTGTCTGAAGAATGGAAGGAAAGGATCGCCAACACAAGGTGATAAACCAAACCAGGACGCATCAACAGTTTCCGTTTATTTCTAAAAAAGACCGTTTATAGCTGAATATATATGAATATATATATAAACAACATGAAGAATAAAAGTCAAAAATCCTTTGATTTTCTTTCTAAGCTGACTTTTGGATAAATCTTTTAACTGCAGACTTTAGTTCTAAAATGTTTGTTTTTGTTTTTCTCTGTCTTACAGTATTATTTTTGTGAATAACTTTGCCTTTGGTCCGGAAGTAGATCACCAGCTGAAGGAGCGCTTTGCTAACATGAAGGAAGGTTGGTGTCTTAAAACAAACCACTTGGTTACTTATAAGTGCCGCAGCATGTAAACGTGTTTTTGATCCTAAATCCTTCCCTTTTTGGGTCAAACAGTCATTCATGAGTTGTCAGCAGACATCAAATAAATGATTATATATTTCATTGTAATATTTGACAAACTGGCCAGCAGCTTGAGGGCCGTAGTTTTTCAGCCTTTGAGGCACAAAACCAATGAAACTGAGGAGATTAGACAAATTCAGCAACTTAGAAACCCTCAAAAATTCAAAATTTCACATTCTTGTGATGTTTTAGTCTTGTTTTTTAAAAAATGGATGGACTTAAACGATGAAAGATCTTGGCAATATACTTCTGATCATGGATCGTTAATTTTTATCGATACTGATACCATTTAAAAATCCAGGTCCTCACTGATACTACTATCAATACTTCTTGATGCTTGTATCGCTAAGAAGTGACTGTTTTTTAACAGAATGAACAGATTTCTAGCCTTCAGTAAACATGTCTGATGTGCCCCTTCAACATAACATACAGCAGGAAGTTAAACAGGTCATAACTCCAAATTTAATATCTGTTTTATATTGCAGTGAAAACAAACTAATGAGACTAATGTGCTGGAAAGTTACTGCAGCTGTTATTAAATTTTGGGTTTGAAAGATGTTGAACTGGGTCCTTAATAGAATTAGGTTTCCATCCCCATCCCTAACCATAAGAGCATTCAGTAAAAAAATGTTTAATTTAAAGCCATTTTATTCTTGTCAGGACTTTCGCTGTACGCCTAAATGTTGGGAGGCACTTCAGAGCCTTCAGATGCTTCGACTAACATACATGTAACATTAGAAAGGTTTTCTTAGAAGCACAACGAGATAAAATTGTGAGATTCGTAGTGCGCTGGTCCCTTATCTCCACAGCGAGCAATGTGTTCGTTTGTATCAATAAGTAATTTGTTGACTTTATGGCAGAGCAGTCAGTTGATAAGCGACAACAAAGTGAGCCATTTTATGGGGCTGCAGGAGTGAAACGATCAAAGGTTGACAAATCAGGTTTTTAAGCAGCAGGTGTTTCATTGTGACGGCGTCGTGCGTGGAAAACATTGAGGCCTTGTTTCTGTAGCTATGGGAGCGACTCCTCCCCTCACTGAGACAAAAAAATTTGTACTTAGGATTTCTCATTACGATAACAAAGGCTGATAGTATCAGTAGTGCTGTGACAAGTATTGGCACTTGACCTTTGACCTCACAGCCTCACTACAGTGCTGAACTCTCTTTTGACAGCGTGATTAACGAGTGTATAGATTACTGCCTCTAATCAAGGAAGCGATTATGTTTTAATTATGAAGTGAGACATAAGAACTGATGTGTGTCTCCACCAAAAAATGCACCAGAGGAAAATACATGTATTGATCTTGTCTATTTGTTGTTTTTTCAATTTACAGGTGGAAAAATTGTGTCCTCCAAACCTTTTGCACCTTTAAATTTTAGAATAAACAGTCGAAACTTGAGTGGTACGTATCCAAACGAGTAGAAAAGCAGGTTTGAATTCCTCTTGCTTCCTCTGATTTTTATCTAACAGGTGTTCCCGTGTTTTTCCTCTCTGTCTTGCAGATATTGGCACAATAATGCGTGTGGTGGAGCTTTCTCCACTTAGGGGCTCCGTGTCCTGGACTGGAAAGCCAGTTTCCTACTACCTGCATACCATAGACCGCACCATAGTAAGCACTGAAGCTCTTGGAGGAGGATTTAAATGCAGAGAGTAGAATATCTGTCAGAGGGGAGCTCGACAAGCTGTACTAACACATTATAAATTAGAGACAAAGAATGACTTTACCCACTGAGACGTGCTGCTGTGAATGCAGCTTGTTTTGTTCTAATGAGTAGACGATCCGAGGAGGAGACACTCTGTGGAAGTATAGGCATATACTTGTATACCCTGACCTCAATGACTAAGAGCACTCACAGGCATAAATCTGAGGAGGGTTATTCAAGGTAACACTGGTGCATTACATAACACTGTGTGTCACTCTGGTAACTTGTTTAACTAATCCCTTGTTATCAGTGGAAATCCCAGTGCGAGAGCTGGCAGGCTGCCCAAAAAGTGCTTGTGACGATCTTGTTCTTGCTCTTTATGATGTGTGGCATGCAGCATACATACTCAGGGGTGGTTTCTTAGTGTAACACTGCAGAAGATAAATAAACATAATCAAACCTCATCCTATACTTGATAATTAACAACAGAGTCTATCAAAGATGCTGCTTTCAGTCCCAGTAATGATATTAATCCTGTTATTAGTGAACCTGTATACTTGTGGGATATTCTACAGGCTTTTTGAGCACTTGACAACTTTCTCAGTCTTTTATCGCAGCTTGTTTGAAACAGAAAATGTTTAGTAAACATACATTCACAGAGGTCAGTGATGAGGTTAAAACAGGAAATATAAAGTCTTTGTACTGCTTTCATTGCATACAGGTCAAAAAATATCAGCAAACGATCATATTGTGTTTATGTTTTCTACAGTGTCACAAGTTTATTTGGATTAAAGATATAAATTAACTCAGTTTTATTATTTAAACCTCTTTAGAGGATGGTGAAGCAAGGTGAACAACTGTAGAGAGCTGGCTGTTATAAAGGGTGACTGATTAAAAGCAGTACATCCTCTTGTGTCTTCTGTTGACAAACCACAAACACAACACCAGCGATCAGCTGACCTCATGTGTAAATGTTTTGCCTGCATTAAACAGAAAAAAGCCCCTCTGTGTCATTTTTTGAATATGTAAATAGCATTCAAAGCGTTACGGCTGTCACCAAACGCTGATGGAAACACCGTGTCTGTTTGAGCTTCAACTTTTGTAGAAGTTATAAATAAATTCTAATATTCTTCTCTAATATTTTCTTGTCTTTCAGCTTGAAAACTATTTTGCTAGTCTCAAAAATCCTAAACTCAGGGTAAGTAATATTCCTCCCCCTCAGCACTGATCTTGTTGCTGTCTTGTACTCAGTATATTTTCGGTGCCAAACAATCAAATTTGTTCATTTTACATCAGGAAGAGCAAGAGGCAGCTAGGCGACGTCAGCAGAAGGATACAAAGGACAGTAAAAGCAATAGCACCACACCCACAAAACCTAAAGAACAAAACAAGGTAAGATGTGCAAGAATCAGTCAACTTAATATGAGAAATTAAATTTTAACTGCACCACCTGTTTTTATATTTTGTGCCATTTTGCCTCTAAAATGTTCCTCTTTTGGGCACGTAGTAAACATTTAAAGCTAAAACAGTGAGGCAACTTCCTCTGCTGCTTGTCTGAATACCTGTGTGTGTGTGTGTGTGTGTGTGTGTTTTTGTCCGTATCACAGCAGGACTCCTGCGGCGAGGAGGAGCGTCCCAGCTTGGTTCCAGTGGTCAAGCCGTCTGCCAAACCCCGAAGAGCCCGACTCCTGTCCAAAGGTCGCAAGCTGAACAAGAAACGTGGTCGACCCAAGAAAGCCACCCCTGCTGCTGAGAAGAAAAACAAGAAGAACCAGAGCGCTTTGGATTTGCTGCACGCCAAGACTCTTTCTGCGGCACCCCCTCAGGGTCAGCGGACACTACACACACACACACACACACACACACACACACACACACACACACACACACATATGCATGCATACATGGAGACTCTGCTACATATTATTCAGGCACTAATGTCCTAGTTTCACTGTGAATGTGCTCCATGTGTGTGCAGATGCATACCGGCCACCTCAGAGTCCCTTCTACCAGCTACCTCCCAAGGTCCAGCACTATCCCTCTAGTCAACTGCTGTTGAGCCCGACTCCTCCTGGTCTGCAACAACTACTAGGTAAGCTGCTGAACGCTGTGTGTGTGTTTGTGTGTGTGCAGTGTTAATTTGGTTGGCGATGACTGTGACGAAAAATATTCATCAACGAACCTTTTTCACGGATGAAAACTAAATAAAAACTAAATAAAAAGTCAGATATGATGACGAAGACTGAGACAAAATATAACTGACACTTTAGTCAACGAATAAAAACGAGACGAAAATGTGAGGGCGGGACGAACGGAGAAGAGATCCAATCAGAGTGAATCTTGAGAGGTTGAGATGTCACTCACGGGAGGAGGACAAAGACGAGTTTGCAGAACTTCGCACAGTTTCGAAGCTGTTTTCACGACAGTTAGTTTGTTTACCTGCATTATATTTGGTCTAAAATATAGACTAAGACTAAAAGACTTAAAACTGGACTAAAATATGTCTAAAACTAAATGGTGTGTTATTCAAAAGACTCAGACTAAATCAGAATTTGCTGTCAAAATTAACACTCTGTGTTTGTGTGTTTTGTTGTTGTTTTTTTCTTTTTTTTTTGTAGTGCTCAGAGTTCTTGTCGGGTAAAACGTGTCGCAACAGAAATTCTTCAAAACAATAATCAGTTCTTTAGGCATGTCCGAACTGTTTCATGAATGCCTGTGTGGCTGCTGGTGCTGTTTAACCAACTGATCTGAGTCTTCAAACTGTCATAAGTCAAATAAGGTGCACTCTTGATTGTTTTGAACAAAAACCTGTAGCCACGCAGCCTTTTATTGAATAGTTATGATATGCCTGATTGATTACAATCAAAGTTTCAATGAACAGCTTCGACATCGTCTTGGAAGTTTGTGATAGTGAAGTCTCTACAAAGACGTCAAGTATTTTTAAGATTGAACGGAGCAGAATTGACAAATTAGGGGTCACATGGTAGAAAACACAAAGCCTAGTTAAGTGCCCCTCATTAGTTGGATTAAATTTGCTCAGATTATCTTTATGTGCTATAAGATGGCACGTCAGTCTGTTTCCACAACAACATAACTGATAACATATCCCCGTCTCGGCTCTCTTGCACCCTCTGTATTCCCAACCTGCGTCTTTTTACAGATAACATCAAAGTTCAGTACCTCCAGTTTATGGCCCACATGAAGACTCCTCAGTACCGCTCCAACCTGCAGCAGCTTTTGGAGCAGGAGAAGGTAAATACGATCAATACTGATTTGTTGCCACAGCAATTTTATTCACACTTTAATCTGCTTTAACACATTCAGTGGCTTTTATTCAAACACAATCATTTCCCCAAAAAAATAAAATGCAACTGTCATTTGTTTTGTAATTTTTGCATTATTTGCTCAACCTCTTACCCATATTCTTGTTTGCCTTCCTGTCTGTAGCAAAAACACAGAGACCTGTCAGGACAGGCGGAGCAGCTCCACTCTGTCTGTCAGTCTCACAAGGACAAGATCAAAGGTCTCTTTCAGACCAAACTGGATGAGGTAGGAGCTGCTGCTTTACTGCACTCAGATCACAGCTGTAAAGACACAGATAACAATAAAACCTTTTCATATTAACATTTTTCCATAACGTCCATTTGGTATCGTCGTTTCTTTTATTTAATGTTAGTAATTTTACAGCCCCTTGAAGCAATTCATTGAACTATAAATATACACAGAAATCTTTATATTTCTTTGCCAAGTTTAAAACATCTTGTGTAACAAGTATTACATAAATACAACTTTTTAATGTGCTACCTGAACGGCTCTTATCCATCTATGTCTCTTATGCAAATGAAAATGGTTGAAACAGATAGTGAAATACATCTTATGGGGATACGTTTCTGCAGATACGTTTCTGCGGTGTTGTGTTGTATTTTGCATTACCCTGAAGCTCTTTCAAATGAAACTTCAGTTCCTTTATCTCAGAGACGCACGTTGCTCCCCTGTTGACTGTGGTCAGATGTTAAATGTTGAATGCTCTAATCAAAGATAACTGTTGTTGTTGTGTGAACTCTTCTGCATTAATGCCACACAGCTCAGTGTTTCTAACTTATTTACAACACCGTGTTTATCTGCGTGTTGTGATTAGCTGGGAGTGAAAGCCTTGACTGTGGAGGACCTGCTGCAGGCCCAGAAGGAGATATCAGCCCACAACCGTCAGCTGAAAGAGCAGACGAAGCAGCTTGAGAGAGAAATGGCCTTGCTGAGAGACCATAGCCTGCTACTGGTGAGACCTCGGTGTTTGCTGCTCTGTTGTCGTAACCTCCATGGCTACAGCATCATCCCAGTGGTTTGCACCTGTTGCCATTACTGCTGCTTTGAATTTGTGTAACAGTCGTCTAAGCCCCAGTTTATTCAGTGCTGCTTTGTAATTACAGCCAATGTTGTATTATTTTTATCTTTACTGGAGCTTTTTATGAGCAGAAACATCACAGTTATGCTTATGTTTGTTATTTTGCAGCTGAAATCTCGATGTGAGGAGCTGAAGCTCGACTGGGGCTCTTTGTGTCTGGAGAGTTTGTTGAAAGAGAAGCAGGCGCTTCGTAGACAAATCTCAGAGAAACAGAGACACTGCTTGGAGCTGCAGGTACACAGACCACCTCATGATGGGAAATTAACTTTTAAAATGTGAACATATACCAGCCACTGATTCACCTGACAGTCAATAGCAAATTATTTTTTTCTGTCTAAAAAATCTGCCAGTTACTTGTACCTTTTACCAGTTCCTGGTAGCTGGTGATTCCCTGCCCTGGTCCACCTCCTCAGTTTAACAGAATAATTTCCAAGGGCTTGTATCTCTCCTCCACCTCATGTTACTCCTCCATAAACTCCATGTGTTATCTTCTTCCATCCTGCCGCCCCCTTTCTTCCATCCCACTAGCTCTTCAGAGATATTCAGAGGAATTAGGCTTGTCACATAAACTATGAAAAAAATGTAGCTTTCAGGAACAGTTGATGAATTGCTGTCACAAACATTTTCCTAGAAATTTCAACTTTGTTGTAGAGTCTCAGATATTTAGTGTAATAGCTCCCCCTGGTGTTTGTTTATAGATCAGCATTGTGGAGCTGGAGAAAAGTCAAAGGCAGCAGGAGCTGCTTCAGCTTAAATCCTACAGCCCCTGTGAGGGTTCCCCATACAGAAAGAACCTAGAATCCCGCTCTTCCACAGACATGGACTCTTCTAAGCTTGGCCTGTCCTCAGCCCCCGCCCTCAATGGGGTCAGCCCAGATCTGTCTATCAATGGCACCAGCTCACCCTGTTTTGACCGAGCCAACACCAAGGGGGAGCTTCTTTCTCGATACCTGCCCATCTCTCCGGACCATGAGATTGTACCCGCCACCTCCGATGCCCGACAGAGGCAGCAGAGTTCCTCCTATGCTCTTCCCGATTACACACGTTTCTCCCCTGCCAAGATTGCCTTGCGGAGGCATCTTAATCAGGACCCCACAGCCTCTGCCCACTTGCGAGGTCCAGGACTGACCACCCACAGGTTAGTTGGAGCTAAAAAATGCTCTTAATTTACAGTCGTGTTCCTTCTTGTTTTCAAGGTCTTCAAGTTGCTCTAAGACAACATGTAGTTAACTAATTGCAGCTTCTTTTTTAGGGAATCTGGTGGTGTGAACTCTCCTCTTGGGGCCAAACAGAACTGCCCCTCTCCCAACACACCTGATGCCCAGAATACCCCCAGAGGTTCTGAGAGGGTAAATGTCTGTCTTTCTTTACCATCTGTACAATTGCACTGTTTATTTATCCAAAAAACATATAGTTTTCTGCCTTCTTGCACCGTTAAGCTCACATATTGTTTTCCTGTTAACCCCGTGCTGTCTCTTACAGGGCGGTAAGGAGAGAAGCCCGTCTGTTCAGAGTGACAACAGCATCACAAGCCTTCCAATAAGCATCCCTCTGAGCACTGTCCACCCGAGCAAACTACCCGTCAGCATCCCTCTGGCCAGCGTGGTGCTGCCAAGTCGTGCTGAAAGACTGGTGAGTCAGTCACAATAGTTCCTACATCACAGTACCACACTGAAGTACCTTTACTTTAGAGCTCTGCTGCATGTGTGATAACTGAGCTGTTCACTGGTGATGAATCAGACTGGTGTGCACACATGCAAAGTTATATTAGATTAGATTAGATTAGATTAGATTAGATTAGATATTGTTTCTTTGGATTATATGATGATGTTTTCTCTGCGTTCATGATTTCAGAGAAGTACCCCAAGTCCCGTGTCTGTGGCAGGTCAGACCAACGGTATGAGAGACCCTTTTTTTTATTATTATCAGAGAATAATCTGCATTCAGTTTATTAATAATGAAGCGTATTGAATTTGTTGTGTTTTATACTGTTTTTCCTTTGTATCATGTTCTCTGGTGTCTGTTCAGGTTATTCAGGGCTGATGAATGGAGGTCCCCATACTGAGGACCACAATGGTGCTTCTTCATCACCTCCTCCACACGCCAACACTCTTTTGACCGGACCAATGGGCCGAGGAGGTCCCATCCAGAGCCCCCCACTCAGCACTGGAGGTGTGCTCCAGTATGCAGATGGACCGCCGAGGATTCTTCCAGAAGATGGGCAGGATCATCAGGGAGGTGAATCCGACACGGAGCCCCAGGACAGCGAACTACGGAGGAGAATCTTCTTCTCTTCCTCTTCCTCTTCATCCTCATCGTCCTCTTTGTCAGGCAGCGGAGGCAGCGCAGCCGGAGGATCACGCCTCCACCACCACACCGGCAACTCAGCCAAACAGGGATACCATAGTAACCATGGAAACCACCACCACCAGTCCCCCGGCACGCAGCACACTCATCCACCCACGCACACGTCGTCATCGCACTCCTCTCACAGCCTCGGCTCTCAAGAGGGACGTAAGCGGGGGAGAAGGAAGCGCAGCTCTGCAGTGGCCGTCACGACCGGCGGATCCCCGAAGAGGAGGTCGTTCCCCGGGCTGAGCTCCAGCAACCACTCCTCAGGATCGCCACTCAACATCAACTCCATGGTGAGTCACAGAGAGAAAACTCAAGATGTGATATCAAGTTTTGATATTTAAGCTTGAATTTTGTAGCATAATATGTTTCATAAGATTTTAAAATGATTAAGTATTTGAATATTCAGACTTTAGAGGATTATTATGTTGTTAGATGACTTCAGTCTGTCATCATTGTGTCTTTGGTGCAGTTTTCTCAGTCGTTGATCATTATGAGGTTACGTTCGGTTAAGACCTGTTTTAATTGCCAGGTGTGATCTGTATGTTGTTTATGTCCCATCAGGTGAACAACATCAACCAGCCTCTGGAGATCTCTGCCATCTCCTCCCCAGAACAATCAAGTCACAGCCCCAGCGGGCCCGACCTGGACCAGCCCCCAATATTAAAGAGAGAGCGCCCCCTGGAGCTCAATGGCACAGGTCGCTACTCCTCAGCTCCCAGCTCAGATGAAGAGGACTCAGGATATCCTGCCGACAGCTCAAGTTCCAGGTAATGAAGTCCATTCTAGTGTAAAGAGAAGAGCAGCAACAACGTACCTGCTGAACTTCCCCTTTTTGCAAAGGACTTTTCCAGCCTGAAGGCTATTTCACCTTTTTCTCTCAAATTTTCTGGGTTGTTGCTTAGTAACCAGATGACCAGGTGCAACATTCTCTTCTCTTTCTACTTTATTATTTAGTCTATAAATAAAATATGTGACATCCTGCCTTTTATTTGCCTCTGCTGTATCAGGTTTTATGGGGCTCACACACACGTTGCTGCCATGTTTATTTTTATGTTTGGTTTTTTTTTTCTCTAGAATCGAAAGAAAAATAGCCACTATATCTTTAGAGAGCAGAGACGGACCTGGTAGACTAGGAGATAGTGAAAGAGGTAAGAAAATAAAATTAAAATTGTTGTTAAAATTAAAACTCAGTCGTGCACTTTTGCTGCTTGGCACCAAAATAAGTTCCTTTTTAATCTACCAGGCAGGAAATCTGGTAGCAGCAGTGGTAACAGCACAGGAAGTGAGGCCTCCTCTTCGTCCTGTTTATCGTCTACCAGCAAGTGGAAATCCACCTTTTCACCCATATCTGACCCTAAGCAGCCCAACTCTGACCTGAGACAGGGGGGCTCTCCGTTCGGCATGGGGGGGTCAAGCCGGAGCACAGATTCAGATTCTGACCACAAACAGCAGCATCAGCAGGTGAGGAAAGGGACTGATGGAGAATCATCAAACTACATGACCACAAACCCCTTCCTCAGTCAGGACACGGGGACCCGAGGTGGGGGCGGCGGCGGTGGCGGCGGGACCCAAGGAGGCGGCGGTTCGGATCAGCGTCTGGCCGTACAGAAGCAGAAGGCCCCCCGGGACTGGGAGCTGAAGACGAGCAACAGCCTGGCCAGTCAGAACCTCTTCATATCTGCTGCCGCCAGCAGTGGGGGGGGCATACTAAGCGGGAAAGTCGGAGGCGGCGCTGTAGCAGTTTCATCAAACACAGGATCGTCTGTGGGACAGTACCTCTGCGGGACAGGGTCTCAGTTTCCACTCGGCGGGACCTCGGTCTTACAGTCACTGTTCGGGTCACAGACGGGCGGATCCACAGTGAGCGGGAACCCGCGGCTGGTCAACGGACACTCTGCCCTGGGAAGCTTCTCTAGTGCTGGACTGGCGGGGGGAGCAGCTGGAGGTGAGCATCCTAACTGTAAAGTAATCTCGGAAAGATCACCTGGGGGTTGTTGAGCAGTTTAGAGGCAGGTTTCAGTCTTAGCTCGGGTTGATCTTGGTTAGCGTGAGTCTGAGGGAATGGGTCTGCGAACAGACGCAGGTAAGTGACGGTCCGGTGCTGCTGCCTCGCTCACAGTCGCACTGACTGACTCTGTGTGCTGCCACGCTTTGACATGAACTGGCTGCTTGAGTGCTGCAGTTGGAAACACCCTTGGAAAATGTTGCATTCTAGCTGAGTGAAGCATTAAAAATAATCCGAACCATCGATTAGTCTTAAAAAATTTGTGATTGACCATGAATGTTTTATCTAACTGTTATATTACTATGTTGTCATTTTCTGTGGGTGTTATCTGCCGGAGTTGTTTGTCAGAGTCATTTCACTTTTTACCCAAATTTGAATCTTTGCTGTAACAAAAACGGCTTTGATGCAGTTTGAAATTGGCCGAACTGATGTGATGCAGTGGAAGTGGACTGACTCTGTTTGCTTTCTGTGTGCTTGTTGAAGACTTGCTTGGCGCTATGCACAATCTGGCTCAGTCCTTGCTTCTCTCTTTGTCCCCCCCTCTCCCTTCCTCCCTCTCGCTCTCTTTGCCACCTGTATCTGCTCTCTCTCACCCTCCTCCCCCCCTCCCCTCCAATTCTGCTGTATGATTTGCAGGTATATTTCACCACGTGGTTCCCACAGTGTCCTCCCATCAGTTTGGGGCAGCGCTGCCCACCTCAGGAGGCCTCAGCTCTCTGCTCAGTCTCTCCTCCTCTTCCTCTACCTCCTCCCAAACCCAGCAGCACACCACCCCCCAACCAACCTCCACGCGCTTGGCCTCCGTGTCCTCCCCTCTCCCCCTCTCCCTCTCCCTGTCCCAGGCCCAGCACAGCCGCATCCAGTCCGTCCTGCACAGCCCTTCTCCTCCCACGCTCACCCTGCCACCTCCCCCTCCCCTGCACAGCGTCCCCTCCTCCTCAGCGCCCACGCACTCTGACGCTCAGCCATCCTCTCGATCTGACTCCCTCCTCTCCTCCCGTCTGTCCCACTCCTCTCTCCACCACCAGAGAGCACAGTCATCACTCTCTCTCTCCATCTCCTCCTCCACCTCCGCCTCCTCTGCTTCTGTCTCTGCTACTGCCACAACTGCTTCCCTCTCCTCCTCCTCCTCCTCCTCCTCTCTGCCAACCCCCTCCTCCTCTCGTCCATTCGCAGTGCACTACTCCCCTCGGCTGCCCCCTCCACCACCAGCCAGCAGCTCAGGTGGTGGCGGGAGCATGTGGAGGACTCAGGGCATGCATGGCACCTACACCAACTCCCAGCTCCCCGGCTCCCGACCTAGATAGTGTTTGGGAGTGAGGGGACGGGGAGGATGGAGAGGGGAAGGGCGATGGGCAATCAGAGGGTGGAAAGAGGGAGAGAATGAAAGAGAGAGAGAGAGACTAGTAGGGAATGAGAGAGACAGGATACCTGTTTTCCTTGTGCTCCCTCATGCTGTTGTTCTGAGTGAACAAGGTAAGTCAGCTCTCAGATTTAAAGGATAAAAACCAGAAATGTTTGTCAGGATGCAACTCTGCTTCGGTTTTATTTGTTATTTCTGTGCAGAATCACTCGACCGCAGACGCACTCACGGTGTTTCTCTGTCTCTTTTTGATGCTGCAGGTAATTGATGAAAACTACCTCAACATTAAATTAACTATGCAAATGTCCAGGTGTGGACCAAGGCACTCTCCTCACTCACTGGTGCTTCGAAGCGTCTGCTCTACCCAACCGCCTCCAAGACCGGCCTCTGTACTGGGATATCTGACACACAAACACACACATTCAAACACACACACTAACCACCACTATAGTCACCTTGAGCAGAATTCACAGGTACTGGTCATGTTCATGTGTAGATTGTTGTTACAATATAGAAATCAGTACCAGCTGCTGCCCAGCACTGAATGAAGTTAGTAATCCAAGATTTCTGGTTTGACATCAAGGTGCTCGATAGTTTGATAGTGTGTCATTATGTTTGTCTTAGTCACTGTTATAGCAAAGAGTGTTCAGCATAATAATCAGTTTTTTATGATTTAATGTAATGTTTCATAACAGATAAATTGAAGCACACAGTCCACCTTTTTAGCTGAATGTTATCAGGAGTCAAGTTTCGCTTCGTTCGTGTGCATGTGTTTGCACACTCAAACACACACGCACACACACACACACACACATACACTCACAGACCAGTTCGCTGAACTCTGCTCAGATGTCATGCAGTCTGTCTCTGCATACATGCTCTCTGATCTCTCTCTTCCTCTGTCGGTGAAATTCAATATTTGTTTCAACATAACAGAACATGAGACAAGATGAGGAACTTTTGGTCTAACGTCACACTGGATTGTGAGATACAGTTACACATGTAACAGAAGATCTGCAAGTCCTGGCTGGTTTGTTGACACCCCCAAACTCTGGTTATGTTCATTGATCATTTTTTTTATATTTAAGAAACTAGAAAATGTGGGTCCTCTCTGTTAAGTCCCTTTATTTAAAAGCAAAGTGGTGCAAACATTGTAAAATGCTCTACTGGCTCACATAAATAACATTGCATTCTTTTGGCTACTAACTATAGCAAAACCAATTAAGTGATTAAAATAATTCTTCAGGTGTTGTTCAGTGTTTCTCTTCTAATACAAGATATTTAGCATATCAACGACAGCATGTAAATTTTTTGATACAACCTAGATTCCAAAATTGGGATGCTGTGTAAAATGTAAATAAAAACAGAATGTAAAGACGTTTGTAATCTTGTTTCACAAAGTGGTGAACTTCGCCTCGTCCGAGCTTTTCTAGGACGTCGCTGCTTTCACGCCCAATCATGATGCTATCAGCTGTTAGCAGAGACGCTGTTTACCTGGGAACGTTTCCAGACGGTTGTTTCCCAGTCTCATGTCGTCTCTGTAAGTTCAGAATTAGCACATATATAATTAGAAAAATCAGTGAAGTTGATGAGGTAAAACATTAAAGATATGATCTTTTTACCGTTTTCAATTGTCAAAAAGAATTAGCACATTAGCACGTTCTGTTTTATCCATGTTTTACACAGCATGTCAACTCATTTTGAATTAGTTGTGTTGTGTTGTCATGTTAATCAGGCAGACTTAAAGTTCTCTAATTAAATGAACTGCATAATGAGGTGCAATGAAGTGTATTTTAAACATACACAGAGTTAGCAGCATTTCAACACGTTCCAGTAACGCTGAGAAATGTGCTTTTTAGTTTTTTAAAAAGACCCCATGAACTTCATTTAATCAGATGGTGCTCTGTAGACATTGTTGGTCACTTTGTAGTAGAGACTCAGTGCTGTCAGAGACTGTGACCACACTGTTTAATGCTTTAGTGAAGCTGAATCCAGGTGTAATAGAAATATAACAAGATTCAACACGTCTGTATTTATTAGTTTTCTTCTTCAGTCAGTTGGGTAAATCACACTACCACGTGGAGCCGCCGCAGAAATACTTTTACAGCAGGAATTTTTTGACTCTTCTTAAGCTAAACGTAGTCCTATTTATCTCTGCTGTTGGGAAATGCAGGTTTAAGCAAATATTAAGGACACACACAGGGACTGCATGTCGTTCACACACACACGCACACACACTCATGCCTGCAAATCCTCACACGATGAGAAAACAACCACAACCACAACAAACTACTGGACTCTGTTCACACCTTTTTGTTTGCTCTTTTTTTTTTTTTACATTGTGTAATTGTTTTGATTTTTTTATTTTTTTGTAAACTTTGTTTGTACTGTGAATGTGATTCATTTTCTGACTGTACAGTTGTGTATAATTTAGATTATTATATTTATGCCGTCAGTTTCTCCATTTGCCTTTGACCTTTTTGTTTTTGTTTGTTTTCGTTCTGTTTTATTTGGATGTGTTGAAATTGTAGAATGCAACAGTGTGTGTACTTGACTCACAGTCCGAAAACAATGGTGCTACATTTGGACTGTAACTGATCTTATTTATTCTGTAGTGAAAACATCAAAAACAAATCGAATTCTTGGTGCTGTACACAGGGACATTTGTAAAGCCTTTTTTTTGGCATTTTCTTTTCTCTTATTTAATATGCTTTTGTCTGATTCTTTGAATGCCTAGTGTACAACTGTAGACACCACCTTTAGATAAAACTGCTCTGCACCAGCTGGCTCAGAGTCTGAGTAAACAGGATGAGGAGCTCTGCTCGCGTTTCTCACGCCCGCTTTCAAACACAAGTCAGCACGCTTTCCTCTCAGAAGTGAGCTGCTTATCTGTTGGTGAACAAGACACACTGTTTTTGTACATAACTTTGCTTTCTCTTGTTTGTCTCCATCATAAATAGAAAGGTATATAAGAAATGTATCTATATACAGTCTATATATATAAATATATATATAGATATATGAGTATATATATATAAGTTAAGGGAGTGTTTTGGTGCTGCGTTGTGACCTGAAACTCGGCCTGTTAAACAGGAGGCTTGAAGCCAAGGAGAGCGAAGCATTGCCACACATACGGTGCCTGACAACACGGTGACACAACAGCACACACACACACACACACACACCACAGAAGCAGAAGCTCAAAAGCTGTGTGTTTTGTTTTGTTTTTTTTAAACGCAGAAACAAACAAACAAACAAACAAACAAAGGTGCTGTGGCTTGAACACGACTCGACTGCGGCACCAGAACTCTTGACTCAAACAGACGCGGTCTCGTCTTCTTGATTCCTTTATCTGAGCGACCCAGATTCTGCAGGAAAACATGGTGCTTCTGTTTCCTAACGATGGCAATTCAGCTTTTTGCAAATGAAATCTTTGCTGGTGCATACAGAACTACATCAACCTCTTAGACACACTGTCCGTCTTACTGTCAAGGCCCTACCTTGTAATGTGAGCATCTTGTGTAATTGCAACGTCATGCTGATGTAAACACTTGTGTTCGGGTGTGTGTGTGCATCACTTGGTAAAGAGTGAGAGCAGCCAAGCTTCCTTTTTTTAATCTAATAGTGGAAATACACTTAAGCTGTGTGTGTGTGGGAGTGTTTGCGAGTGTGTGTGTGTGTGTGTGATTGTATGTGTGCTTTTTCTCCGTAGTGCATATCTAAGGGAAGATTCGACTAATAATGAAAGCTTTATTGTAAACTCCTGTCCTGTGCGCTCGCTCTGCAAACACAAACGTGTTTCTCACCCGAGTGTTCACGTGAAAAGAAGAAAGTCTTTTTAGAACATAATTAGAGTGAAAATAGTCCATTTGTTACCAGCACTGAGAGGTCTTTTGTAATTATTGTTGATGCTGTTTTGATTTTCTTATTCTTGGTGTTTGATACAATTGCAGTTACATGTTATGCTTTTAAATGTGTCTTTGGATTCCTGTCAGTTTTTAATACTACTAGTCAGACAGACAGCACGGTGCTCTCCTTCACTTAAAACAAGGAAATTGCAGCTATTGATTAATACTACTTTTTTCCTGTTGTGCTGCAGGGTTTTATGGTTTAATAATCTTCAACACGAGCTTGCCTGGCGGCTCTCTTACGATCAAGTCTAACCTACGGAAGTTTCTCTGATCTGGAGGGGCGGCGTGGTGTATGTGCACGTGAGAATAGTTTGTGGGAACGGCAAAAGTCACGTTCATTACAGATTTCAACCAGTTTTGTAGCTACTTGTACAATCAGTCAAAGGGGCGGGCGAGGTGCTGTCATTCAAGTCCTTTGGTGCACGAGCATGATTTGATTTCGAGCTTCTATGCAGTTCTCCAGCATGCTCCATCCTGCTACATTATCGATCTGTGAGAGCTTTGCAGTCGAGGCTGTTTACTCCAAATCCTGCCAAAGGTCTCAACTCAGGAACTTCCCAGATTGCTTGAAATCATGTAATGAATCAAACAGTTTCCTTTCAAACTACTGCTTCTCACAAACTAAGTGAACATCTGTGTGGCATGATGATGATGAAGTCCCTCTCTAACCCGACTCAGGACCAGGACAAACCCCCTCAGTTTGTGTATTTCGGGGTGAAATCAGCCAGCTGTGTCTGAGCTCCTCAGATTGGTTCTCGCTGCGCATACATCCGGCCTCTCCGGTGAAATCCAGCTTTATAAAGCTTTACGAGTCAGTCTGATCTCAAGAAGCTGTGAAATGGCTACGACTTTCAGCATCTTCCTCATCTCACAAATGCCTCTGTCTAGATTTGTGTCTCGAAGAACGAGGCTCACTCTCCCATGTTGGGATTCCCCACGTTAGTTCGGAGGGTGAACCCACATTGGACGTGTGACCTGCGGTTTGTGTATAGTGATCTCTGATTGGTGCAGCCAGGGCAGGTTTGAGGTGCAATAACGGCAAACCTACTTTCCAAAAGGCCCTCGGTTTTCATGATAAAGTTGTTACTGTTTGGTGTTGGTGCTTTTATCCTAAGATGTTATAATGAGACAAATGGAATTAATGTTTTTTTTCTGCGTTTTATGATTATTAATAAAAATGTTTCATATAATATTTGAATTGATTTCGTTGTGTGCTGTGCAGTTTATGTCTGGTTTCATTTGTTTACCCTCATGAAAGATAAGTAGATCATACTGAGGTTGAAAAGGAAAAAAAAGGAAAAATCCAGCCTCCTTACATTTTCATTATAATGTGCTTTTATTCATATCTTTAAATCAGCTAGTGTTTTTATTTTATCTGTCTTTCTATTAAACTTAATTAAAATTAGCTTAATTTAATTGATTAAATAAAGTGCTGATGCAGTTTCACTTTAGAGCTCCTGGTACAATCATTCAGAGATGTGTCTGCTTGTTGTTTTGCAAAAAATGCCTTTAAATTCTCAACAAAAGGTCGACTTAGTGAAGCTTCTCACCTTTTATTAACCCTCAAAAAACACTGATGGGGTCCAAATAGTGAGAAATTGCAGCCCACAGTTTGCAGATGACACTGGATAAAGATCCTTATCAACCTCTCTTACAAATGTTTTAATTAAAATGTTGATTACGAGCCAACATCCCACAGCCGAGACATTCTTAGATAACCCCAAGTTGCTTTCTAGGAAAGGGAGGCTGTGGTGTCTACCAGGAAACGTCCCACAAACACGGAGCTGGTGACACGTTTCAGCCGTTAGCAGAGTAACGAGCAGCTCCCATCGTCTCTGTCCTCATGAATTATGATGGACGAAGAGTGAGACCTCTCGTTATCTCTTGGGATCCGCGGCTGCTTAACAGCTCGGAGACCTTGACTGTCTGCAAAACAAGTCTGCAGCTGTGAGAGTGTAGCTGCTCTCTGAGAGGATTTGGATGCGTTCATGTGATCTGACCGTCTTTTGGCTCCTTTCTGAGAGCAGGTTTTTCTTTACAGTCTTTTCTGCTAATGAGAACAGATTAATTGCAGCTTCCTGTCTTGATTTGATGGTTAACATGAATGATCTGACTATTTTTAAAGACTCGGTGAAGGTTGCAGTCGGATCAAAACAAACTCAATAACAAACTTAAAAAATGAACAAGAACACTGGACATGAACAGCGAATCTGTTTCCTCAGTTCAAAGCATCACATTGCAAATGTCAGCTTCATCACTTCCTCATTAAAGACAATACGCAAAGGATTATTTACTGAATTTCCAAGTATGAGACTTATTAAACTGTTAAATATGGCAGTCACATACAAAGCTACAGCTCGCAGCCTGTTAGCTTAACTTGGCACAAAGCTAAGCTAACAGGTTGGATCTGTCCTTAGCCTTTCTGCACCACAGAAGCTAGCTACATAACATGTTATTTCTTATTTATTCATACAAAATAATCTACTAAAATGTAAAAACTTGATCATCCTCACAGTGATGACAAGAAGAAACAGTCTGGCCTATAAACACACATGAAAACACACCTGGTGTCTGAGTTCAGAGATGCAGGTGGACTTATTTTATTACTTTTTGACAAAGACAAGATAAATGCTGAGCTGAGTGTCTTCTGGCTGCAGCTTCATGTTTGATGCACACAGTTATTTGGACCTTCTCATGAAATCACCAGCAAGGAAAGAGGTGGAAATAACACACACACACACCTGCACAAACACACAGTCCGTCACTTCTGGGGATGTTTTATTTCCTTTAGAGTTAATCATAACTCTAATTTTGACCCACGTCCTCTCCCTTACATTGAGTGATTAATACTTTGTTTTACTTTGAGTTTTGTCCTCATAAAGTCAGTGAGCTCCGTTTTTTCTGTTGTTTTTATTTTACACTTTCTATGGCAGTTTACACATCTGGTTCCTCTTTCAAACGGCCTCCTCGATATTTGAACTGAATCCAAATGATTTGACTTGAATAAGAGAATCATCCAAACAGCCTGAAGAACTGAGGCACCGTGTTGTCCCGATGCTGAGAGCGTCACGCCGAAACACGGCGATGTCTCTCATGTTTCTGAAAACTCTGGATATTTCATATCATCCACACTTTATTAGTTCTGTTGTTTATTTTAATTGCAGCTCTGATTCAATATTTTCTATTTTGCATTTATCTTGAGCTGATTTTACTTCAGTGTTTCTTCTCAGATCAGCTTTATTTTAAAATCAGGCCTAAAACTCGCTCACCTCTCTCCTTCTGGCCGGCCACAGTTTCATTTGGACAGTGAAGGGCTCATGAAAGTCAGAAGAATTCTGCTCTGTAATGTTGAAGGCTCCCATATTGACCATCTCACCTCCATTTATCTGAGACCACAGACAGGGAGAACTAACAAAACTGGCAGCTGGAGGTCAAGAAAGCATCTTTCTTTCCAGCAAACATCCAAACTGATACAAACTCTAAACCATCAAGGACACATCTTCCTATTTTTGCATTCCAATTCCTACTTTGGCAGCGTTTTCCCCATTAAGTGAGAAGGGAAGGTGGGAGGATATAAATCCCATCCTCGTATGTTTACCACATTCAAAACAAGCGGCAGTGAGCGGTCTGACCACACAGGCACACACACACACACACACACACACGCTGCAGTATGCTGCTGGTGGAAGTCCTCTGCTGTGGAGCGTTGATGGTCTGCTGGACCAGGCTCTCCGTGGCCCTGCAGGTCTCACATGGACGCCAACTGATGTCGGCTCACGAGCCCGAAATAACAGGTGAGACTGCAGAGTTCAACATCAGTGAAACTTGTGCACGAAATGCTTTAAACGTTAAGTTGTGCTGTTGTTTAAAAGCTTGTCAACTTGTCTGTTTTGTGATCGTTGTGTTTAGTTTCCGTCCTCTCTGGCTTTAATCTGTTTCACAGCGTGTAACTTAATTTTTTCTCTTTTTAAAAATCAAATTGAAGGAGACCAGCAGGTGTTGAGCTCCACTGAGGCTGGAGATGGTTCGGAAACTCAGGACGTCCCACACCTTCACGCCCCGTGCTTTGTGGATGACATATTCACGGCGTTGCGTGACGGCGTGGGGAACGACGGCGGACTCACAAACATCAGTTTGACTCTGTTTGGAATCTGCACGGCGTCCGATCCTTCAGGCTCGGGCTTATTGGAGCTCGCTAAGGAGGCAAACAGGAACCCGAGAAACGGACCGGAGATTCTGCAGCCAGCAGGAGGTAACAGAGCTCTCTGATCGCAGTGATTCCTGCTTGTTTGTTTTAGTCACAGCGTGTCCTGTTTTCTCTGTCAGTGCGTTTGACAGAGGAAGGTGAGAGAGGAATGCTCAGCTTGACCTTTGACCTCCCGCAGTCTCCTTCGCTCAAGCTGAAGCCTGTGCTGCTCCTGGCGTCTGAAAGTCCCCTCGCAGCAGGAAACCTGGACGTCACTTTCACCAGTCAGTCTCTGCAACCTGACACACAGGTTAAAAAAAAGATTTGATGTGTGAATAATCGATGAACAACAAAAAAAGGTCCTGTTTTTTCAAAATAAAACACTGTCAGACTTATTTTTATTGTTTTCCTGCTGCTGTCTCCTCAAGTCTGCGTGTATTTCTGGAGAAACTCGTTACATAATGCTGACGGGAAAAGCATCAGAGGGCAACCTTCAGCAGAACTGGAGGATTTCTTTTGACACAAAATCCCCTGATATCAGTAAGTCGTGATATGAGTCAGATTTGATTGATTTGATGCAGAGTGGGCGTGACACGTTTTTCTCTCAGCAGGTCAGAGCCTGAAAGACGTCCTGGTTGGTTGGAAATCAGGAAGTAACATCAGACTGACCCCACTTCTGCTTTTCTTCGGGGAAAGAGGAACTGAGACCAGGTAATCCTCGCTTTCATGTTCCCCCGTTGAAATGTTACCAGACTGTCACCACACTGTTGCTCATTTACCGTCTTTGACTCTCTTTCTCAGACGCGTGTCAGGCCCGGCCGCCGCCTCACAAACCGCCTCCTTCCTCTGCGAGCTGAAGCGCTTCCTGGCTGACGTCATGCCTCAGGACCAGCCTGACTCCCCTTCGCTCCAGCTGCCCACCGCACAGACCCTCCCCCCTCTGATGCTGGGTTTATCCACCAGCCAAACGCTGCTGGCAGGACTCATCAAATCCTCGGCCCTCACCATCTTCTCCTTCTCCAGCTGTTGTTCCACGTTTCAGGTGCATCATGGGGAGTTGGCGCTGTCTCCTGCGCTGCTGGAGGAGCTCAGGCAGAGGTTGGAGAAGACTGTGATGCACACGACGGAGGTTTTAAGGGTGGAGGAGGTTGGTCACAGAGCTGTGGAGAAGCTGGAGAGGCTGAAGGAACTCAGTGCGTTTCCACAGAAGGAACCAGCAGCAGGTGATGAAAAAACCTGCAGAGAAGTTTCTCCACAATGTTTTTGTTTCGTTTTGTTTTTTGGCAAATGCACCCCCCCACACCTGCCAAATAAACTCAATTACCACCTTAAATGAAACCAAATCATCACATAAAAGTGCATTTTATTAATTTAATGATATAAAAGTGGATATATGATGGATGTCACAATATTTTTATATCTAAAATATGTATTTCAGACTTTAAAATACAAAATTTTGCCATCTATGCTTTAAACTGTTTAACCATCACTGCTGGATTTTTTAATTTCTAATCCATTAACCTGCTTTTAACAAAATATTTCAGTTTCTTAATAAATAAAAGTAGCAAACTATTAAACTTTTAATCTGTGACTTTTATTAACTCCTGACTTTCAGCTTATTTGTTGCTTTTAACTGTCAATCGCTCTTAAATATTATTCAAACCATTACAGTATCACTGAATATGTGCACCCTATTTTGAATTTTCTGGAATTCTCATCATAATTTGAGTTTTATTAGTTCAGTTGAGCTGCTCCACAATCTTCCCAAACTCCACCTGCAACTACAGAAGCACCACCTGCCTGCAGTCTGAAGACACTGTGCACTTTTTTATATTAATCTTTGTTGCAACTGACAGACATTTAAATTTCTTCAGCATCAAGATCCTGTAGCTCCACTTTTTAGTTGACACTTCTCCTTCCTCTCTGTGTGAACAGGAGAGAGCCAGTACCGAGCGTTTCTCCTGCTGAAGGCCCTGCAGACGGTGGCTCGTACCTACGAGGTGCAGAGGGGGCTGCGGGCCGCGAGGGCCGGCTCCGACAGCCCGGACAGGGACAGCCCCTGTGGGCTGAGGAGCCTCACCGTGTCCCTTGAGAGGCATCTGGTGGCTCCAAACACCGCCAACATCAAGAACTGCCATGGCTCCTGCGCCGTCCCCCTGGTCAACCCCAACAACCACGCCATCCTGCTCCACTCCCACATTGAGAGCGGGCACGTGGGCGAGCGCGCGCCGTGCTGTGTGCCCGTCGCCTACGAAGAAATAGAGGTGGTGAACTTCAGAGACGATGAGACTGAGATGAAACTTCTGGATCACATGGTGGCGAAGGAGTGTGGATGTCGATGAAGCTGTTTCCCTCCTGATGTGTCTGATTTAACGGCCTGTTTCACAAAGACGTCTCACCCACAGCAACTGCTGCTCACATTTATTTATTCACACAGTTTTAATCGCAGTAATGCACAAATGAGTCCACAGAAGCCTCCTCAGGCTCATATTTACATGTATTTGATAATGTATAAATGATAATGTGAGTATTGTCTTTCTGTGTTAATACATATTTTGTGTTGCTCCATAAGAATTCTGTGTAATCAGGCAAAACTCTTGTTATCTATCAGATCAGTTTGGTGCTTTAAGATAACAGTTTTCACTCAAAGCTCAAAAATGACTTCAGCTCAACGTGACACTGCAGTTTTTATGACATTAACATATTTCTGAATCAGTGATACTAAAAGGTGCATTTTGATGTGATAAATATGTTTGTATGTGATGCAAACAAAGTTTGAATAACAAAACATCCTGCATTTTTGTGTTATTATAAAGTTTAATTCTGTTTGTGAAACTTGTTGCAGTGACGCTTGTTGACGTTTATTTCTTTGACCCTTTTCTTTAATCATCTGAATACAAAATCATTCTTTGGCTTTGGGTTTCAGGATCGCTTTGTTGCTAATCGGCTTCTTCCTTCTTCTTATTGCTCCGAGTTCTTCAGATCCCCACCACCACGTCAAACTGTCCCATACGGAAATCTGGAGGCGCACAAACACAGAAAACACTGATAAATACAAGTTTGATACAACTGCATGTATATTTATTAGAAAAGAAGAGATTATCTTTACTAATTCACTTTTTATAATGCAGTTATTCCAAGGATTAAAATGTACATTTTGTCTTTTCAGTAAAGCTTTTTTCCAGAGAAATTCACCTTTAAACAGAGTCATTACTCTGAATTCAGACATTTATTCATATCTGATGTTTGACTTTACATAGAAATCACTTCGACGACTTTCAGACCTTCTAAAATATTACAGAAAATACTGAAAACCAGTAATACTACATGAAAATTCATCCAAAATCCACCAGATTTTTTCAATAGGCTTCCTGCAATAATGCAAGGATTGACGATACCTGCATGATTGAACCATCCTGCAGACTTCCAACGAAAGACCTGATGCCTGTCTCCTCAACGAACGAATCCATCGCTTCTAGAAAACAGAATAACATGAAGGACACTGAAGCTGTGGACTGAAGCTCTGGTGTGTTTTCTGTCTGTTTGTTATGAGACTATAATACAACACTCACCGTGCAGTTCGTTGACCCCCGAGCTCACGAGCAGTACGACCAGCGTGAGCACTAAGCAGCGATTCATAGTGAATCCTTTCCATGGATTTGGAACATCACTCAAATTTTCGATGGACAGAATCCGTTCATAAGACACTGTGGACACAAACAGACGAGTCAGATGCAGAACCAGAGGCCAAAGTATCGACCTGGTTGGTTGTTTTGGTGGTGATTCATCTTACTTCTGATGTTTTCAGATGTAAAAACTCCGGCTCCTAAACTCCTGCAGGTTAAAATTGTGTTTTAAGTTGGATTAAAAAATGAGGCAGAGAGTTAAGATGAAAACTGAATTAATGTCACACAGAAAAACAGATTAAAATCAGAGTTTTGCAGCATAAATGTGCCTTTTCTGTTATGTACACAGTCTTTCAAACCACCCGGCACGTCGCAGACTCACATAAGACGGCTTAAAATAGACACCTGCAGCTTGTTGAAAGGGACAAACATTATTTAAAAACCTCAGAGAAAAGAAAAAAGAAGGAATTTACCTGATTCGACCCTTTAGAGCGTCACCATGGAAGTAAAAGGTAGTTTTATTGAGCTGATAGTAGTTTCTGGTGCAGAATGAGACACAGTGTTAAACACCCTGCTCGGAGCCCCTGTGCTGTTTGATTGACAGACACAGATGACAGCTGTTGAAAAAAGGAAAATGAAAGTTAATACAAGTAGTGTGTGCTGAGGCTATAGGTGATATGCCATTATTGATAAAACTATATATATTAAATGCTAGATTAAAGAAACCAAAACAAGACAAAACTTTGATTAATTTACTATTAACCTTGATCTGTTGGGGAGGAATACGATAAAACTACTCCTTTACACCCATTGCCACTAATAAGTACCAGTAGTGGAAAATAAGTAGGTTCAAATACTCATGTCATGTGATTAGATACAAATTTGCATTTTGAGTTTATTTATGTATTCTTTTATTTCTCTATAAGTCGGCTACTCCATTACATTTCAGAGGAACATGCTGTACTTCATACTGTACTCTTTGTTTAAGAGCTAGAGTTACCAGTTAACTATTTACATTAAATTTTTAATGTTTACATTTTATTTCAAGGTTTAAAACTCATGATGAGCTGCCATTATTCAATACACTAATAAAAAATTAATCCCCTTATAGAAATAGTTAAATTAAAGCTCCTTAAGCTATAACATACTGCTTACAATGCATCAATATTAATAATCTATTAAATAAACAGATTACTTTTAACTCAATATTTGAGTAAAATGGCTCACTTATTGCGTCATGTTTCCACAGTCCTACGTCATGATGACAGGACCCTCCCCTCACAAATACTGCAGGCTGCCCGCTGCTCGCCCCGCACACGGCGGAGAGGAGAGGACAGAGCGAGCAGCTGGTGTGGACGCTGGCCGGATGGTTAAATCTAACCTACAGACGATTTTGAATAGTCATTGTTTTGTTAGAGAAAAAGAGAGAAACTTAACCGAGATGCCTGTTATTGAGCAATCCAGTAATAAACCTGAAAGTGAAAGGTATGTTGTTGTATTCGTCGTGACTTATTATGAGCTAATTTAGCTAAGCTAAGCTAAGTTTAAAACCCGCGGCCTAGCTAAAAGATACGGTGTAATTCCAGGAGTGGCTAGTTCTATTTCCCGTGTTCTTGTTTACATAACAGCACTGTTTATTTAAGTTGACGCTTCCAAAATACATTAAATTTGCGTTTGGATTGATAACTTTTCAATAAATGTTTTAACTAAATCACCTTAAATTACAGAGATGTAACTCCCGAATAAATGTCAGTTACTTAACATTGGTATTTAGCAAATAAACGAAGTCGCAGTCAACGCCGCTGTTGACATTCATACGCTAGTTAGCATGCTAAGCTAACGCACAAGCTAAAATATGAATCGCCACAGAAATGCGCTAACGTTAGTTTGATGCTGAGGTGCTAGCTAGCTAACGTAAAACAAATGTCGACTTTGCTTAATTTAGCATTTTCTCTTGCCTCTAGTAATTTATTATTACACGATTTAATATGTTTAATATCTATATTGTTTTGATAAATAGGAGTGTGTCGTGTTAATTTGACATAAATGTCAGCGCAGATGTATTGCTAGCTGCGTCAGCTAACGATTAGCGCGTAGGTTTCGTTAACGTTACATCACCGATGTTTTCATATTTTCGTCGTTGCGGTGTCAACAGTCGATAATCGACATTAACATCACACATTTTTGAGTGTCATTTCACTTTTAATGATTTTAGATCTTGTAAGAATACACTTGTGTTTAATGTAATTATGTAATACTGTGTAAAATTAGCTTTTTGCGGACCGGGAGTTGGAATGATGGCTGAATCGATCATCTGTGTCCTCAGGCTGTTTTTTTCCGTTTAGCCTTCAGGCTCGGGTGTTAGCCATCGTTGACACACTGCAACTTGTTCAAAATAAAGATTGACTCAGCTAATTTGGGTTGTACAACGAGGTAATTACTCGAAATTGTGTAAGATAACATTTACTGCTTAATCCTAAAAGCATAATTTTCAACAAATTGTAAGCGATTAGCCTGGGTGTTTTTCCCTCAACGTGGTCTGACAGGACCTCGGTCGGTTGTTTTCTCAGCTCCAGTGTTGTGAAGGACTCGTAGGAAATTTCCACTGCACTGCGAAGGGGGTGGCATGGGGATCCTGAGTCTGGTGATAACATGTTGTACACAAAAGCTACCCCTTGTTTAGTAGATATGTAATTATTTTAAGACCTGTTTACCATGAGAATTTCTGTCATTTATAGTGACAAAAAAGTTGCCTTTATGTCGCACTGAAATGAGAGAAATTGTTAAATTTAGTGAGAGAATAATAGTAGTTTTCACTCTGTAAAGCTGTGGATTTTTTTACATTAGCAAGTTTCCTTTGAAACTGACTTCACAGCTTCATATCCTGTGGTCTACTTTGATATGAAGCTGGTTTAACAGCATAATACAACAGCTTTAACACTAATACTAGTAATACTTGTATTTGGATATTTTCCCAGAGATGACTGGTTCTCTTACATGACATTCATATATGGCAAAGGTGCTCTTATGCAAGCAGAAGCTTTAGACTCATCGCTCATGTGATTCGGGTGTGAATGCGCTCAGCCGCCTGCTGTGGGCAGGAGGATTTCAAAGATTTCCGTTAACTGAACACATAAGTTGATTTAAATCCTCGTGCATTGAATATTTTTAAACGCTCAAGAGGCATTGAAGGTTTTAATTGGCTGTTCATACAAAATCTGTTAAAGGGATTTTGGAAAAGGCCTGTGTTTTGTTTCAGATCTCCTCCAGTGACTTGAAATATCAGGCAATGGTTCGTAAAAGCATATTGACTCGGCCAACCAGAGTTATGGCAGTGAAAGTGGTTCTCTTTTGGGTTTCACGCATCTGCTCCACATATAGCACAGCAGTGGCATTTGCGTAAGAGAGCATCTGTGAGTGTGTAAGCGTGTTTGCGTTGCTGTGGCAGCGCTGTGGCTGCTAATGGGTTGTGTTCTCGATAAGAGCGCTGATCCGTTTATTCTCAACTCTGCAAATGTATGCGACCACACACACACACATCTGCACGAGCAAGCCAAGCTAATTCTAGGACGCACTTTGACTAACCTCTGAATTAAAATGTTTTTTTGTCCCTGTTGTAAACTGGAGCAGCACAGCTAGTGCAGGACTGATGTAGGCTAATGGTTAGACAAACAGAGCCCCCACTTCCCTTAAAATCATGTGATGTGCTGAAATTTTCTTAGAGAAACACTGCACACTCTGCATTTGTTAGGTTCAGGAAGTTCAACATCTCTCTTGTGCCATGAACATTTAATTTTTTACATGATGAGGATCATGACGTTTCTGTGGAATGGGAACAAAATACGTCTCCGGGGGTTTTAATGAATAATTGACTGAAATGCCATGCTAATTTTATGTGTAATCAGTGATGTGGTAAGTTAGCGTGCAGTGCTAATGTTTAACAAGTGAAATGTTTATCAGTTAGTACACCATATGTACGTTTGTGCCTGAGATGATCAAACATCGGCCCCCAGACCTTTTTTTTGGTCCTCGAGTCACTGATCCCTAACAACTGTTTAACTGAAACGTCGGAGATGAGTCACTCAGCAGTATAATTTATGATAAACCTGCTGGTTATATTGAGAGGTTGGTAGCAGAGCCTAATTATAATGTCTCCATCTCTGTCCGTGTTTGTGTCCTCCTCCAGTATCTCCAGTCCCAGGAGGTGCTCCCACTGTTGCAGTAACCCGTGTCCGGGGCCTCTGTGGTGCTCCTGATGCCCCTCTCCCACCCCTGAAGATCCCAGGTGGGCGAGGGAATGACCAGCGGGATCGCAATCTTTCAGCTAAGCTATTCTACTCTGTAAGTTCTATCTTTTTTAAATATATTTTACATCAGTTTGACTGCAGGTGGTTGCTCATTGTGGACCTGCCTTGTGCTAACAGTGCTAAAAGACAAACATGTCTGAGAGGAGAAAACACACAGTTTGCACCTGAGCAGTTTTGATAGTCATTGTTTTAAGATGTTTACCTGCTTTGTGTAATGTCTGACTGTAGATGTATGATTCAGCGTAATGTTAGTCAGAGACAAGTCACACATTCTGTTGGTCACACAAGTCTGCTGATAACATGAGGGCTCGTCACCTGAACTGCATCAGGCCTGTGGCCGTGAACTGGCTGAACTCTTTTTGTTTTTTTGTTTTTTGTTCTAATCTTTATTGCTTCACATATATTTGGCACAGCTGCACATATTAATCACACAACACAACACTTCTCTAAATTTTATTTGTAATTTTTATAACAGACTCCTTTCTAATAATCAACCAACAGACATATTTCATAACTGTATTTGTTTCTATTTCTTTAATCAAATCTTTGTTCTCGATGTCTTATAAACTAGATTCATTTCTCTTGTGTTGTTCTCCTTGTTCCTTCAGGATACTCAGTTGCTGGTTCTTGAGGAGCCCCCCCCTGCCAATGGCAGAGTGCGGTTCTTGCTCTTCGAGCCCCGTCGCTCTGAGGGCAAGCACTGCGTCTGGAGGGCAGCGCTGAAAGGAGGAAACCTCTATGTTGAAATCCCTCCTGGAGCTTTGCCCGAGGGCAGCAAAGACAGGTCAGGAGGAAGAAGTTTTTTACTTGTGATTAAAGAAAAATCCTTAAATGGTTTTTGATTAAAATAAAAAAGCTAAAGTTTTATATTTGATGCATTTCAGATAAAACACATGTTATGGTTAAGATCTCCTTTTGATGCAGTTCATGTGTTGTTAAAATGTTCTTGGACGACTGTGAATAATTATTTATTTTCTGAAATTCATTAACATCCCTCCTATAAAACATTAAAACTTTTTGTCTGCTTTCCTTTTTTAGCTTTGCCCTTCTGCTGGAATTTGCAGAAGAGCAGCTGCAGATCAATCACGTGTTCATCTGTTTTCACAAGAGCCGTGATGATAGAGGTGAGATGATTTTATCTGGGTCTCTGAAACTATATAAGAAAATGACACATTACAAACTGTGGTAAAGTGTCAACACTTTAAATCAAAACTGCTTTAATAGGTTGGTTAATGTTAAAAAATAATACCAATAAATGGTAAACGTTCATTTTTGTGAAGCCACTCTTAAAAGTGGTAAGAGTATTTTATTTTCTCAGTTGCTTAGTTTGTAATTTTTTCTGCATAAATAGATTTTTTTAAAGATTTTCTTTTTTAGATAAAAGTAGGATAAATTCCACCACTTGAGTGTAATTTTGCCTTGTTTTTTTTTTGTTTTTCCAGTTTTCTAAAACAATTGTTCCTAAACAGGTTAAGAGAGTATTGTTGTCAAAAATTTGTGTCTTACTATTTATTTGAGAGGTAAATCTCAAAATAAACGTACAATCAGCAGCCAGTGTGGGGAAGATGAATAAATCACCAATTCAGGGTCACTTCACTACAGATGTTTTACTGAAAATGTATTTTGACCATTTAAAGAAAGGCGACATGGTGGGTCAAACAAGTTACAGTGGGAACACAAGAAACAGGGTTGGATAACAGCAGACAACAAGAAACAAACTTCCACAAGACCAGATTATCTGAAACACTAAAATCAGAACAGATTCCAGATATTTTGGCATCATCAGACCTTAAATACTGCAGATATGATGGCAGCTGTAGACCTGAAAATACACATGTAGGGTCGCTGTTTGGGATTTAACAAGATGATCGGAAATGTATAGAAACAGTACGAGCTCTTTGCCAAACCCTCGATGTAGGTTTCCCCTTTTATTTCTGACATGATAATTAATTTAAAACAAGATGCGACTCAAACGGTGACGCTTGCATTCATAAAGAATAATCAATGTGATGGAAACATCCAGTTCTTTTCTTACTTTTATTATTTTATTAAACTCTATTTACTGTGTTAACACATGTTGTTTCAGAAACTTTTTTTCTAAAATTTACTGTCATTTGTGTTTTGTGATTGTCATCATACTCCAAACTGTAATGTAGCTTTATTACAAGCTCAAAGACTCATATCTGTGGTGTGTGAAGGATATCGTGGTCAGAAATCGAGCATTTGGGGTTCATGTCTGTTTACGTTTGCACTGTGTCTCCTCAGCATCCCTACTGCGAACATTCAGTTTCCTGGGCTTTGAGATTGTGAGACCGGGTCATCCCCTCGTCCCCTCCCGCCCTGACGCTTTCTTCATGGCTTACAGCATCGAGCGAGACTCCTCTGACGACGATTAAATGACGCTGAGCAGTTACAAATGTTTGTTCTTGTTTCAATTAGTATCCACATCTTGATGATTATTTTTTGGAAATGAAGATGTTATCCAAGCTGAGTATGGTTGAGGTTTCCTGTCAGAGGTTCCTTTTGTGTTTGTTTTACCTTTATCTACCATGTGCTGTGTTTCAATGATATTTGCACTAGGGTAAGATGTTAATATGCCAGGAATGTAAAGCAAAACGCCCACATAATATCAGGGCAGCGTGTCCTCGCCACTGTATGACTTTCCATGATATATATTGATGACATCCTGTTCACCAGCCCCCCCTCCCTGAACACCCTGGCAATCATCTCTGCAGTGTAATATTTATGATAAATCTAAATTCATCTTACTCATGTAAGTAGCTATGTTTCATAGTGATTATCATTTGATTCTCCTGTTTATATAATTTTTTTTATGTGTGCATGATTTTCATTTGTTGCTTTTATTCACTTGATAGAGATCTGCATGTTGTAACTGTACTAAATAAAAGTGTTCACCTAAAAAGCTGAGTTTGTCTATTTTTTTCTCTTTTGTAAAGTTAAGTTCTGGTCTTTGAGGTACAACGTCATGCGATGTGTCGTCCGGGAACTTTATTTAGCGTCCTTCCGGTTGCATTCAAGGTGTTTGCACCCGTTTTTATTTAAAAATAAATAAAAAAAGGTGTGAATGACAGAGAAAGAGCTGATAAGAAGGTTCAAACCAGACTTTACTCCTCAGTTCTGTTGCCTTCAGACGCCATAATTAGTCTGACAGGCAGCTCGTTTGAAGCATTCTGAGTCTTGGTGGCTCAGGATCATAAAGTGTAGACGCCCAAAGCTCAAACATTTAGACAGTAGGTGTCTTTAAACAGGAATTATTAACAATCCAGGTTTGATATTATATATTAAAAGTCAAAAGCACTTTGTGACCCTTAACTGTGTTAAAAAATAATCTATTTCACCCAAACTGTGAGTGTGAGTGGTCTATGATTAACAGCGTTTGTTCTACTTTCGAATGTTGCCAAATTCTGATTATAGGACGGAAATATGTGACATCCACGTTTTCTAACCTGCTGCTTCAAACCAGCGAAGAACAACACAGAGAAGAAACATCTCAGATAAACAGAAACTGTTTTATGACTTTGGCAGAATCAGTTTTTCATGTGAGATTCCTTCTTTAAAGCCTTAAACAACTCAAATTAAAGCAATGCATGATCAGTCTTTTAAAGTGCAGATTTTTATTAACTCATTATTACATCGTGGAGAACAATTTATGGACATCATACGTGTTAAAGAAGGAAGGATGGAAACACCACATACATTCACACAGACTGATGGTTTAAAACTTGAGTGTAAAACTCCAACAGACATCAAAAGAGTAACTTTCAACATGAATTTTCACATTTGTTCTTTTCAGTCTGCGCTGATAGAAAGCCACAGCTGATTGGTGACGCTCACCACTGCCTCAGGGTCTGTAAATGACAGGTACTGCAGACACATACAGTCCTCCCAATCCAGAGCAGACTGATCCTGGACCAGCCCTCGTTCTGCCAGTTTCATCACCAGCAGGGCCCTCTTCACTGTCAGCCAGTTGTGTACGGCGGTGGTCATGGGGCATCTGTGGTTGTAGAGGGAGACGCGTGGCCCCCAGAGGAGCACCTGCAGCATGGCCACCATGCCGGCCATCTGTGGCCCGCTGCCCTCACTCTGCAGCAGGGAGGCCAGATGAAGGAGCCCCGCTCGGTACGAGGACGTGCTTGGAGGTCTCGGGCTCTGCTGTGGGTCAAGGCAGTACTGAATCAGGGCTCCAATTTGGGACTTGATGTAGCTGAGGGGGTGTGGCAGAGAACGGTCTGATGATAGAGGGGTTAACACTACACGAGGGGAACCATGTGTCCTCCATAACTTCTTGATCTTTCCCTTTCTCTCTGCCGTTTCCCATTTTATGTTCTCTTTGAACCTTTCAGAAGCCTGCTGTTCGAACTTGTCTCTTCCCTTCTCTGCCTCTTTGATGGGCCATACTAAAAAGATGTCCTGAGGTTTGAGCTCAGGTGCAGAGGCGCTGTTGTGCAGATGTTGGGAGGCCATCAGAATCTGCAGCAGCAGAACACAAACCTGTCGGTCGTAATGCAAACAGTCTGTGCTCTGCAGCGAGCTGCTGTCCTCAACAAAGTCCTCCAGAGTGGCTTGTGGCAGGTCTCTCTCGATACTCACTGGGTGTCTGTTTAACAGGAAAGACTGAACTGAGGACGTGTTAATGTGAGCAGGATCAGTGGTGTGCTCAGTGCTGCCTCCACCTGGTGGTTTAGCAGCAGTGCAGCCTTGGTTAAAATGCTGAGAGGGGTCTTGGATTTGTGATGTGCCGGGATCGTTCCTCATGGTCTTGCTTGGTTGGAAATGAGCAAGTACATGTTGCACGTTGACATGCAGAGGTTCATGTCTGATGTGAGCTGAGAAGGTTTCATCTGTTGGTTTGTGCACCTGCACAGAAAGACAAAAACATTCACTTATAAAACTTCAGTCAGAATCACAAGACTCTTACGTTGCAACAGCATTTACTGTTAAATATGAAAAAAGAAATTGGGCCTTCCTGCCACAGTTGTAACACCTGATGACAGTTTAGAGGAAGTGTCTTTGGCACCACATGTTTGAACCACAGTTGTCATAGCTGATAAAGATCATGTGTGTTACTTGTTCCTGTGTGCAAATATATGAACCCACTGTTTTTGCTTGCTGACAAAGATTGAATGCAGTGTAAGTGCAAGTGAACACAGTGTGCAAAACAACGAAACATCGGAACATTTTAACATCATGCATTATCAAACAGAGGGTTCTGTAGACTGCAGAATGAATGAAGGAGCTGTAATATTACCCTTAAACCAAGCACTCTTCCTGAAAGCTTGGGGCTGTGCAGGCTGTAGTAAACTGCGTCGCCAATCTGCTGCGGCTCAGTGCCCTTGCACAGCAGGAAGTCCTGAGGCTGGTATTCACTGACGTCCCTCTCCGAGGCCTCTCCCTGCAGCAGGACCCCAGCATCCACGCTCTGTGCCGTACTCCTCAGAAAGAGGAGATGTCGATGCTGAATCCCCTGGGAGACAACCCTCTGGTCATCAAAGCTGCTGAAGATGTAGGGCAGATGTTCGTCCGGGGTGTCAAAGGACAGCTGGGAGAGGCACAGTGAGGCGACAGGGCTCTTTCTGATTGGATTAAACTCTTCCTCGTGGAAAAAGGTGTCGGGCACAGGTGCCAACATGTATAAGGGGTTGTCAAAGTTTAGATGTCTTTGCAGTGGAGACAGAGGAGAGAATGGAGGTGCGTTGGTGCCAGGGAGGGAGAGGGTGCGAGCTAACCTCTTTTTTGGGATGGGCGGTGGGGTGTCGTCAGAGAAAAACCTCACCTGGTGTCTGGAGAGATCTGAACAACACAGTGAGAGGGATTTAGGCCAGACCTGAACAGCTAGCAGGTGCAATGAACATGCAACAGTTTGCAAAAGCAAAAGTGTTTGCCGCAGTCTGTCAGGTCACTGTGACCATCATGGAGATCACATGCATGTTTATGGAAAGTTAAAACAACAGACAGTCACTTCCTCTCTTTCAGTTCTCACGTGAAAGATGAACTGAAAGCCAGAAACATTATGGAGCTGGTATGATGTCCCCCTCCCATCACACTGACTCTGCACATATGACCTGTGGAGCGACTACCTTCCCTCACTCAAACTCCCTTTATAATGCAGTGAACCTACCGTAGCGCTGATGTATGGGGCACTGGACTGCGTGACAGTCCGTCGGTTCAGGGAAGACATCGTTGCATGCATAGTTTTGATGCTGGAGCCCAGAAAAACTGAGCACAACAGAGTCAGAATCCACACTGGAGCATCTGGAGTGACTCCTGTTAAGAAAAATGTACATAAAAACAAAACTTTTACCTCTCCAGCATGAACATGTCATGCACAAACACTCTGCAGCTGTTATCCAATGTTAATTCTCTGCAACAAATACTTGAAAAGTCTAAAAAAGATGTTTTCTGTCATGCATTTTGAATGTAAACGCATGGATTGCAGGATACTTGACATGAAAATTAAAGGAAATATTCATGAAATATCCAAATAATCAACTTTCATCATGATCTTTTAGTTATTTCTGTGTGTTTAAGGATTTGAACTATTTAAGACCAAATGAATGAAACTGAAGAATAATCATAAACCTCTAATAAGATCTATAAAACATCATTCAGATATGTTGCTTCTTGGTCCTACCTGTGTTGTTTTACAGGCAGCGCCGGCGGCTGTTCCTCCACTTTGCTGCCGGGATCAGATGCCATCGGACACGCACAAACTTTGTACCGAACCAGCTGCTCCACCTCGCTCACGCTTCACTGCTGTCACTGCGTAACAGTGTGTGTGAAGCTCTCAGGTGGCAAACTTCATGCCTCTCTGAGACACTTCCCGTCTGCATCAGCCAGGCTACTCCCACATTTGCTTTTTCTCACGTTCGACTGGCTTTTCTAGTGAATATTATGCTCTTGTTATCATTTGCGCAAATTGTCTGAGCTTGAGGTTTCTGCCGGAAGAGTAGTGTCTGTTCTGAGGGCAAAACTGTTCTCTGAGCTAACCTCAACTTGACAGAATGGGGAAGAACAGTTACAACGAAGCCCCCCTCCAGTTTTCACTCTTGTTTTTGTCTTTCTCTCAGTCGCAGTTGATCTACATTCGCCATGTGTAGCCACAGCATGAACTTCTCTCTTTCAGATGATGCAGTTTGAGCCTTTACACATGCAATGCCCTCTTCCGGACCGGTGCTGGCACGTAGCAGCTTTCTGCTCTCTCTAACTTTAAACTAAAGGTAAAATAAATGATCAGATGATAACAGAGATGGGGTTTTTTATGTGCATAACTCACACAACTGGGGAATTTTGGAAACATATTTATAGACAATGTCATTTTAGAATTTAAAATCGGTTTGTCCAATAAATGATGACCAAGAGAGAAGATTTCTTAGAGGAAGCGTTATAAGAGGTGATTGATAGATTCGTGGTCTGAGGTGGCAGGAGGTGAGTCATTTAGCTCTTGTTGCATGCACTTGCAGTTCGACTCTTCGAATGGTTATGCTCGATTATGCTTTGTAGTATCCCTGTTTCGGATAATAGAAAGTCAGCAGTCATCCAGAAAAGTGGATTTTTATTTGTTCAGCATCCACCCTGTTTAAATTTTCTGGCTCCCCAAGACTACAACCTCTTCCTCGTGATGAAGAAGAAACTCAGTGAATGAAAATATGATGCTGACAGCATCATCAATGCTGTGAGGTTCCTGAAGCTGAGCTCAACAAAGCAGGGATCTGAAAGCTACACAACACCAGATCATGTGTGTGAACATAGGAGGTGACTGGGATGAAAAAGAAATGTCCTCCTTCTGCTTCAGGTCATGAACTTGTCAATTTCCTGTTGCACTTTGACGAGTCACTGACTTGTGTGGGAAGCTGTGAATTGCATTTATAAGGTCGCAAAGTGTTTTATAACACTGATTAATAAAAAACTCGTCACTTAAATCTGCACAACCAACTTTTTTTTGCTGATATTTTGGAGGTTTTTTTGGGTCAAAGCTGTTTTAGCAAAGCATGTTTTTTCAGAAAGACCTGTCATGATGATACTTGATTACAGTACATGTGAGAAAGGATTCTGATCATTCAGACAATAAAACTGTGATTTTATTATTCATAACTTTAATCAGGCTTTTAATGATGTTGCTCTTTACGCTTAATGCTAACATCAAAGTGCTAGCATGCGCACACTGATAATGCTAATATGCTGCTGTTCAGCGAGTCTTAGGTTGAATAGATGTGCTAATGATATGCTTTAAAGATGCAAACTATAAATGAATGAATGAGTAAATGAGAAAATACAACTTTAGAAACATCTTGAATATAAATTACTATGAGAATTTATATTTACATCAAAAAAAGAAATCAAGTATCGCACCACAATGTGAGAACAACACACGAGTATAAATAACTGACCATAGTGACCATATTTGGACATCCTGATAGGCGCGGTGCACACATGTATGTTAATCATTACGGTGTTGCGTCCGCGTGCTGTCATTGTTCACTCCGTCGTGCTGGCTTCAGTGTTTTCTTGAGGCCGGATCTGTGCTGCAGAAATGTCTGCCTCTCAGAATGACTCACACATCCACAGAGCTGCTGTCTCTTAAATGTTTTTTGGTGTCACCTCGGTTATTTTTAGAACCGTCACCTCTTCATTGAAAAACACAAGAACAATGTTGTGACCTACTATGATGTAAAACCCCACGTTACCAAACCAAAAACAGCCTAATAAGGAGCAAAAGAGAAGCTTTCATTGCAACAAATACATGTAATCATTCACAGTGTTCACGCAAAACATGGCGATTGTCATCAAGCAAATGTGAAGAGGCCTGTGATCGCGTGTCACTTTTCTATCAATTCAACCGGAGAGTGTGAGGTTTTTTTTCCTAAAATTTGAGGAAAAAACCTGCTATAATGAGAGAGTTTATGCAGTTTTCTTCATGTTAAACCTTATCTAATGTACTATTCTATCACAGGCAGCGTGCTGTGGAACAGCAGCATCACTGATTTAAGTTCCGATGGTTTCTATTATAAGTTGAGGTTCATTTGAACAAAGCAAAATCTTCAGATGATAAGAAAAATAAGAGGAAAGAACGACATACTGTGTTAAAGCTTTTGGTTGAGCAATGGTGGCTACTTCTCTGTGGAAGTGGTGAGGAGGTAGAGTCAGAGTGACGTGAAAGGCTTCACAGAAAGAGATTTTATTTCAAATTCAGGATGTGAGGAGTTGCTTTTATCTACATCCGTCAGTCCCTTTTCACAAGACTCTAGCTTCAGGCGAAAGAGTTGCATGATTACCGACATGACTGTTCAAAATTCATTCTGGAGAACATCAGATCTGTGTCTAATTTAGAGCACACATTTGAAAGTGGTCAAACTCAGATTTGAGAAGTTCAGGTTCCATGTAATTTGTGCTGTTCACATCTGAGTCACAGAGGAGCAAAAAAAATCTGCTTTGGGCCGTTTGCGCTTGTTGTTTGAACACAGCCAAAATTACAAAACCTGGATTTTTCTGACCTTGACTTCATCTCTATTTATGTACTCCAAAAAGCTTTTAAATGACAACACCATTAAACTTAATAAAGCAGAAACCTTTCCCTTAAAGCAGTGATTAAAAATCACTCACGTCACGCACATCAGCAAACACAATGGTGGGTGATTATCATTTTCGATGACCTTAATTTATTCTTATGTACATGGACTCACTGTTACATTCAGCTCGCCCACCACTTAGAGCAGAGCGGTTTGCGTCACAATGATATTTACCCAGTGAAATTCATTGTGTGGGAGATGTGTCGAGGATGCTGAAGATGCAGGATGCATTAGAGAACCATCATTAAGAGCCTCTCGACCGAAGCTCTTCATATGCTAAAGAGAAAGGAAATGTGCCTGAGGGACGCATTAGCACACATTTGCTGCTGCAGGACGTGCAGTTCAGGGTTACTGTGGGAACTGTAAAGACATATTTAACTGGGGGGCTAAATGGGAGCAGGCAGCCTGGAGGAGGAGTGACATTTAAGATCATGAGAGCGGCGGAGGAATTCATTAACCTTAAACACACGGGGGGAGTGTTCATGCTGCCCATTGTGGGAATCTTAAAGATGATGCTCTTTAACAAAAGAAACAGGAACATTGGAATGAAATATGACTGCAGAGGACTCAGAGATAATACACATCATTTTAAAACAAGTTGTTTGTGTTGGTTTATTTAATTTTTTCAAGTGAAAACTAGTGGTACAGTTTTCATGAGCTCTCAGTTTAAATGCACTGTGCTTTTAAAAGGAGATTGGTGGCAATCAGCACGAGTGGAAACAAGTGAAGCTGCATTTAAACATTTCTCTTTTGCATTGTTTCTGATTGTTTTAATGCTTTTGTTCCTAATGACGGGAGGTGAAGTGTTTCTTTATAATCTCGTAGAAACGCCGTTTATGCTTGGCATCTGACTGTCTGGGTGTAGAAGAAGATGAAGCCGTGGTGTTGCTGGAGGAAACAGATGAAGCCTTTATCTCTCCCTTTACTGACCCTTGATTCTGCAGGTCAGCTGAGTCTTTGGAGAGTCTCTTCTTGTGTCTTGACCGGTGAGAGGAGTTGCCTTTGACCTCAGCTGTCCTCGTCCTCGGAGCTTTGCTGAGACACAACGAAGTCTCCTCGTCCTTGGTTGAGTGCCGTAGTCCGGCTTGGCAAAGGAGGGCCTCCTCGCTCGCCATCTGTGGGCTCTGGCTCAAGGTGATGAAGCCGTATGGGGTGGTGACTTTGGGCAGGTGAGGCAGGGAGAGGGCGGCGCTACTGGCGGGGTCCAGGCAGTGCTGGGCCTCGGTGAAGGGGCAGGGAAAGGAGAACTCCCTCTGAAGATGAGATCTCCTCTGGGTGAAGGGGTCTGAGACGCTCCGCTCAGCCCTGCGGTCTGACGGAGCCAAACTGAAGCTGGAGGATGATGTGGATGATGAAACCGTGGAGCAGGCGGGTGAAGCATGTAGAGACGACTCTGGCTCAGTCCCAGAGTTTCTTAAGCCGTCTTCTGACTCTGCATAATCCTCCTCTGTCTTTTTGTCCAATGATCTTAAGCCGTTCTGCACAGACAGACTTGGGATGGTGAACTGTGGGATGCTGTCAGGTGTCAGGATGTTTTGGAAAATGTTCTCCCGGCTTATCTGTGAGTCTGATCCAAGGGAACACCTGAGAGACTTTGCACTGCTGGTAGCCCACAAGAGTGCACGAATCCCTGCGCTGCTGTGCCTGCGTGATGCGTAGAAATCATCCGAAGCTTCGGATTTACTGCAAATAGTCCCAATGCTAAACGTCCGTGTGACTGAGTTCTTCTCCATCACTGAATGTCTTCCACTGCCTTTGCCGACCGGCTTGGTTGTAGACAGGCAACAGGAGAGATGACAGGCAGCTTTTATGCTTCTCCACTTCCCACATTTTGTCTTCCGCCAAATGCATCAACAGATGCGTTAATGTGACGAAGGTAGAGGCGGAAATGGCTACCAATTAGGGAGCTTGTGGAGTATGGAGGCAAAACAAACCTCTTCATATGCTAAAGAGCAGACAGATGCAGCATCTCTCCTCCTCTCAGAGGGAGTGTCTGACCATAACATGTTGCTAATTTTAGCAACTATTTAAATTTTCATGATTAAATGGCTTCAAATGGCTTTCCTGTGTACAGCAGGGCCTGCAAATGTAAAATATGTTTATTAGAAGTGAATCTGCTCATTATTCTTTTAAATTCCCAAATGATTTATTGGTTTAAGCATGTTCATCATACCTTCCTAAAGTTCACTTCTCAATTCAAGTTTTATTGATTTTATTATTTTATGTTATTGACATCAACAGGAACAGAAGGGACTAAAGATGGAAATTAGCCGTTGGCTATAATTTTGCATATTTACATGTATATGTTCATTAATATGTATTTTCCCTGTTTTAAATAAATAAACTCAAACTCAATATTCTATAATATTATTATTAGTAGTAGTATTTCATGTGTACTAATAATTAAATTTACGTGCAATATCCATGTATATTACTCCAATTTCATCTGTGCAGCTGAATATCACCACTTCATACTGTCACCCTTGTAAATATTGTTCAATTTCTTGTTCTTATTTTTTTTGTACTTATTATTTATTGTTCTTTATTCTTATTGCTGCTCTTTTACATTCTGTCTTTTACTGTCCACTTGCTGCTGCAACGATGCAAATTTCCCCATTGTGGGACTAATAAAGGATTATCTTATCTTATATTTTCTTATCTTATATTATCTTATCTTATCTTAACTTGGTGCAGGCTAATGGTGTTTTTTGTCCTGTGGTGCTAAATTTTTAAATTGTGCTGTTAAGGCTAATGAAGCGGTCACGTGACCGCCGTTTGTCCGCCAGTTGCAGGTTAATTGGCGGGATTCGTTCATTGCTCTTTGATTGCGCCAGGTGCAATTGCGCCCGTTGATTGGCTGCAGGGCGACAACTTCAGGGTACATTTCAGCCTCCTGAAGCTGAACGAACTGCAGAGCTCCAGCCTTTTTTAAAAACCTCCACTTTGCAGGCCGGCAGGTCCAGCAGGCTTTGACCCGGAGCAGGATGACCGCAGAAGCCGTGAAAGACGCCGTGGAGCAGGATGAGGCCCAAAACACGGAGGTAATGGCGGACTCAGTGATCAAAGATGGGCTGCTGTGTAGCTAAATGACTGTTGTGGTGGTTTTAACCTGTTTTTTCCTGCTGGTCTGCAGCTCACAGTGGTGAGGAGAGGCGGCGTGTTCCGCTCCGTGCTGCGCGGCCTCTTCTGGCCTTTCGGCATCGTGGTACGTTTAACTGCATTAACCTGTTAACCTGTTAGCATGTTAGCCTGTTAGCTTAAACGCGACCTAACATGGCTGTCGCCTACAGGTGGGTGTGTACCGCGGGGTCCGGTGGGTGCTGGGCTTCCGGCAGCCGCTGGAGAAAGGCCCCGTGAACCTCGCGGCCTCCAGCCCGTCGCGCCAGAGTCTCGCCGGCCGCAAGCGCCTCCGCTGGGCCACGCGGCTGCTGCTGTCCGTGCTGCCCCGCTGGGTGCAGGCCGGCCTGGGATACCCGGTGTCCAGCAGCATCGGGCGCTCCCTCTCCCCAGGTATGATACCTGTGTACTGGTTTCTGTCACTGGTTTCTTCATCACTGACCCACAGGTAAACAGGTGATCATGTAACAGGAAGTAAAATATCATATGGAGTCAAGAAAAACATCTGTTTCAAATGATTTGCAATCTAATCTGACAATTAAGACAATTTATGAGCTGTTAAATGGGCAAAATTAGCAAATAAAATGTTAACATGGGCTCTGGGAAGCTGAGAAATCACTTAAATCACAGGTTTGTGTGAGATTATGAATTGCTTTTTGGTATTTTCTTGGTGAGACTGTCACAAATTTTAATAATTAAACTCTGTTTACTTGAGCAAAGCTTGACAAATCTCCTGTTTCTGTATAAACTTAGTAAGCATTTGAGAGCATGATGACATCAAATGTAGAAAACAGGAAATTAGGTAACTGGTGCCACATGCTTTTGTTTTTTTTACACCCTGAAGTGCTTCAGATGTTTAAATGGTTAAACAGCTGAACTCTGCACTTTTTTGGTTCATGGTGAGTTTGCAAACTTCATCAAACTCTGTCAAGGAGGTTTTCTTGTCCGACATGGCAAAATGGTCTCGCTGACAGTATTTTAAAATTTTTAACGAGCTTGTTTCCCAACAGAAATCAGAGTCTCTCCTACCAAACCTTGTGGAAAAGGCAGCAAGAGGAAGCAGGATGAGTTGGATGAAGACGAGGACGATGAAGAGGAAGGAGAGCACCAGACCTGGGTGGAGGCGCTCACGCAGGAGCTCGCAGACGACGACGCCCCAGACGAGGATCCTGATTATGAGGTTAGAGCTCGACACAGTTTATTGGTTATTGGTCTCCTGTAAGCTTCGTTTAATGTGGAAACATGAAGATCAGGACGGTGAAACATGCCTGACCTTGTTTCTTTGGTCTGAAGTGTGTGATTGTTTCTCTTCAGTGCATCGCCATATGTTCAGATTCTGCTGCATGCAATGTGATGCACACAAACAAAACTTGAGTTATTTAAGAAAGCATAAACTTAACTGCATGTTAGGGCTTTAAATTTAGACTTATCTGCCATTATTCATGATTAGTCATTTAGTTTAAAAACATCAAACATGCCCCTTAAAGCCCAAAGCGACTCTTCTTTTATCAACCAGCAGTCCAAAACTCAACTCACTGTCAAATGAATCAGAAAGCAACAAATGCTTCATTTCAAGAGGCGATGATCAGCAGCAGTTTGAGATCTTTGCTTGGAAAAATGGCCGAATCCATTTTTAATAGATTATCAGAGTAGTTGGCAGTTAATTTTCTCTCAGCGGATGAGTTGCTGCAGCTCTTCTTCATGGTGACCCTTTCTCAGCCCAGCACTGTGGAGACAGAAAGTGAAGAGTACCGCTCGCACAACAGCACAGAAAGCGACATCGAGGTTCAGGCTCAAGGCGTGGTCGTTATTGAAGACGTCAGCACGGTGAGACGCCACAAACAGGCACTGTGTTTTCTGAAAGTGCATGTTGTTTCTGTGGATCAGAATGAGGCTTTAACCGGACTTGTTCTGTGTTTTTGCAGGTTGGTGAACTTTCTCCTCCACCTGAGGTTCCTGCTGTTTAATGTGTCATATTGACAATGTTGTGATGTTTGAGTGTTTTTGTATGTTTATATTGTATATTAACTATCCAATAAAACTGTCCTTTGCCTTGATGTTGCTCTGGTCTCCCACTAGATGGCAGAATAAATGTTTCTATTGAACAAAGTGGAGTAATTGCTGGTAAAATACACCAGCAGTTTGAGTCTCTGTTAGTGGCACTAGTGACAAACATCACACTGAATTCAGTTTTAAATGTTGAATTATTGATAAATCCTTCTAAATTTACTCATCTTAATGCCTCTAAAGTGATTTATAATGTACAGTGGCGAAGTTCACATGCACTGAGGTAAAATCTGAAGTTCACGCAGGTTTGTAATGTGTGATAAGTTGCATTAATGTTGGTGTCAGTCCGTCAGGTTTAGGGTGTGATGCTCACAGTGAGCTAATGCTTCCTGTGTTACATGTGTTCGGTGCTACAGAGCATCCGGATGCAACTGGAACCATAAATATGAATTTTCTCTCGTTATGAGAACTTTAACATCTTGTTTACTTTAACTGTGTTTGATAAAATCGATGTATGAGCCGAGTTTACAGAAGCATGGGTAACATAAAGCTAACAACAGGATGTTATGCAGTTTTAATGATAGGTTTTAGCTTTTTAGACAGTTTTGAGTTTCCTGACAGAAGTCGAGTCGGAGCAGACGCCCTCTGAAAGCGGCGCTGTGTGTGTGTGTGTGCCATAAATGAACTGGGTGTGTGTGACATGAGCTCAAGAGCTGGATGACCTTTTAACATTTTGTCATTTTAGCTGTTAATTTTTAACATTCGTTCATCGTGGTCACATTTTTTGATCTGTGTGCCAACAAAACATGAGTAAATGTGTGGCAAGTCATTTATTTTTTTAATTTTTGCATTTTCATTCTTACCTAAAGCAAATGTCATTTACGATGTACAAGATTATCTGAAAACAAAATGAGTTTGATATGTTTTTACATGTTTTGTACGCCTCATCATCTTGACATCCCTGTGGGTGCAAACACTGTGGTTCTTCCCCAGAGGATGAACTTGTTCCTTTCTGATGGATCCTGTGTATTTGCATGTGTTTTGTAAAGTTTCCAGCAGCGTCACAGAAATAAAAACTGCCTTTAGTTTTCAGGTTTACGCTGTTTCTCGCCAAACTTCTTTTCACCGGCCCCCTAACTTTCTTGTCCCACCTCAAACACTGTTTTTTTTTAGTTTTCTCTCTGCTAACAACAATTATGATCCACTAACAGGAAAAAAACACTTCATTCTGTTTCTGAGGGCCACCTTCGTCACATATGAGTGACTCACAACTGACAAAACTCTCCACAAATGTTCTGCACATTGTCGCAGCGGCTGACGTGAAACTGTCGCTGTGACAGTGGATGAACCAGGGCTATTTTTGAATTGGAGCATGTGACTTTCAGTCGTTTGACCCGAGTTCAGTCAAGCAGAAAATGAGTGTTATCACAGTCTTCTCCATCCCACCGGCTCTCTGCTGCTGCAGGTGAGGGAGGAAGCTGCTGCCATGTGGCTCTCTCATGACCGCCATCAGGAAGAGAGGATGTTGAGTGTGATTTTGTGCCGCCCACACACACTTGTACATCCTCTGTCCCTCTGCAAACACATACGGCCGAGGGTGAGCTGTCTGTATGGGAGTAGGTGGCAGGTTGCTGTTACGAGCATCATAAACCTCTTGAAAATGACAAAACCAGGAGCTACACGTCCACCAATCAGCACCGGCTCGCCCACACTGTGGATGAGATGCTGATGGTGGTGGAGGAGAGCAGATCGTGGTTAGAAAGGAGCTGATCCTGCTCTTTTGTTTCCACATGCATAAATCTCCTCGTTTTATTTTGCAGTTCATCCATTTCAGATGCTAATTGTACATGTAAGGATGACTGAGAGAAAAGGTTGAGTAACACTGTTCAGTTTTTATCCAGGAAGTTTGGAGGGAAACCCCACTGATTTTACACACATACGTCAGTTCACTGTTCATGAGAAGCTCTGAGAGGCCGTGAAAATACTTGTGAAGCTTCGTGAACAGAGACCTGCTGGCATCACACGTTGGGGGGGGGTGGGCGTTGGTGTGTTGTGGCCTTAAGTTTTGAAGTTTTGACGGTTTGTACAGTGGGCGTTAAGAAATGATCCTGTTAAGTGTCTGCGTTGGTGAGTTTCCTCGTGACCACAGTTGGTTAATTTAACTGTGTGCTGTCACTAAGAGCCATTTATGATTCAAGTTTTGTTTCTGTCTGAATTTCTCTCATTTTTGCTGCAAAGTGGCAAAGAAGCCAAACTTTGCCATAAACAGACTCGTCACTTCTGATGACTTTTAACATTTTTAGCTTAATTTGATCTTTTTTTTTCTGTGGGACCAAAAGTAAAAGAAATGAAAAGGCTGATTTCAGAATTATATTTATGTTATTACCAGATTTGATCAGATTGATGTGCGCATTAATGTTAAAGCTATAAACTGCTGGGTCGCTTAATCTATAAAAAAACATCATAATTAGTTTTTATTGATAATGTGAGTCTGCTCAGTGACTATTTGGCCTAAAAAGTTTTATAAGTAACATAGTTTACCACAAAGTGAAATATTTGACTCAATTTAGAGTCGTATAAATATAAAAAAGCAGTAAATTGTGATATTATAGTGAAATCCTGGAGCCTAAAAACTGGACTTAAGTACAGTACTCGAGTAAATGTAGTTGGTTGTATTCCATTACTGTCTATGTGGCTGTTTTGCACTTAATTTGCGCTTAAGAAGGAACTGATCAATACTTTTTAGTGGCATGTGGAGAATTCCAATAAATGTGCTGCGTTTGTGGCCTCTAACAATCTAAACTCCAAACATTTAACATTAAAGTGATTGAACTGATGATTTCTGGGACTGTTGTACTTTACAGCGTCTGTGTAACTTTGTCCGCTTGTATTTACATGATCAGTGTTCAGATGCTGCTGTTTGAAAGACGAACACGACGAGTTCGAGTGAGAAGAGATTCAGTTGTTGACATCGAGCTCCATCTGCCTTCAATTAATTCCTGAAAACACTTGAAGTTGTTTTGACAGAGAACTTTGCGACTTCCTTCTTTTCTTTTCCTCTCAGATGTTTTTCACCTCCTCACTCTCGAGTGCAGATGCAGCTGCCGCCTCACTGAAGCAGGAGAGCGCACATTGGTATGAATTAAACGCCTCGTGTGTGTGTGAGTGTGTGTGTGTGTTTCAGATTGTGTTTGTAGGAAGGGCAGCAGCAGTGAGAGCTGGATACAGAACAGGAAGTGATGGTCTCTGGGGATTCTCATGGCTGTCTGAACGTTTGAAGGGTAGACTGCTCAGAGGAGGCAGCCATAGAGAGCATCGACCTCTATCTCCGGTGTTTTTAGCCAGCTGGAGACGCTTTTAAACCAGAAGCTCTGTCTTTGCCTTTCAACTGCAAGGTGAAAACACAGCGTCTGGAAGGGGGCTATAAATTTCATGCACAGTCCCAGGTGTGCTGTAGAACAAAGGTGGCCTCTCTTCACGCGGCGCATACAGCGGTGGTCTCGTTCTGTAACGGATGGCTGCGTGCTGAGTGATTTGTCGAGGTGATCAGTTTAGATGCAGGGCGGTTATGTTGCAGGCGGCAGGCGCTTTCATATAATGTCACCTCCTTCTTTTTTATTATTACATTTCGCTTGATTCATGTGAGCATCTCTAGTTTTGATGCAGCAGACTCTTAAAACATCCTCTCTCTCTCTGACACACACTCATGAAAACAAAGAGGCCTGAAGCCTGCAGAGCCGACAGCCGGGACGTTTGGTGGCCTCGGCTTATTGTCAGTTTGAATGAATGGCAGCAGGTGCCAGCTGCTCCCAGGCCTCCGGTCCGAGCCGCAGGCGATTATCTGCTGCATGAAGATGTGACGCTGTAATGTCAGCGCCCCGACTCGCTCCTCTGCCTCGTTACTCCTCTCGCTGTAACTCCTCTGCACCCACTTAAACACAGTCATGCAGCGAGTTTCACTTTACCTGCAGTCTAATGACTTGCTGTCCTGTGGATTTCAAGCACATCCATCATCTTCTGAGGACTACGGCAGGAAAGGAGGCATGAACAATGAGACAGACAAGTGGAGCCTGTCGTTGCTCATCTGCTTTGATGCTGAGGACAGCGAGACCTCTCAGAAAGTTTCAGCGTAAAGAAAACCTGCACAAGAGTCAGACTTTAGGTAATTAGACTTGATTCAGCTGAGGAGCTCCTTTTGTATTGTTGGGGAGTACCTCAGGGCACTGTCTCACTAAATCAAGTCAAGTTTTTTAGCAAGATTAAATCAAGTAAATTTGCTCTAAAGATAATTTGCCACGGCAGCGATCGTAATTTCCTTAATGTTGGTTTTATCTCCTCAAATAGCTTTACATAATAATCTGCTGCCCTGAACGATCGCAGACCAGCTTATCCTCTCGGCCTCTGAGCCGCCGGCCGGCCTCACCGCAGCTCCTCATCTGGATGAGTGTGTTTCAGCGTCTCACCGGCTCCTTGATCAATCCAGCAGGATTTAAAAGCTTTACTCCCACCTGTGACTCAGATTGTCCTTGTATGTCTAAAGGTTGCTGAGAAATCTGACTCACAGCGAACTGCACAGGCCCTCAAAGTGTGAAAGGTGAAGTTCAACCTGATGCAGGTGATGAGCAGATCCATTCACACATTCATGATGCTGTTCTGACAAAAGGACCAGAGAAACCAAACCTGGAGAGACGACGAGGCTGCTTTGTTTGTATCAGACAGTCGGTGAATCTTTACATTCAGGAGCTGCAGTGCAGATGGATTCTGCGTCTGCTTTTCTCCGACCTTTGACCCTCTTTCATTCAGTTTGTTTGCACCATCTGGAGGAATTCAGCCACTTTCTGTTCGCAGCAAACTGCTGTGAATGTAATGGACTCGAAGGGGCCAAATGTCAGAAATCAACGTCTTTTTAAAACTACTTTTTTTTTAAATGCACCACTTTCATAGTCAGTTTTGAAATAAAGTTAAAAATATACTTTCAAGTTGAAGTATGTAGCACTGGGCACGTTGTCGCCCCCTGGTGGTGTTGTGGAAGATTGCCTCGAAGTCTCTTCACAGCACTCGGGTGATGTTTTGGTGAAGTGTGATGGTGCTGTTGTCTGGTTTTACACCTCTGAATCACCACTGACGTCTCCTGTGTGTGAACGAAATGAAGTCTAACAAAAAGGCAGTTTAATCTGCTAGTTAAAGCTGCTGTTCTGAATGTTTGTAAGGGGATAAACATGCACTTCCAGTTATTTTCAGTGGTTGAAAAAATACCCAGTTTTTTTAAAGAAATATGAAAATGTGAAAATATTGTTACAAGTAAAAATACTGCATTCAAAATCCTGATTAAAGGTTCAGTGTGAAGGTTTAAGAGGGTTTTATGGTTTTTTTTAATCAAAAGAAAGTTTTTAGATTTGTATTTAATCACCTTAAGGTAAGATTTGTTGTTTTTCTTGCCTTAGAATGAGTCTTATATTGCCAGAAAAGGATTTGGTTTCTGATGATTTAAAGAGTTTCATGGCCTCTGAAGGTTCTCCTGCATGCAAGGAAGGGGAGGTTAAGTGGAGAGATATTTTGATATATTTTGTTTAAGCACGTAAAGAAAAAGCGCCGAAAGGCCCATTTCAAATAGTATTTAGCAGATAACTGAATTTTATACATGGATTTTGCATCGATGTGTTTATTGATATGGCAGCTTGTAAAGGTGGGGCTCATTAACTGGAATGCAATTTCCCCATGTGGGATCAATAAAGGTTTATCTTATCTTATCTTATCTTATTAATCACTTTATACACAACTAGACAGCTTCATCTTCAATATCACATCTTTTTTTTTTAAATAATCCAATTTTTTATTCGCATGTACAGACAGTAGAGCTTAAAAACTGACTTAAATACAGTAGTTGGATAAATACACTCAGTTACAATGCACCACTGTTTGTGTTGCTGATTTAAACAGACTTTAATGGAGCCGAACATCATCAATATTTCTCAACAGCTGGATGTGAAACGCCAAAACCTTTCAGCTTTGAGCCTGTAACAAAAAATTAAATGTAATAAAAATAAAAATAAAACAAACAGTGAAGAAGTGTCTCTTTGATTTAAAGCAAACCGATCAAGTCGGATGATTCACGTTCATTCGATCTGTCGGCGTCGTGATCGTGAGCAGGACTGTGATTCTTCGGATGAAACGTCGGCCAAACGCTGCAAATATAAATGTGAAATACTTAATCTCTGAATTTAAAGTGATCACTTTCAGACAGCAGAAGCTTTATTTCATAAAGTTTTTTAAGGTTTATTGACCTGCAGTTTTAACTAATCTCGAAATACATTTTCTTTTATTTCATCAAGTGTTTTTTGTATACGAAGTCTTTGCAGTTTAACATGAAACCAAACTGGTTTTGCAGATGAGTTTTCTCCATGTGAGACAGGTTCACATAAAGAAGTAATTATTTAATATAATGATCTAAATATTATGATTAAACGTGGACATGTACATAACTCAATATATCTTACCTGAATATGCCTTAAACTTGGCTGTAAAGTCCTTTGATGTATAAAAACTAACAACATGTCACAAGTGAAAGTGAAGTAAAGTCTCAAAGTCAAAGCCTGAACGCATCAAATCTCCCGGAGTGAAAAAACCAGATGTCAGCGCCTCAAACGCGCTCTGACAGTCGGCGCAGCTCCTGAATAAAGACGCTTTGGCAGTTTCTACCTTCTGTTATCTTCAGCTGCAGCAGAGGAGCCTCACACACTCCCAGTTTATAAACTCACATCCATCAGCAGGTTTTTTAAATCCCAGAAAATCACTTCACCGGTTCATTTTGCTGTGTAACGTTTAGTTTTTTTTACAAGCGGAGGAGAGAGACTTTAGCTTAAAAAATCTGGTCACACTAAGATGTTCCTCCTGGTTCATTTTTTGAATTAAAAAACTATTACTTATTACTAGTGGTGGGACTTGATTAGAAAAATTAATCTAATTAATTAGAGGCTTTGTAATTAATTAATCTCAGTTAATCGCATATCAATATTTGACACGAGAAGCAACATTTTTTGTCATTTTGTTGTCTGTGCTAGC
>JAQMCX010000046.1:4387325-4404938 GCA_029814765.1 Acanthurus leucopareius
TTCTTTCCTGGACAATTTGTGCACACATCCAGATTTCCACCTGGTAGTTGTTTTCCAACAAACCCAGCAACGACTTCTTGTATTTTTTAAAATTTTATATTTTGTATAAACGCAGCAAATGATCGTAGTCGGAGTTGAACTCACGTGGAGAACGAAGCTTCCGTACACGGGGCGCCTGCCGTACCGACTGAACTACTCCGGGAACTCGTGCAATGAGAAACGTTCCGCGCTGTTTGCAGTGCAAAAATAAATTGCAATTAAATACATTATATTTTTTTTGTTGCGTTATTTTTTCTGTAATTAATTAATTGTAATTAACTCGATAAAGTTCCAGCCCTACTTTTTACGTTTTTTGCAGAGTGAATTGAGTGGAGCCTCTTCGCCGTATGTGCTTTAGTTACATACAATACACAGCGTGACTGTTTTCCCTCCCAGTCGACCATATCGGTGGCCTTTTCTGGTTTCAGGAAACAAACACAGGGGGTTTATATTCCCCAAATGACGATAGGAAGGCAGCTGCTCGCTCTGACACCGCCGCCGCCGCCACCGCCGCCGGGGCGTCCACCTGTTCACATACGGTTTACACTGATGATAGTAACTGTCAATGACGAGATATACAAGACTGTAATGATCCCCAACACAGATCAGCCATAGCAACACTCAGGTTTCTATTATTACCTATTAACCTGACAGGGTTTGCTTTTCACAACAGAGTCACCTGAGCAGAAGTAAATCAGTATTATGAACGCATCAGTCTGAGCAGAGTGGCTGCTGTCATATTTATATTAGTTTGACTACTGATGCATTAAAGTGGCGTTTAAATTTTGCAGCTCTTTCAGATAGGACAAATTACAACTACTTATCATGCTGCTTGGTAGTTTATTACGTAATAATCCAGCTCACCCTGTTATCGTTCATATCAATATAAGGATTATGGTGAAATAGCACAAACCGACTCACATCCATGTGCAATATTCTATACTCAAATGTTGGTGAACTGTTTTATTTATCACATCGTAGATAGAAGAAAAAAATGTACATTTATATTTTAGTGTTTTGATATATTTTATTTTATATTAGTACTTATGTTTAAATTTTATTGATAAATTTTTTAGATATATATATATATTTCATACTTTCTTTTAAGAACTTTTGAACTTTTAGTTTAGAAAGTAACTAGCAGCTTTTAGTAATGGGAACTCATTACATTTTTGGTTTGATTAAAGCAAATTAGGGTCATGAGAAGAACAATAAAACTGTCCCCGACTTAATGATGACTGATAAAGTTACGCTAATGATCGAGTGTCCTGATTGGCTGTTGGTCTCAGGTGTAAATCATTAGGAGCACATTGACCTCATAAGATCCAGCCCACATCCTGGTTTTGACAAGGCCTCATTTAGTAAAACAGAGTATTTGAAATGTTTTCTAATTTACAAACCAAATAGTAAATGGAGTGATTCAAAAATCTGATTAGTTAATGAGACAATAATTGGTTGCAGCTTTCTGTTAATTAGCTAAAAATGAGTTTGGAGTGAATGTGAGGCTTCCTGCAGTGTTTGAATAATCTTAATTAGCTTAACCTTGGACGAACATGCCTCATTTACAGACATAAAAATAATGTTAATTCCTGTTGTTTCTGATGTTAAAATCAGTTTGGCTGTGACCTTTTATCTGATAAAGTGGAGCGAAGTGAAGGGACCATCTGCTTCTTTGAGACGTTTGTTTTGTGATGTTGAGGCTTGATTTTCAAAGACTTTTATCACACTGGACTGTTTTTTCAGGCCGTCAACAGCTTGAGACCCCCCCCACTTTCCAGATTCGATTGAACACAAACTGTAGCTGCAAAGAGACTAATACGCTCTGATTATCAGCCGTCCAATTAGCCCATTTTTTCCTGTTTCTTGTTCTTCTGAAGAGACCGTTTTCGTTTGTATTCGGTGATTCCTGCTGCAGAATGTGGGACAGAGACATGAAAGGATGGGGGGCTGTGATGGTTAATACTTCTGTTGAAGGGAGGCTGAACATCCACTGCAGAGGATTTTTTTTGCTGGAGCTTCAGATTTTCTGGTTTGTGCAAACAGTATTTATTTTGCACTTAAATGACCTGATGCATCTTGCAGAAATCACACACGTTTTGTTGCGTCGCGTCTCCCAGACGTTGAAGTTGTTGTGGTATGTTGTTCTCTGTGGTTGAGCGTCTGCTGGCGTTTTGTTTGTCGTGAGGTTTTTCCCCGCAGCTCTCTGCACTCCTGTGCTTTTTGAGAATGTGCCAGGCGCAGCTGAGTGACAGCGGCGATAACATGCAGAGCAAATGTTAAGCTTCCTCTTAGTCACAGGGAGACCTCACAAACACACACACACACTCATGAACACACAGCGAGGGGGAGAGTCAAATCCTAAACCTGCATCTTTGATGTGCCCACTGGCTCTAATGAGATTTGTCATCTTTTCTGACAGAATAACAGAATAATAGCTGCACTCCTTGTATCTGCAGACGCAGTGGAGGTAAAGATTCGTGGCTGCAGCCTGCGTGAGCGGCGTTTGGACACGACTTCCCATCAGTGATTCAGCTCATTTTTATATATGAATGTCCCTCGTGGCTGCAGACCAAACAGTCGCACAGGGCGTAATTTTTGCAATAGGTCGGCCTTGATGTGGAGTCAAACAGATGATATGGGACGGGCAGGTGTGTGCGCATGTGTGTCAGCGTGTTATCGATTTAAATGTTATATTAATGGCTCCCTCAGACCTCCTCCGGCTCCTGTCGGTGTTGATGATATCCGTGATTGGTGAGCCAACAGGAAATTAAAGCAGAAGGTATCACCTCTTAGCCTCAGCTGCACTTCAAGGTTGAGACAACTGGAAGGAGCCTGAGGCCACAGAAAATAACATTTCCACACCTCACCTACGTGCTGTTTTTGTGACATATTTCTTTCAGAACTTTACTGTCTGGAGACTCGAGTGTTTAATAGGTTTTCATTTCTCCTCACCTTGGCTGTCTGGCTACTAGTTATTGTCGTCCACGGCGAGTTTATACCTCCATTCCCTCAAAAGGTTTTTCAGCAATGTGATTGATTTAACCGTGAAAGGCCACGAAGAGCAATCGCCTCTTCAGCGCCTGTGCACCCACACTGATGGAGCAGGAGAGAAGAAAAAACAAAAAAACTTGCTGTTTGTTATTTAACTTTGAAACAAGAACAGAAGTGAAGCCATGACACTCCAGAAGAAAGACAGAGCTGAGACTTGTTAGGGGAGAGTGTGTGAGTGCTTGTAGAAAGTGGAGAGAGGGAGATGTGGCGATGGAGAGCGGCGTCAGCGTGGCGTCGTAGCATCAGTAACAGGAACAGAACCTGGCAACTGTAGATGTGCTGCTTGGCTTCAGCCTCCTTACATAACATGAAAAGCATGGAGGGAGTAGCTGGAGGCATGCGAGCAGGACTGATGAACGGCCGGGCCGGGAGCGCCCCCCTGATACCTGGAGGCTCCACAGCAGAGGCCATCTGACAGGTCTAAAAATAAGCCGGAGAGGAGAACAATGTGGCGGTGTGAGTGAGTGATTGGAGGCACGAAAGGGAACAGCTTCTTTTTCTCACTTCCCATCTCTGTGAAACGTATTTAGGGACTAAGACTTGCCTTTCGTGTGGCTTTGATGGTGGCTGGGAAGAAGCTCCAGTTGAGTCACCGAGCTGATTTGAGTTTGTAGCTGCGCCCCGCTGCGTCGCCCTCTATTGTACCTTTAGTAATTGCGTAACTTTTGATTTATAAGGGTGAACTTCCCGTCTCTTTTCCACTCTGTAATCTCCCCGCTGTGCACTCGATCTCTCCCCTTCTCTTCCTGACGTTTGCACTGATATTTATGTGAACTGTTGGTATTGCAGCTCTCAGCTTAACTCAACTTTGCACCCCGTCCTAATCGGCTCTCCCGGCCTGAGCGTTAACAAGCTAAAGCCAAACAGAGCAGCGGTCAGCAAGAAAAATGAGCCAGTCGCGGTTATTTCCACCCTGCAGTTGACCAGCGGTGCTGTAACTTGTGTGTGTGGTACGTTAATAAGACCAAGCGAGCACTCCAGTGTGTGTTTATGAATACTTTTCCTATTGTGCAAGAAATGCGGCATATAAATGCAGCTACATCAGCAGCAGCAGCGCTCGGTGTGAGTTATGAGAAGAGCAGCAAAGGCCAAAGGGAGAACATGATCTCCCAACTCTCTTAAAGTAATTTAAAAAAAATCCAATTTCGGAAATGTAGACTTACTGATAACATACTTTTTTTTTCCACATCAGCAAAGCGCAAGCATGAAACGTCTCCTTTTGTGTCCATTTAATTGGTTTTTAGTGTATCTAGCCTGGTTCATTCGTTTGTATCATCTGCAGTGATTTGGATTCCTCTTGTCAGAGCTGTTAAAGCCGGCTGGAAACCACAGAAAAGAGAAACATAACCCCAGAGCTTTCTAATCCACCCACTATCCTCTGCTCTGCCTCTATCTGCATACGATGTGGGAGGCTATTGTGTGAACTCGCTGATCTGATGCCACATTAAATATTGGCAACACACACACACACTCACACACACATAAAACCACTTATCGTTTTATAAAGGTAGCAGAGCTGTGATCAAGTCCTCAGATGCCGTGTGCAGCGAGATGTTTCTCCTGCATCACGTGTTTTTTCTGCTCTGTAACCGCCTGCAGTTCAATGTTCTCTGGGTAGATCTGCTCTCAACATGTTTCACAGCAAACATGAAACAAAAAGAGTTTGTTTTCCTTCCACATGTGAGTCAAGTTTGGCCAGAAGCTGAAGATACTCTGGGGATGTTTACATGCTGTAATGTGGTTTTGGGAACAGTTTGTGTGTGCTTGGCTTTTTATTTTGATACACTGTGCTTGTCTCAATAAGCTTAAATAGATCTGATAGAAAGCTCAGAGGAATCTTCATGAGCAATTTTTTGCCCCCAGCTGTGTGTGCGCTCTATGTTAATGTCCGATTTTGTATGTGCATTTATATGTCACGCTTGACCTCACTGATCCAAACATGAGCAACATAAAAACGCTGAGGGGAAAAAACAAATTTGGGAAAAAAATTACTGCTCTTCTCCACAAGTTATCTGTTTTTTTCCCCCCATACTCTCTAAGCGACTCTGATTGCCAACCTACTGCTCAGTATCGCTATGACCAAGCTCCCATAATCCCGTCTGACACATTCCACAGACTGCATATTTTACATCCGATTTGAAGTTATTTTTGTCTTGGCTAAGAGGTTGCACAGAGTGGCATCACATCACAACTGCAGCCGCGTCTTTAAAAGAGGAAACGCAGATGCACGAGCGTGAAAAGATGCAGGATTGTCTTCGTAACAATAAGTTTTAATCATGACACACTTGGAGTTTCATACATAGATGTTGTGTTTGCTCATCGTCCTCCTGCTGGTATTAAGGAGTTTAAAGTCTCTCTCTCTGTCTTGCTGGGTTATTCTGTGGTAAAGGTGGAGTGAGAATGAGCTGCAGCAGAGCGGGGCGCAGTAATCCTGCCCTCCATGCCTCCCGGCCACATACTCCTTATTTACTCCTGACAGCTTCAAATTGAAACTGTGATCACATTTTCCACACCGTTCCTCAGCCGAGCTCACTTTCGGAGTCGACCAGCCTCGAACAGTGAAGTGAGTTTTTCCCCCCTTGTTGTTTCTCCCTGTCTCTCCCCCCGGATATCTCTCTCTCCCCCGTCTCTCTGCAGCCAGCACTTGTTTGCTGCCCTCAGGGATTCATCAATAGCTGACTCCTGACATCGTTTTTGTTTTCTGTGAGTCCTCCAGCCTCTCTCTCTTTCTCTCTCTCTCTCTCTCTCTCTCTGTCTGTCTGTGGATTGGACAGTCCATTTGTTAAGATTGAAGAAAAGAAAAGACAGAGCGAGCTGAGATTGGATTAGGAGAACAGAGACGAGGAAGAGGTGGATTAATCAAGGCTGCTGTGTTTCTGTGGTTGACAGCTACAGACAGTTCTGTCATTACCGTCTGATACGATGGGAGCAAAGACTCCTGCTTGGCGAGTAAATATAGGCTGTTTGTCTGAACTCGCTTCCTGAAAAAGTTCTTGTTTGTACTAATGTAATGTAGATCAATCCGAGAACGGCTCCAGGAGGAAATGCATAAAGAATTTAAAGAGTCATTGAATAAAAATTGGCTGAAATCTGCGTACGCTCTCTCAGATCAACCTCTTAAATTTAACTCAGTTAGTTTTACAGGCACAGCTGCACATAATTCAGCTTGTAGATGCTGTAAGGCTTCAGTGTTGACAGTATGAGCGGATAAAACGTTAAATCTATGGACGGGAACAGATGGCTCTTTCTGAACACAAACACAGTCACACACACACACACACACACACTTAAAGGGCAACAACACCTATATCCAAAATTAAGTTAAAATGTCCTCAGTATCTCTTTCCAGCTTGTTTACTCAAAAGCACAGCAGATTGTCTCAGTACACTCCAAACACACCAACTTATACTCACACACACCCCAAGCATCGCTCGTACCTGTCCACATCCTCGTCCTTAAGGAGCTGACAGAGAGCCCAGGGTTAGGGTTAGCCTTCACCTGCAGCCTGCAGCCTGCAGCCACAGCGCGCTCACAGGTCGGCCCTGACAGCCACACGTTTCGTCTGAGTCCTGGGTTTGTGCCCAGACCTGCTTCACCACGATGTCACGGGCAGCAGATCGAACGCTTGGCTGGACTTCGCAGGCCAGCAAACAGAGATGAACACAGGAGCCCAGAGGGACGGCAAGCCTCCTCTTCTGCACATGCAACGATAAACACATCCTCAAAAACGAGACAATAAAACGGGCTGTAAGTCAAGATCCACAGAATACACACAGGACAAAGATAGAAAAGAGACAAAGATACGATGGAGAATGTTGGACAGGGAAGGTAGATTTAACAACGACACATCCAGGAACTAAAAATAACATGAACAAAGAATGAACCTCTTTATATTCATGATTTTGAACCATAAAATATATATTTAGTTGACATATCCTTTGACAGCAGGTAGGAAGGGGAGAAAGAATATTTACGTCTGTATTTAAACAAATAATCTTTACAAATTAAATACATACAAATGAAAAAATCTTAAAAAAGATGATCCTTTTTGGGTTTTTTTAAATTTTTTTTGTGTTCCCAAATATTAAGAAATATTAAAAAATATACAAACTAATTTTATTCGAGTTAATTGTGCATTTAATTTCGTCGCCAGTCGCTAACTTCTTGGGTAACACCAGTCAGAAAGATGACAAAACCTCAAGTGAATTAAACTTTAATTTATGACCTCTTCAGTGAGCTCGAGTCAGTCTGGTGGATTTTCATCAGTGGAAGCTATTTAGCAATGAAATAAACAAATCTCATGATCCCCTGCTGCTTCATGATGTCATGAAACTCTTTTGTCTTTGTTGTTTTGGTAGTGAGACCTCTAGTGGCTGTTTTACATCAGGTGAATAGAGGTGAAGTGTTAATCTTGGTTGATGTCCTGTGTGTGAGAGCAGATAACTTATCAAACAATAAAACAGTGATGAGTTGTTTTAATTTGCATTGGCAGAGTCTGATCATCTTAAATTGATCCTATAAAAAATGTAAAGTCCTGTATGGATGTGTAGGAGCAGGCAGAGAAAAGACGAGTCGATAACTAAAACTTCATTTGTGTTTAATGTCTCTGCTGCCATTTTCAACTTTTGACACTCAGTCATTGAAAGCAGTGAGACACAGAAGACGCACGGCTAAAAGTCCCATTTAGCAGAATGTCAAGCTTGTTGCTTTAATAATGGCGGAGGCTTGTGTTGCCGTGGGCCAAATAACCGTTGTGTCATGCATATGCTACAGAATGTGCACGTCAAATAAAGAAAGAAGCAATTAAAGGCGACTTCCAGTGACTATGCCTCATTTAAACCTAATATGCATTTTGTTGTCATTTCCCCCGTGTACGTGCAGCTCCATGCGGCCGTGCTTTGTGGCTCCCTGCGCTGCAGATCTTTGTGAGATTAAAATGAACCCTGCACTCTTTTGATTTGATGTGATTCATGACTTCATGTAGCTCGGGAACGAGCACTCGGCTGTGCATTGTTGCTGAGACAAAGCAGAGAGAGTGTCTTATTTGTTTATTGTGTTTCATGGCTGTGCAATAACCGAAGCCATTTTTAATATTCACAAATGCCATAGCTGCCTGCTCAGACGTGTGTGTGTATGTGTGTGTGTGTGTGTGTGTGTGTGAGGGAGGGAGGATGAGAGACAAGGAGGATGATGACCTGGAGATACTAGTCTGTTTAAGCTCTGGACAAATAGTTTTTGACATGACAGTGACATTGTGTGATTAAATATAATTTTGTTTGCTCTTTACTCCGAGCATCCTCGATCCTGGTGTTTCCTGCAGATTCCTGCAGATTCCTGCATGTTGCATGTATTCCTCCTCCATTGCAGCCGCTCGCCTCGCTCTCCTCATTCCTGCCGACCTCAGCTTTATTGAGGCACGAAACTGTGACTGATTTTCACCTGCACACTCGTTTGCTGCCTCAGCTCGTTCGGGGCTAAAGGCTTCATGTGATGGATAATCTCAGCTGGTGTGTGTATCCTTGAGCTTCAGCTACGTTTTGTGGACGATGTTACTTAATCTACATTTCCGTCCCCCGCTGCAGTCTAACCTTTAATCATTCCTTTTTTCTCTTTGATAATGTTACAAATGCTCGGCTCAGCTTGTCTCTCCTGCTTTAACACTGTATTTTATCTTTCCTGCTCTCCTCCTCTGTACATACATACACCCCTCCCTTCATTTTGGGTTAAGATTAATCATTGATTTAACTCTATAAATGTGTTATAAATAATTTCTGTGATTTAATTAGCTAACCTAGCAGGGGAATTTCCTCCAGTCTGCAGGGTTCGGTCTGGTCCCCAAGCTTTAACTTAATTATTGAAGGCATATGCTGCCTGAGCAAAAGTCTTATACTTACTATGAGCTGCATTCACACACACACCTGATATTTTATTATTGCCAGGCACCGATCAATTATTTATCATTTCATTGAAACTGCCTGCATGGCTCTGGATCTGTGGAGCTCAGCTCACCGTCCTGCTGTCAGCTACACAGACTTCTTGTGCACTTGGGCAGGAAAGAACTGAATAGTGTGTTTGTGCATCTGTGTTTAATCAGAGATCTGTCACAAATGTGTCCTCGCGTCTCTTTCGGTTCCTCTCCCTGCTGTTGCTTTGGTTGTTTTTTTATGCCCTGCGTGTCCCTGACATTGGCAGGAAGCTGCTGGGGGTTATTCATGTGACGCAGTGATGTGTGCAGAGTTGGGGAGATATTCCACATCCCTTTTGGGAGGCGCTGACCCTCAACACTAAAGGCCGGGACCGTCTCTCAAGCACAGGACCGAACCTCTCACTCCAACAGGACTGACACTGACCCAGAAACAAGCAGTTTGCAGTCGGTTTTATTTCTCAATTCTATTTTATTTTTTCCATTTCTGTGTGTATGCATGGGTAGGTCATACTTTATCCTTGAAAGACATTAATATTTCCCCTCTCTGCAGGCTTGACAGCGGCTGTGACAAGTGATGTGATGGACAGAAAATGTGAAAGACCAGAAAGTAGGTCAGATACTCTGCCAATGTATCACTAAATCTGTAGATCAGTGATGTTTATGGGATTTTTGGCAAATGTTTGCCCGACTAAATGGTGCAACAGAGAAGCTGCCTCAGAAAAAAAATGCCTTTCATTGAGATGGAAGCACCATGTGAGGATATAAATGCTGTTTTACAAGGTTTTCCAACACTGCATTGCATCTAGCACAGATGTAAAGCATCAGTCTTTGATTGACTTGGATATATATTGTAAATGTCTTTCCACTGTCACTCACTGCCTTTGCAATTATTTGACGCGTGCCAGGCTTGGCTCACACAAACGATGTCCACACATTTCCAGTTGCTTTTCCTCCATTTATTTCTTCCACCAATAAGCACAAAGGTATGACAACTAGGTAGCTTATTGTTATATGCTGCTCCCATTAGCAGTCACCTCAGCAGAACGGTCAAAAAACTGTTTGCTTCCAATCATGCACACCTGGCCTCATTAACCCGGCGGTATAAATGCATTTCAACCGGAAGCTGCCGCCTGCAGTACAAACATGTATCACAACACAACAAATGAACAAACAAACACATGAATAAATGGCTGTTACATATATGTTGCTTTAGGTTTTGTTAGTGTATTCTGAAATCAGTTATTTTCTCATGTGTGCATGCTGCTGATAAAGTGTTGTGAAGATCTACTTTTTGAAAAAAGCAATAATCAGAGAGCCTTTTTTACTGCTGCTTTATCTTAGTTAAACTTGAAGAGAGTTTCTTAATTCAGAAAAGATGAGCTTCTCTGAGTTGCAGATAAAATTATTACGGCCTGAGACCCAAACTGGTTCTGTGGTAACAACATGGAAGTGACTGTTCTTCAGAAGAGTGTTTTTGTTTGAAGGCAACAGGCGGTGATGTTTAAGACAACTAGTTGTGCTTCTGTGACTTTCTTCTGCATTTTATTTTTCTTTTGTATTCTACACAAATCTGAATTGTTCGTATTGATTTAACTGCAGAAACTTGCAGCATTAAAAACCTAACCTACATATGATGATAAGGAAATATCCATCGTCTTGGAAGTGAGGAAGGGAACACTTCAGGGCCAGTATGGAAACGAGGATTGATCGCAGGGATTCATAACTCTTTCAACTAACATATAGACTTGTGGGTATTAAAAGTGCCCATCCTTAAAGGCCTTACGATCCTTTCTTCTTCTTCTTCTTAAGCTTGTAATTATATGAAAACCAACTGTTGAAATGCGCTTCTTTCCCCAGAGATCCACTCATCAAAACTCTTCCTTACAGTAAAGCACTCGACTTGAGGTCAGAACTCCACAGGGTGCCTTTTGAGATGATGTCCAGACTCGCAGCACAGAAAGATTTTTCAGTGCCAGTCTGTTTAATCATCAGCTAATCCCAGCAGAGCAGTTAAGCTACATACCTTTCTGGTTCTGGCTGCTTGGATTTGCAGAAAAATCTGTCTCACTGCAAGAAGTTGGAAGCTGCTTGAGGCCCAAAGATGCTAAAATTTATGGTTCCTGTTAATGCAAACACTGTTATAAGTGAAGAAAAGAGTGTATTTATGCACAAACACACACACACACACACACTGACAGTCCTTGAGCTGTCTCTGTATTTGCTCAAGCAAATATGGTCTCCTGCTCACGTCTAAAAGTAAACTGTGTGTCTTTAGTCTCCTGAGTTCCTCCAAGCTGTCTCCTCTCCTTCTCCTCGCTGCTTCCCTCAGAGCCCCCACGGGGGCTGCTTAGCCTCCCCTTATGGTCCCTCCCTTCTTTATTTACTCCATCCTTCCCTCCCTCCCTGAGGATCCGTCTTCAGGGGGAAGCCGACAGCTCGTCCTCCCCCTCATCTCTGCTCCCTTCAGGTCCCTGTGCTCCCTGTAGACCTCCGTCCCTCTGTCCTTTCCCATCATCCTCTCCTCCACTCTTCTCTCCTCATCTTAGAGTCACCCATAATCCAGTCCCATGCCCTCTCTATATCGCTTTGTTTTTCTTCCTGCTTCGACCAAGCTCTGGTGAGTCACCAACCTTTGTCCAAGCCTGCGGGTGTGGGACTGTCCGGCCTACTCACACACACACACACACACACACACATGCACACACATAATAATAAAATGTCACGCAAACACTGAAGCACCAGTGGATTACTCATCCTGCCTCTGCCTGGCTGAGGCATGGAAATCCTCACTTCAAGTCATCACATCATATTAAGAGGGAAAGTTTGAAAAGCCTTTTCACACGTATCGCTTGCAGAGAGCCGTGCAAATTGAGGAGACGCTGCGGTGACGTGGCCTCTCAGATAAAAGTCACATTTAGCAGAAGCATTAATGAAACATTTGTTTGTAAGCCACCATGTTTGATTGCATCATTTTTGTGGCTTGTGCATAAATTTTCTTTCATGTCTCATCTGGATTGACTTGTATTTTGCCGGATCCTGCGTCATGAATCACACTTGCAGCATTTCTGTCCTCACCGGTACGTCCTCCTAATCGCACAGCAGATAGCACAGAGGAGAAATTAGCAGCTTACAACACCAGCAGAGACAGATGACTTTTGTGCCTCTTTGTGTGAGTGTTTGTGTGTGTTTATGTGTGTGTGTGTGTGTGTGTGCGCTCATGCTCTCGTGGTGTGATGGATGCACTGGCTGCCTGAACATGTCTGCACTGCTGGTGAAGTACATGTGTCACCTCCGAGTCCAGAGCAGAGAAATGAGTTGAGTAGCAACGATTACTCACACAGCCGAAGTGAGGATCTAACACAGAGATCGCATGCCTACTCACTCTCTCTCACACACACACACACACACACACACACACACACACACGAACACACACACACACACACACACACCTTCTGTAAGGAGTGCGGTTGCTCTTCTCACGGCTGCAGTGGGGGGGGGGCTCAGCTGCCTGTCTGGCCGGTCCAACAGCAGCCAAAAGCCAGATGGGCTCAGCACGGCATTTAATGTGAAGCTGCAGGACACACTCCTGTACACGAACACACACACACACACACACACACACACACACACGCATGTAGAGCAGGTATGAGACGCATGGATGCAAAAAGATTTAATGCCTCATGCAAACACATTAATTGTCAAAAATAAAACAATGTTTATGAGGCGAGTTGATTCCTGTTTGTTGTTTGTAAAAATAGTTACAATCAGCATTTATTCCCAATTCAAGTGACTGTGCAGGTTATTTACAGGTGTTAATCAGCTCTGATTGGCAGAGACAGAGACATGACACCTGAGTGGACAAGCTTATATTTGGCCTCTTTTCTGGCACGATGCTAAAACAACAACACAGCTGTAAAAGAGGCAACGAAAGCTTTTCACCTCAGTCAGTAACTCTCCGTCATCACAGCCTCAAATGTCGTCTGTTCAGGTTCAAACTCCACTCGATCATCATTTAGGCTGGTTGAGTTACAGGAGAGAGTGAAAGAATAGATATTAAAAGTGACTTGTCCTGTTGTCACCGGCTTCCTTTGCTGCATTTGCCTGTTTCCTGTTTTTATAATGACAAATGTGACACACCAGAAGACAAACAGAGGCAAACTCATCTGCTGGTGTGAAAAAGATGATAATCTTGTTTATTTGAAATGAACAGAACATCTTCAGACTTGTAAAATGTAGCTTCTCTCTTTGTTTTCATCTCACAGATGCAGGAATATGATGAAGACATTTCTTTGCTTTAAATAGTTAAAAGCCATAAAGTTTGTTTTGTGATAAAAACCTTCAGTGCTTCAGAAGCTTTTTTTAATCTTTAAATACTCTCAAACATTATTCCTGTGTGTCACATCCCACTGCTGTGCTTTTTCTGTTCTCCATTCACTAAAATCTACCAACTCCTTCTTTGTTCTGCGTTTCGTTTTTGAGTGAGTAGGTTTCAATTAATTGGCGAAACGGCTTTACGCTGCCCAAGGCCGTCAGCTTGTTGTCTGTCAGGATGAGTGGGTGAGTCTGAGATGTAAAACTGGCAGATGGTGTGAAGAGACTTTTTAATGGCCTTCAGTCAAGGTGGACTTTGAAGGCTTGAAGCAATAATGTTTGTTCTTCTGACTTTTTAATGGAGACGAAGTGTTTCTGCAGCTTGATGGTCATTTTTAAGGCTGCGATGTTATGAAGTATTTAACTCAGTGTCGATAATGCTTCATTTTTTCTGCTGTTTCTTCTTGCTGACGCAGTTTTCTGTCTTTAAGAGCCTCATTTTAAAGGCTTTTGCAGGTAAATTGTTAAATCAGACACATAATGTGTTTCTGATTGCTATTCAAAGTAATGTGACTCACATGTGTAGCTGCTTCGTAACTGTAATTTAGTGAAGTCGCAGCCTGAAGTGGAAACACACCATTTACAAACACTGCAGGTTTAATATTGTATAAGGAAGATATTTCACTCTACAAACTTCTGTGGACTGAAAACACCATTTCACTGAAACAGCACTATTTTTCTGCAAAGATAACACTTCATAGTTTTATTTTTATCCTTTTTTGTCTCTATGTTTAACCAGCAGACATCACCTTTAATGAGACCTTTCATGCATATTTGAAATGTATTTACCATCTTACTGATTTTTAAACAACTCTTCTTATCTTTCAAAACCACATTTTTCAAGACTGCATTTGTATTTGATTTATTATTCACAATGAAAATATAAAGAATGGAAGAAATCCTACTTGTTTTTAAGAACACAGTATTTACTGTAAGCACCAATTAGCAATCAAAATAAAGGTAACAAAACTTTTATCGGGTAGATTTCATAAAGTTAAGGAGCAAAATACCATATATGTATGAATTTAACTCCATGAGGCTCTCAGGACAGAAATGTTTTCAAAATTAGTACAAGTGGTCATTTGTTTTCAGGATTTTTTAGTCTCTTCACAATATTTTCATCTTCTGCAGACTGAAAGTATTAAATCTCACAAAGTAAATTATATTTAAAAATGTACTGAACTGCTTTCTGAGTCAACATGGCATTTTAAATCCCAAGACCATGACTGTGTTTTTCTGATTTTTTTTTTTTTTTTTTGGTAACTAAGCCTCTCACACCCACACGGAGAATGTAAGGGTAAGCACTGCTTTCAGTTTGACAAACGACTCTGGAGTGCTGGAGTTGATGTACAGCCTTTTCAACCTGCACAGTAGGCAGGTGCATTGCATTCATGTATTATGCATAATGTATTTATCAACACCCACCCCCACAGTACTTTTGCAGAAACCCTTAAAAATATTCATCCAGAAAAGCCCCTGAAACCAAGAGCGAACTTGATTTCACTGCTGCCCTCAGGTACGAAGCATGTAGGGAGGCATGCTGATTATTATTGTGCTGTGTTGTTACAGTAAAGCTGCTACAGAGCTTCTACACTGAGCCAGCTGAGGAGCGTGGATGAGGGGAAATCAGCATTCATAAAGGTCACTATTACAGGCCGTTGCAGTGCAGTTCTGGCATTGTACAGGCTGTGAACTAAAAATTCACTCATGCTTTTAATCCATTAAATTTTTAAATTCTTTAGCATGGACTGCATGCGTTCAGAGACCACACAGGCACAGAGACTGCAGCACAGATAAAACCCGCTATGGAAATCTCCACTGTGGCTTTTGAGGACAGCGACGTAGACTGCAGATGGGATGAAACGTGGCACAGCCTCCATTTTCACCTGGATTTGACAATCCTGCACAGCCTCAGGCTCCGATTTATGCTCTGTTAAAAAGTGGCAGTGAAATGTAAAAGATGTGTGAGGATGCCTGAAGGAAGAGAGCAAGTTTTTTCCCCCTCGTTGTTGGCATCTGAGCCCATTAAAGAGAAAAATGGGAGTCCTTGCACTTTAGTTAAAAATGAATGGAGCGGGAAAAGTGCCAAGTCTGCTTAAAACTGTAAATATATCTTTCAGTTCAGACCTACTTAAAATGGTAATGTGATAAAGTTGGCAGTTCTAGTGTGCTGTAAACCTGCGCGGTCGATAATAACATCAATATGATGCTGTGTTTTTGGGTTTTTTTTCCTGTATTTGCTGTGAAAAATAATTCCACATGTCGCAGCGAGATGAAGATGTAAAGTGCAAAGGCTTCTCTCTGCACTCACCATGAACTGAAATACAATCCCCCCTCCAGCGCTTCATAATGGTTTTAACCACCTGGCACGGCTCACCACAAGCCCGTCTCCAGTATCACTGTAGTAAGCAGCTGTTGGTTCTCTGTTGATGGTTTGATTTTTGCCTCCTCTTACATTTCAAATTGTTTGTATATAAATATATATATGTATATATTGTAGATTTCAATAAATCTGATGAAGTTGTGACATCACTCTGTACATGCATAGTGCAATTTAATGGAGGGGATTGACTTCACGACACACAGGACTAAAAGGATCCACCGCCAACATACCGCTGTCAGACCCCACTGGATCCCCCCTGAATCAGTACGAGGCTGATCACATCAAAACGCACCACAGAGTGCCACAGGAAGTCACTCCTGCCTGTGGCCATCAGACTGTACAGCTCCTCACTCTGAGAGTCAGACGCTCTGGACTCTTAATAATGTGCAATAACTACATCCATGTGCAATATTCTATACTCAAATGTTGGTAAACTGTTGTTTTATTTATCATTGTAGATACAAGAACAAAATGTACCTTTATATTTTAGTGTTTGATATATTTTATTTTATATTAGTGCTTATGTTTAAATTTTATTTATATATTTGATACTTTCTTTCTTCTTTTAAGACTTCTGAATGGAAGCATCTGTAACTAAAGGAAATGTCCGATCGGGGATCAATAAAGTATTTCTGATTCTGATTCTGATTCTGAATCTCATGTCCATGCCTGAGTAGGTACGAGCTGCTTTGGTGCCGTACAGCCTGGTTTATTTACCAAGTTAATTAAAAGCACAGATCTTCCAAACTAACTCCAATGTTAACCCATCTGTGTCAGTATCAGTGGCTCATATTAACTCATAAACAACAGAGACCATAACAGTCCTTAAAGAGGTGCAGGTAAATGTGCATCTTGTGCACATGTATGAGGGGGGAAGGGGCATAACAAAATGAGGGGGACACAAGGGGGGCCCAATATTAGACAAGTGGTTTCCATTTTCTGGCTGATCAGTGTTGATTTGGGATAGAAAACTCATGATGCAGTAGAGAAAATGGATTCAATGCATATTTATCTTGTATATAAAAGAATATTGATGATATTAAACACTTCAAGAACACTGGAGGATGTTTTTAATTTTAAAAAATAACAGTAAATGTGTAATGACAATCTTTAATTTGTAAATAAATAAAATTAATTCTGAATACTGTTGGTCTGTGTGTAGTATATTATGGTCATGTGACACCTGGATAGCAGGCAGATTATCCTGCTAGTCTTTTTAATGTTGTTTACTGTTTTTCTGTCTGCATTTTCTGTTTGTTTTATTAAAGCACACTACTTTGATGCATCATGTCAGGAGTTGAGGGTGGGGGTGGAGTGTGTTGGTGGGTGGAGAACAAAGGAAGCGGAGGAGCAAAAATATCTGTTTGTATTTACCTTTTTTCCTTGTTTTCCTTGTCAGGTTTGTGACTGTAATGGTCTCCTCATTCAAACAATAACTACTCGATTTCTATCACGTTAGTTTGTCCAAAAGGAACATAAAACAGGCTATTCTCATTGCAGATATTGTAACTTGTCAAAGCAAGAAAAACACAGGTGTCGACCATGAAATTAAGAAGTCCCAGTCATGTTAGTGATTGAGTGTGCACAATAATGGAGCCCTGAGCCAATATTGACGTGTCTATTGTGTGCACCTGTTTTGCATGCAGGTTTTTTGATGCATGCAATCAGCAGACATGCTAACCTTAGCATTAGAGTAAATACTTGAGACAGCACAAATCATGTAGGTCTGCTAAAAATACTGTGAAAGTAGAGGAATGGTTAAGATGCATTCATCAATATTCTGACATTTAAAATATCAAAACAAGCTCCTGCGTGTGAACACCTTTCACATGGTGCTGCT
>JAQMCX010000046.1:4405038-4419165 GCA_029814765.1 Acanthurus leucopareius
GTCTTCCGTTTTCCCAAACAGGACTTGAATGCAGCACAAAACAACCCGAGTACGAGCGAAAAAGAGAGAGAGCGACAACAGCGCAGATGAGCCCCAATGAGCAGCAGCCGGGTCCTCTTTCACACACACACCGCACGCACCGCACCGCACACACCGCACACACACACGCGCGCGCTCGACATCCCACACATACCAGTACACTCACACACACACATGCAATCCAATAACGAGAGCACCATCAGTCCGAGCCGCCTGCCGTCGCCGGTGGCAGCCCTTTCCGCTTTTCCCAAACACAAAACCGGGAGCCCGCTGGGTGAGGAGCTCCTGCCGCCGTGATAGCACGAAGGAGCGGGGAGCGGAGAGCGGAGAGCCGGGGACTTCATCCAGGATCCGGCAGATGATCCAGAAGCTGGGGAGCAGAAGAGACAGAGAAGAGGGAAGGTGAGTGAATGCATTCCGGTCCAGCTGCTGTTGCTGCCGCTCCTGCTGCTGCTGGAGGAGGAAGAGGAGGAGGAGGAGGAGGAGGAGGAGGAGGAGGAAGCACAGTGTCTGGAGAGGCTTGAGGAGCAACATTATCCTGCACAGACCCAGCCGGAGCAGACGGCCAGCAGTGATCAGAGCACCTCCAGGCTTGCAGATGTGGAAGGAGCACTGTGCAAGTTCTAGTCCTGGGTAAGTCAACTTCACACACACACACACTCATCTGGTGGTCCATCTGATCTGCTGTCTGACACTTTAACGCTCCTCCTTGTGCTCCAGCAGAGCAGATCATGCACACAGCGTTCATCCTTTTGTTTTCCTTTCCCTCGCTGCTGCTTTCACCCAGTTTCCTTCCGTCGAGGTTCAGCTGAGCAGATGACCTGATGAGCGTGAGCTTCACCCCGTGATCATGGCGACACTAGTTTAACCCCCGTAGCCTCCTCTCACCCTGTCATGGTGCAGTCCCAGTCGATCGATGTGCTCTCGAACTCAGACGGACGCCGGGTCTCATTATTTCTCACAGTGGCTTTTTTCTATTGTCATCCTTGAGACGGTGTGCTTGTGTATCCATGCAAACACAGCCGCTCATTGTGTTTATGCATCTGTCTGTGTGTGTTTCCGTGTGTGTGTGTCTTCGGTTACCGGGTCTCAATTAGGTTTTAATGATCTAAACGTGGGGCAGAAAGGGGAAGGCAGCCTTTGATCGATCCCTGCAGTCATCTCAGCATGAGCGGCTCCGAGCCTGCTGTTGGTGTGACACATCTAAGCCTCTGCCTGTGTTTGCTCAGCCCTCTCCCAGCTCTGCTCCTGCCTTTATTGGAGCTCTGTTCAATTCTTAGTGCAGCCCCAGAAATAAGCAGCTTTTTATGCTGAAAGTATCATCTGAATACAGTTCTGCTTCAGTCACATTGCTCGTCTTCGTCTGGTTTAACTCAGTCCCACTACTATAACATGTAACCTTAACGGGAAATGATATTGCATAGCTGTGTTTCTATTTCTGAGGACGTTTAAAAATAGATTCTCCTGCAGTGTGGAGTATTTTCAGACAATTTTGTGCCCGATTAGAAAGTTAACAGAACGGAGATGACAGGCAATGAGGGGGAAGAGTAATGAGGAGTGACACGCAAGAAAGTATCCTGGCAGGACTCAAACCGGCTGCATTATAATCCATCTCATGAGTCTCAGGCTGTGCTTTTAATGTATTTATACATGATTCTCAGGGATTTGAACTGATATCACTGCAGAAATCCACACACAACAGGTTCATTATGCATCTGCTGATACTTTTTTGTAATTTAAGCTGCAAAACTTCACCATCATCACCGTGTGTTTGCAAATCTTATCAAACATTGCAGACTTTTCTGTGAAAGGGTCAAACACAAACATGGCTGTGTGGCTTGTTGGGACTGGATTTATTTCTTCTTCTGCTTCGGCGGAGAGGTTTGGTCCTTCAACGCCCGACTCCTTTTGACTTGTTGAAATGTTCTTCTTAAGCAACTGGTGTGTGAGGAAATTAGTTTTCTTCCCATCGATGTAGAGAAGTGCATTAATGCTCATCATCGTCTGAGTTATATGAGCGTGAAGCAGTGTGCGCCTTGTTTCACGCTGTTATCTCGTCATTGTGGTCTCATGGATTCCTGTGTGCTTCCTGAGAGCCACAGTCGCTCTTACTGTCTAGAAATCGAGAGAAAACCACCGCTGAAAGTGAACGCAATTATAAAACAGCACTTAATGGTACCTGAGGTGCCACTTAGCCTCCCTGTTTGGCAGATTTATGTGTCAGTAATGAAATGTCTGCTGACAGGTCTGTGTTGCCCTCAGAGTGCATTGTTGAATCAGGCCTGTTAGTCTCGTCCATTACTACGCCCACACTTACCTCCTCATTTTGATCATTTCTGCTGCACATAAAGCTGTCAGCCGCGCTCAACGGTGACATTACCTCAGCTTAAAACTGCCAATGCCCGGCCTCCTTGTTTTCAACTCTGGAGTATTTATGAAGGCAGTAAATCACACATGCATCTGTTGTCAGCAAGATGGAGGCATTTCCGTTCTTACAGCGAGGAAGGAGGAATGAAAGGAGGTATTAAGAGGTGGAGGAGTGGACGGCTGTCAGATACCTGCAGGCACGCTGACATGTCAGCTGTCGCGGCTCACATGTCCAGCTGGAGCGGTCGCAGGCCTGCGTGTGCTGGCCGTCCTCCCACTCACCGGCCGCTGTAATGACATTAGAGATGTTTAGATGGAGCTGTAACCTCGCTGCTGAGCTCAGAGAGCATCTGGGTCTTACAAGTCATTTCATTTGCGAACACGATTGCTTCGTTTGACATTTGTGGTGACGATGGAGGCTGGCTGACCTCGTTACCTGAGAGCGGCGGTTTCCAGCCTTTTGTTAGACGCAGTGATGATGAAGTCAAATATGTCTTCAGTTGAACCTCCAATGTTTCCGTTGTTTCTGTAATACTACAGCTTCATCTTTTAAAAGCTTTTAATAAACGTTACAACATTAAGTCTTTGCTTTTAAAGTGGAGGGTTTGTTTGAAAGTGAGTCCGTCACAAAGTTCAGTGATCTGTTCTCCTCTGACGGGCACATCTGCAAACACAACACATCAGAGTCAATGTGAGTTTTGTTCTTGTTTATGTAATGTTGGAACATTTTTCCATCATATCTCTGCGTGAGTTTCTTGCAGAAAGTGAACATTTGGATGTGAGGAAGAGAAAAATTAGTTTGGTAAAATGGAAAGCTGAAATCAAGTAACCTGATTGGTTGTTAGCTTTGGTAAAATAGCATCACACAATAGAAATGATGTCTAATATCTGAATATAGATGTATGTCACTCTGCGTGTAAATAACATCTGCTTGCTTCTCTCGTATCCAGGCAACACAGAAAGAGATTTTCAGCTAAAGGTGCATTTCGCAATTTTGACTGTTACAGCTGCCACAGAATGGAAATGTGCAAGATCAAGTTTGACCTTTGTGGTGTCCGAACTGTGGACGTGCAGTTTATGAAAACGAGACTCACAGTTGCTTCTCAGGTGTTTATGCAGGTGATTTCCTCCACTGACAGACGTGTTTAAGTGATCTCACCTTCGTAGAAGTAGGTGTGTTTCTCATCTTAATGTTCCGCAGAAATCAAAGTTTGATATTATCCTCAGCACATGATCAGAGAATCACATTAAAATGGGCCACAATCTGTAGAAGCTGCTTTGTTTTACTCATTTAAAATAGACTCAGTGTGTTTTTGCGGGGCTTCAGAGCAGCTTACTGTAATGGGTTTTTTTAATTCAAATCACGCCATTGATCTGTGGAAAATGAGCCGAGGCTCTCGACAAATTAGGCAGTGGAGTTATTTAGCGCCGCATGTTGCAGTTTGTCATCGTAGTGTCATTTATTTAGATGACTCTAATGGAGACACTGGTAACTACGGGACTTCTGTTGTGTTTTTCTGGAAACCGACGGGATCAAAGCGGCCGCGGTGCATCAACTCAGCACAATACAGCAGAGCAATAAAAGTTCTGTGATGTTGAGGAGTCAGTATTTCTTCACTGAATGTGTTTTTGCTTTTTGAAGATGATGCAATTTATGCCGGCGCCCTCTGAGAAGAAAATATTTGTCAATAATTTAAAACTATATTAGCTTACATAAATTTCTAGTTGCAGAACCTATTTATAACTTGTTTGGCAGAGTGCTTCAGTATCATGCAGCACAGGCACCGGGCCGACTGTCACATCCTTTTCTTATCTGTTTCTTGCATTTATAAAAAGCTCGTCTGCTGTTCACTCTCTCCCCGTGTTTGCAGAAGTCACCTCCAAACAGAACCGGCTTGTTGAAGCCAATAATAGGTCCTGTTTGACTTTACTGGACCGTCTCAGGAGGACTGAAGCTACAACAGAGATGAGATACAGAGAGGAGGCAGAGGGGTGAGAAGATGAGTTTCTGCTTTTTGGATGCTACATATTTTATGTTTTCTGAGGTCTCTGGATGAACGAATGTGTGAAGAAGATGGCTGTAGCATTACATAAATAATAAAAGGGAAGCCAAGGAATCTCATGTGTGTAGGTGGTCAGAGCTCGCACGCTTCAGACGAGTTCAGAGGCTTCAGGACGCTTTTTTGCTTCTTGTATTCAGTGATTCTGTTTGCTGAATGCTCATCAGGAAGTCGTCGTTTTCAACAGTGTGACACAACAAACAGAGTCCAGCTGATTTCATGAAAAGCTTCAGTGTGAGAGAGCTGATATCTGAAGTCCTGTGTGTGTGAGTGAGCAGAGTGTCACTGAGTTGTGTTATTATGGGATGAAGTGTCGGGTATTTGAGGAGTTTATATACTTGTCCCTCTCTCCGCCTCATTTCATTTTATGTTTCCTATTGCTGCTGGCAGCTTGAAGTGCTGCGGCTGGCCAGCCATAAAACAATATTCTCCGAGACGTATCGACCATCATGACTGAGATTGCTGTAGAAGATGGAGTTCAAGGCTCCTGCCGGCGCTCTCATCAGGAAGGTACCGTCCTTACTAGCATGAAGCGTTATTTACATGGAGTCCAAGGATTCAACACAACACGGCGTCGTCAGCGGTTATCTGGGGTCATTTATAAAGAAAATACTAAATTAATAAAAGATTAACTCATACTGCTTATTTATAGTTTCAGCCTGAAGTTAAAGGTTAAAACAGAAACCTAAAAAAAGTGAAAAGTTCTGAAATAGTACAAATCGGACCATGTTGTTGTATATGTAACTTACTTGATCTTATTTATTGTCTCCTTTGTTTTCTTTATTGTATGCATAGGTTTGCACTGAAGGAGCTGCCCTTTATCTCATTTTACATGTGTATAGTGACAATAAAGGCGTTCTATTCTATTATATTCTAAATAATGTTTCCAACCAGCCAAGTTCATGACTCCAGAGACTCCAGAGACTCAGTAAACTCAGTAAATATGACTCGCTGTCATGCCAAGATAAAGACATAATTCATACAGTAGCATCTCCAGCAGTGATCATGTGTTGAGCTGCAGGACATGAGGCAGAAAACAGCAGCCTGTCAGCTCTGATGATTCTTGCAGCATCCAGCTTTATGTTCACTAACACACAATATAAACCTCATACCATAACAACACCTGATCTGCAGAGAAGTTCAACTCGCTCAAAGCACCGAAGCTGCATCAGCAAAATCCACATGGTATGAAATAATGCAGTTCTATATAACCTTCGCTCTCTTCTGTATCTTAAATCATTTAGACGCTGAGGACTGAAGGGCAGCGAGCGCTCCAGACTGTTTTAACAAACCTTTTTGCTGCTTGAGTAACTTTCTTTTTATCTGTTTGACCCGTAACTTTCACACCATTAACCACATTTATGTTTGAACCAAAATATAGTCCATATTTTTATAAGCCAAAGTGTTTCTCTGAAGGCTTCAGTGTTGTGACACCTGTGGATAAAAGTGTGAATTTAAAGGAGCTTTCAATACATTTTCTCCTTTATTTAAACCAAAGGATGGATTCAAGATGATATCAGTCACTGCAGCTCTGTTGTTTCTGCTTTGTAGAAACTGTGTGTTGAATCAAGTCACACACATCTTCCATCCTTCTCTCTGTGGAGCCTGTACATGAGAAAGCTCTTTAATCAGCCTTTCTGAAAGAGATAAGATGAACACATGACATGCAGCCTGCAGTCACAACACACACTCACACATTCACAGCTCTCCCTCCTCTCCTCACCTCCGCCCTGAGACATCGCTTCCCTTTGTGGCATTTAAAAAAAAAACATCCTCTGATTGGATTTAAATATCTAATTAAGTTCAGATGCCTGTAGCTGCACACACACACACACACACACACACACACACACACACACACACACATTTCCAGCCTCTCCTGGCTGATTTAGGTGCTTGATGATCAAAAGTAGTGTTTTTTGTCGTCATGTCCCTTCGATCCTGCACATATCGACTCCGGCTCTGATGAGAGCTTCACGTGTGCTTGTGGTCAGATGCTCTTTGCTCCGTTCGAGGAAATTAAGCTCTGAATTAATTAATCATTCCTCAAATGGCTCCTGTCTTCCACAGCAGTTAGCGGCGCGTCGGACTCTGCTGAGCTCTGAAGCGTTCGCGGGGCCGTTTGCAGGGTGATGATGATGCATTTAGATGGAGATTGATGTGATTAGATCCACCTCTGTGTGTTTGTTTCTGTGGCTCTCTCAAGTATTGTCTGCTTCCCTCGCTCTCCCTCCGCTCTCATTAAGAAATTGGTCTTTGAACCTTGTGAACCTTTTTTTAAATGTGCCAGTGAGCCGTCGGTGTAAATAAAGGTTTAGGATTCATGCCTCCTTGCATCTTCATATCAGCCCGTAACCCCAGACTCCCCTCTCTGCCTCTCTCTGCTCTGTGGATCACACTGACAGAAGCAAAGCTGACTTTTTATCCTCTTTTCAGCTGTTGAACATGAATCAGATAATCAGTAGATCAAATCATTTTCCTGAAGTGGAGATCAGTAGAACGCAGAGCTGCTCGGCGAGGTTGATCTCGCTGGTTATCCTCGCCTGGTTTAGCGTCCGTGTTTGTTGCTTTGTGTGTTGCACTTCTTTAAACTTGTGAAAGCTCGTGTGCTCGGTTGCTTGTTTGCTTCCTGGATGAAGGGAGTCATGAAACAGGAGGTTGGGAGCTGGGATTTAAATCCTGCCCACATGTCTTTCCAAGTCACTGATCTTTGCTACATGAAGGAGGATTCGTTCACATTTTGTGAAACACAGAAATTTGTTATTTTGTGAAAAGCTAAATAAAAAAAAATCAGTTCAGCTCTCATGTCCTCCAGGTAACAGGTGCTACAGCCACAAGCTAGTTAGCTTAGCTTTGCGAAAAGGCTAAAAACAGCTAGCCTGCATAGCAGCGCATCTAAAGCTCATAATTAATCCTTTTTTAACAGTGACTAAAAAATAATCATTAAAACAGAAATACACTCTCTGCAGAGGTCGAGGGCTGGATTTTTTCTTGTAGCCTATTAGTGCGACATGTTCAGGCTCCTGTTGTAAAAAAGCATTTTCTTGTTTTCACACTGTGCCGACATAAAGCAACCTGTCTGCTGCAAGCTAACCGCTAACCGCCGAACGCATGCGAGGGATAATTTGCTTCATCGTGTCATGTTTTAATCACCAGAGGGATTACATTTTATTCCTAGTTAATATATGTCTTATTAATGTGGAGGTCACGCCGAGGTCAGACGTGTCCGGTTGTACTGACTGTGTTCATTAGTGCTTTTACGCTCGTAGCTTGGAGGTGTTGAGACCATCTGCCCGCTGACAAGAAGAGTAACCCGTTACTTCATTATGAAGATGTTAATTTGAGCTGGGTTTCTGTTTTCAAGTGACCTTTTAGTTTAATGAGAAGCAGAAGTGTTTTCACTCTGGATGTTTCGCTTTGTAGGTTTTGTTAAAAAACTGAACTTTGCAGCGTTTTGACTGATTATAATTAAAGATGTTTGTAATAGTTTTAATTACAGATTCTGCTCGATCATCAGCACCAGTCCAGTTTGAATAAGAGAGTTTTGGATGAATGATAAACAGGCTAATGAAGGAAATCCAAAGGCAACCTTTTGGTTTCATATTGCTGCACTGAAATCATTCCTGTACTTTGTGAGAAGAGTCTGTTTCTTCATGCAGCTCCAGAGAGGCGGAGCACATTTTTTAGGCAAAAGCCTTTTTTCCAGCCCGTTGTTTGAACAAGATATCAAAGCCTGGAAGAAAAATCTCTCCACTGCTTTGTTTCTGCATCATTTGAACTAATAAATCTGCAGCTGTATGTGTCCAAATGCAACTGTGACAGATGGATGCGATGACTTTGTGCTTAACAGACCGGTGGTTCCTCTTCCTCCCTCGCATTCTTCCTCCCCTCTTCCTCCGTCTCACTCTCTTTGAGAACATGCAGCTTCGCTTTGCCTGTCAGAAGTGTTTGATCAGAAGTAGTCTGCTGAGGATTTTCGCTTTGAACTGACTCACATCTGTGGCGAGTTTCTGCTCTGTTGTTTGGGGCATTATAGAGGCTGTGCTCTGCTCATAAAACAGCTGAAACACTCTGTGTGTATCCAGCTCTGTATGTGGAGGCTGGTTGCACGCTGCGTCTGATAACCTGAGCTTCTGTTTGTCAGTATAGTATAGATGGTCTGTGAGGAGGTTTTCTCTGAGTGCCACATGCTTATGTACATAAACTTGCCCTCCTGTCACGTCCTTCACTCGGACAGGTGTACTTCCTGAACGCTGCTGCTCGCTGCACTTTGAGGTGAAAAGGACGAGCTGCTTCTGGACTCCGGGGGGTGGGGGGGTGTTATAACTCTGTCACAGGGGCCAGAAGAGACGCAGCAAGAAGCATGAGGCCGACGCTGCACCCCCCCTCACATGTCTGGCTTTGGTTGGGAGTGAATTATTCATCTTTTCTGATTTTTTTCTTGGAAAAGCATTGATCACAGAATCAGGATCGGCCCGCCTGCAAAGACAGCAGCCCTGCATGACAGCGGGCTGTCAGAACCTGCCTCATCTCTTTCAAAGGCAGCCTGCCTGCTTCTCTCTCGCTCTGTCCCGTATAGTGTACACCCGTAGCTTTCTTCCACAGAGTTTCCTTTTTACCCTCCTGCTGCCTCTGACTTTTGTCTCCTGTTGAAACGTCTCATCACAACCACGTTCAGTGGATCTCTCGACTGTCTCGGTGTGGCAAAGGCAGCGTCTGCGTGTCAGAGTAAACCGTTTCAAAGGAGCTTCTGAATAATTTCTCTTGCAGGATGGAGCTGCGGTTGTGTCTGTTTGCATGGACGAGGCTTTTCTCTCTGGTGCGGCGCAGTGTGTGTGTTTCTGACTCCAGCACGCCGTTTAATCCCAGTTCGCCCGATGCTGAGTTCCTGTGTGATGTCAGAACAGATCTATGTTTCATGTGCAGGCGAGGCCCAATTACTCGACGCCCGTGGCTGTACCTAGAGACGCTGAGGATGCCCTTGTGTTTGCCAGATAAGGGGCCTGGATGTCCTGATCTGCCTCAGACTTGCGTGGTGAGATGGCGTGGCGTGGCGTGGCGTGGCGTGGCGTGGTGTGGCGTGGCGTGGCGTGGCGTGGCGTGGCGTGGCGTGGCGTGGCGATCCCGTCGAGGACACTCAGTGCTCGCTCTCTTCTCTGGCGTTGTGAACGTTTGTTGTTTGTCCTGAGAGCTATTTAAGGTTCCTGACTTGGTTTCTCTTTTATTTCAGAGACAGTAAATTTAAAATGACTCTGTGAAGAGCAGAGGGAGCATAAACACCCCTCCTCTGTGGTGCCTCTTCATCCCTCTCTTCCCTCTCCTCCTCCTGGAGGCCTTTCGGGAGAGCAGCTGAGTCACCATCTCCTCCCTCTTTTCCTCCTCAGTCTGCTGTCGCTCCTCCCTTCTCCTCGTTCCTTCTGTTTCCTCTCACTAAGCCTTCATCACAGGAGCTGACAACCTGTGTCATTTGTCGAGGTTTGCTCTTTACCCCCTGCGGAGTCCCGGCTGAGTGTGTATTTGTCTCAGATTTTGCATTTAGCAGAGTTTTTCTGCATATTTGTATTTTTTCACTGGCAGCTTGCGTGTCCCCCATTAGGCGCCTCCATTAGTCAGAGTTGTAGCATGGACGGCGGCGGCGGCAGACTCGGCGATGGAATCTCTCTCGAGTTGAGATTTACGCCAGAAAGATAAGAGAGTGTGGCTGTCAACCACCCATCCAAGCACACACACACCCCCGCAGACACACACACACACACACGCACACACACACACACACACACAGATACATGGTTACAGTCTGTGTTCCTCTGAAGTGCCTCACTTTCGACAAATCCATTTCTGAGGCTGCCGTCCTTCCTTCCTTCCTTCCTCGGCTCTGTCAGGATGTATAATCCCTCATCACCTTCCCTGAGCCATTGCACACCTATGCTTTCTGTTTTCATCTGTCATTCTGCAAAAACATCTCTTTATTCTTCTTTTGCTTTTCTTTGTCATTTTTTTTGCAAAATCTCCTAATTTCTTACGTCTAATAAGAAGCAATCCTGTCCTCTTTTTCTTAGTTTTACTTGCTTGATTGACATCTTGTCTTTAATTTTATTTTGTTAACACGGTCGCCTCCTTCATGCTTCTCTTTCTGCTTTCTCTTCTTCTCCTCAAACACTTAATGTCTTTAACAAGGAGCTCATTGTTGCATTAGCTAATCTCTCAGAAGACACGGCACAGATACACGATCTACTACTTCAACTTCAGCTCAAAGCTACAAACACACAAACAGCCCTTCATTATTTAAGCGGCACAAGAAGGAAATTCAGGGAGAACGAGCTCGTTTGTGTTTTTGACGAGTGGATTATGATCTCCACAGTCATTTCTGTGAGCGCAGAGACGACTGAACGTGATATTGACGTCTGAAGATGAATCGACTGTTAGCCGCTGTGAATGCCGTGAGACTCTTTCCGTGTCTGCGTGCCGTGAGAGCAGATTCAGTGCCAGCGTTGTTGCTTAAGATCCTATAATTGCCTCAGAATTCTTACTGTAATTAACACTCTTAGATAATTACGCCAGAATCCCAGACCTCGCTATTCTCACATTATTAGGCTCAGCAGGACAGGAAGGAAACTATGCAAACAAGTGTGCAGACACAAACACTATGTTGGTGATTCGGTTATTTACAGCTCTTTCCACCGACGTGAAGGCTGCAGATTTCACAAAAAGCGAAGAGATTCCACTCCAGTACTTCCGCTGTGTCCCACTGGGTTGTTTCTTACAAATGTGGCCACAATTTCAGCCGAGGCTGTTTTCGACAGTCGGCCCCAATTCAGAGCTGGCTGTCTTGGCTGCAGAGATTAAAGCAGAGCGGAGGAGAGATGGGAAGTGGACCGGGCAGCGTGGCAGTTCCCAACGGCACAGGATTAGAGGGTGGGACTGTGAAGTAGGCCATACAAACAGGCTCAGCTGAAATATGGACAACAGACCATAACATAGACAGAGCTGGATGGCCCAGTACATTTCATCAGCATGTCATTACGCTGTAATCCGAGGCCGGCCGCTGTGCCGCTGCATGTGTGTCAGACAGGGATCGCTGCTGGTCGGGAACACTTGTGGATATTGCTATTTTCATGCTGATGCAGAATCACAAGACTTTGATCGCAGATGTGCCCTATTTTATCAGAAATTGTTGATAGTGTAAGATTGCTTTTTGTCAGGTTTGTAAACCGAAAACAAAAAGTCTAATCAGCTGCTTTTCTGGATTAATGTAAAAACAAACATTTGGAGCAAAAGTGACCAAACTTTCCGGCCAAAATGGCCCATTTTGACATTCAGACAAGAGGTGAAAATATATTCAAAGCAACCTCTTTGTTTTTGCTTTTTGTCATTCAAATGAGGTCATAAGGCTGATTTTCCACAATGTGAAATACAGAAATCTCTCAAACTGGATGGAAACTGAAACTGAGGTTTTGAACTCTTCTTTGAAAGCAGGTGTTAGTTTTGAACAGCTGAGAGATGGATGCCGATGACCCTTTCAGACCCTCTCAGACGCAGAAGGGATTTAATAAGACTTCCTGTTTTAAAATGAAATGACACACGATAACAACACGTGCAGCTCCGAGCCGGTGAAGACACATGAAGATGATGGAGGCGGAGGAGGTCAGGAATGTCAGCCAGCATCATGTTACAGCAGAGGGGGTCAGCAGAGCGCGCCTCACATTTCAGCTGTGGTCTCATGATGATTTTAATGCCCTGTTTCAAAATATTCCACTGCAGAAGCATGACGGGAAGACACAAGATGTAATTAGGGACATGTTGCAGCCTCTTACATGTCGGCAGCTAACAAACTAATAAACTGAATCAACATGTCGAGGTATTTCTTTTGTCCTTGTATAACGCAGGGAAATGAAAGCTGTGGTCCTACGTGCATAAAATACAGAATATATAGAATAAATAGAACATATAGGCCCAGACAGATAAATTAAGTTTACATACTGTAGAATTATATTAAAAACAGAGCAGGAAAACTATTTATATGAGCATGTTCATGTATGTAAAACATGGTGCATGTTCTGAATTTGCATCAGGGTTCGTAATGTTGCTGTCAACATCTTCACATTAAAAATGAGCATCTGTGAAGCTCCGTCCATGCACGCAGTTTAATCTGAGATGATGTTGTGGAGGCAGGATTCTGCAAAGACGTGGGCACAATATTCTCTGATTTTTTTTGTCGCTCAGCCAGCTCAAATCTCATTTTGTCTGTTTTATATCGGAGACTGGACATTAGCCAGGAGCAGCCCTGAGTCCAAGTCCTGGCTAATCACTCTCATCCCTGCTCTCTTCCCTCTCTTCCTGAAAGATCCGGCTGCTCTCGGTTCGTCTGAAGGTTCTGTATTTCCTGGCCGAGTTTAATCACTTTCTGCCGATGAAAACGAGACTCCAGGAATGAGTTCTCATAAAAAAATGTCTTTCACGTAGCCGCCTTAAAGATACAACTTGTTGTTTTTACTCTAAATGTTTTCATAAACTGCACAGATGAGATATAACATGTTAGTTAGGAGCTGTACAGCTGCTGGTAGGCAGATGTCGTCATCTTTGCACTGAGCCAGAACGGTTGTTTTTCTGTGTTTGCCAAACTACTTTTTGCTTTAGCTTCTTATTTACCCGACAAACATCAGATCTGTATCAGTCCTCTCAGCTAATCACAGCAAGAAAAGCAACAATAAGCATAATTTGCTCCTCTAAATTTTAATCCCCAGTGATATTTGCTCTCTTCAGACCCCATCCTCATGTGATCTCGTCCTCCTTTATCATCTTGTTCTTTCTGTCATCTCTTACATTGATCCTCTTCAGTTTCGCTGCTTCCTCCTCACCTTCAGGTCACTTTGGTGTCATAACCGTGTGTTTGCAGGATTTGCAGGGTTTGCAGGGTTTGCAGGCCGGCCAACACCCTGACAGCCAAAGTCACCTCCGCTGTGTTCGGTGTGTGTTGTCAGAAGACAAGCTGTGTGTTTCAGCACAGTCGTTTCAGTGAGCTTCTGTACGTGTGAACATGTGCTGTGAAGGTGAAAAGTCTCTGCAGACTCTCCTCAGATGTGTCCACTCCTTTTTTTCTGAGTTTTACAGTGAACTTGTTTTAACTCTTGTGAGTTACTCGTAATGTTGTCCAGGCAAAGTTGAGCTGAGCCGTCGGTCATTTTCTGATGCTCTGAATGAAAGTTGCTGTTTCTCAAAACCGTCAGTAGCAAAACATCGACTGTATAAAACTCTGGACAAACCCTCCGTGACGTCACCCATTGGTTTCTGCCGGTGCCAATAGGAAGCCTCAGAAATCTCGTCCTGGGTGCCGCCATTTGCCTGCGCCTGACTCCGCCCACAGCCCGCCTAAACGACTGAAAACCAAATATGGGAAAAGAGGCGGGGTCCAAGAACGGACAGCGCACCCACTCAGCTAACAGCTCCCGGCTATACGTCAACAGGCTGTCAATCAACGAGACCACGCCCTAATTTATGCAAAATACGGAATTTTAAGATTAAATATAAAATAAACAAATGAGTTAGAAAAAAATTCACCCCCTCAGAGTTTTCATGAGATGGTGGAGAAGCTGTAGACGAAAAAACGTTTTTTGAACCAGGCTGTAAATATGTTTATTTCTGCTCTAAAGTTGGTCATTTT
>JAQMCX010000046.1:4419265-4430041 GCA_029814765.1 Acanthurus leucopareius
CGGGGTCGAAGGACGGACAGCGCACCCACTCAGCTAACAGCCCCCGGCTATACATCAACAGGCTGTCAATCAACAGCTGAATAGCCGAATTTTAAGCTCAAATTTAAAATAAACAAATGAGTTAGAAAAAAATTCACCCCCCTCAAAGTTTTCATGAGATGGTAGAGAAGCTGTGGACGAGAAACCGTTTTTTGAACAAGGTTGTAAATATGTTTATTTCTGCTCTAAAGTTGGTCATTTTAACATGGGCTCCAATGGGAATTTGCTCTCTTTTGGAGCCTCGAGTGGTCAGTCGAGGAACTGCAGGTTCTTGTACTTCCTGTTTGGCTTTAATGTGAAAGTGGAGAGTTTGCTGCTTGGTTCAAACCTGCTGAAGACAACCTGCGTCCCACCTGTGAGTTACACTTTAGCTTCAGTCATGTTCACACTTTAATCTAATTTGAAATGTGGCAGTTAAATTGATTTGTTCCTCTGAATTGATCAGAGATGCAGCTACAAAAAGGCACAAAGACATTTTTTTTGGACGTATTTGAGATAAACTCAGGCTGTCCTGATGGGTTGGCAAAGACAAAGTTATAAAATGACTATGATCAATGTTTTTGCAATGACTACTGATCAGTCAGCTAATGTGTGAATGGAGGAGTCTTATTGACAAACCAACTAATAATTATCACCTGATTATATAATTTTTCTGAGCAAGTCATAGATTTTTAGCCTCTTTTAGGTCTTGATTTAACTGTTAAGGTTCCTTCTCTCTGTTTGCTAAAAAGCCACGGTGCACCGGCCGCCCGACACCACACAGCAGACAGACAGATGCACTCAGTGGATGATGAACGTAGCATTTAGCATTTAGAGTTAGCATTAAGCAGGTGAGAGCCAGATTTTTTTAATCAGGAGTCATTAGAGACCAAAAAATAAAAAACTGAATGTTGCTCTGATTCATCAGATGACCAGAAACACATTTTCAAATGAAAGCTGGATGTTAAATCAGGCTGCTGTTTTCTAACGAGCTGTCACATCACTTAAAAAAGCGATAATATGATAAATGTTGTGTTTACTGTTTAATCCCAGCAGGCCCAGTTATTCCAGGTTCAAGTCTGAGTGGTTTTCCTTTGGTTTGGTTTGATGACTCACTGGAGGCCTCAGCAGTTTGACTCGGATGTCGACATGCAGGCAAAAGATTAAATGGTTCCAACTGGAGAAAAAACGTCGTGTCGGTTGTAGAAGTCGTTGCTGGCTGCGCTCAGACGCCGTCTAATCAGGCTTCTGACTGTTCACGTCTGACTGACAGTGGCTTAGTCTGCTTATCTCCTCCTGAACATTGTGGATGGACAACTGTTGGATCTAATATGATGTGACATACGCTGACTCCCGGCTATCTACTCCATCTGTCTCACTGCTTATAACAAGTGCCTCCTCACCTGGGACCCTGAGCGGCAGCGAGCCTGATCTGCCTGATTCCATCAGTGCCTTTCCAAGATGTCTCATGCTGGTTTATTACATGTACAGAACTTTCTCCACCTCGCTGCTGTCGAGTGATGAATTATGAATAGATGCGAATCCAGCAGCACCGCCGGCCAGGCCTGAAGATTACTTTCAATTTGCACACCGCTCCCCTCGCTCCCTCGCTGACTCGCACCGCTAGTCAGACTTCTTTCTCAGGGGACCTCCGGGGCGGTATTAGATTGCCGCCTGAAACTCGAACCCCGCCAATCATGTAAAAAGTTTGAGAAATGAATCTCTGTGGATGCTCGATGCACTGTATACAGTTACACAATGACTGCTCCTGCTGCTGCCCCCCTGCTTGACTCCTACATGAGTGGCACTGCCACGGATAACATTTCTCACTTTCCTTCAGAAGGGCGAGGAAGGCTCGGTGCATGTGTGAACCCTCTCAAACACTCGCTGACTCCAGATAACTGGTTGTAATTGGCCTGGTTGATGAGCAGGCGGCAGGCAGTGAAAGGGAAGTAGAAAGGACAGAGATCCTGAGAAGGACATGGAGAGCCTGGAGGCTTCAAGACGGATTAGAGCAGGCTCCAGCAGATTTAGGCTTATGATGCTGCGACCTTGAGGGGTTGAAAAAGGACGAGGAAAGTGTCGGAGTCTGAATATAAAGTGAGAGTTTACATCTTTAATGGTGTAACTTATATTCCAGCCGTCTCTTTCTGTGTTGTAGTTTGATTTTTTAGCTGCTTTTAATGCAGAAATGTTAATAAAAGATTTTTCTAAAGGTCGTCAACCTTTTAACATGTAACTCGCACACGTTCGTCTGCGGATTGAGAGCAGTGAGTGTTTGTGTGAACATGCATCGCTGTCCGTCTGTCTGCATCTCTGTGCATTCATCCGGTTTCATGTGTATATTGGAACACGCAAATCTGTGTGTGTGTGTGTGTGTGTGTGATGCTGTGAAGCGTGTGATGTGTGATGCTGGCCTAATATGTCCCGTCTCCGCCTCTCTGGATGTGGCAGGGAGTGTGAGAGCCGCGGCGAGTCGAGCCAATTGGCAGGGAGAGCGCCGGGGCTGCAGTGACGGCGGGTGACACGGCAGACGGGCCAGCCAGGCAGGAAATAGACGCCGCGGCAGAGATACTGATCACACTCACCTCTACCTCTTGATGACTTTGTCTCTCTGGCTCTTGTCTCGGTGCCATCCATCCAGGTGAAACCTGCAAAGCGCCCGTTGACGCAGATAAACAGTTTAGTTGTGCATTTGCAGCATAAATCAGTTTGCACTGAGCGTCGCTGTCGTTTCTCCTCCTCTGTGTTTATGGGATTTTAAGTGGGCTGCTGACAGGGCTGATAGTCATCTGTGTGTGTGAAAATGATTTTTATTAACCTTAGATGTGAGGTTGCATTCATGCTTGGATGGAAAATTACTTCTCTGGGGTGATTTTGTTCAAGACTGGAGTTTGCTTCTTGATTTATTATTTCATATTTACCTTTATATGGGAGAGCTGAGCTGAAATTACCCGATATTTGCTTATGTTGCCATAAGCGCCTCGACCACACTGAGGCCAGATGATGAATTGTCATTATTTGTACAAATTTACAACTGAGGGGTTTACTGTGTCTGAACTAATTAGGAAGGAGAGTAAACAGCAGAAGCACTCGGTGTTAAATTGCCCCCAGTTCTCTGTTTCCTCAGCATAATGGAAATAAAAGAGGATGTTGTGCAGCTACAGGCTGAACAGGTGCCACGCATGCTGAACAATCAAGGCGGAGGAGTCGACAGCCGGCCAGTTACTCTGAAATCATGAGAGTCACACAGTAATAGATGTTTCTAAGTCTTTACAGTTTGATCAGGTGCTTTCAAGGACACAAATCTTGTAGTTCGACCGTCCCTGCTGCCTTCAGGCCGGATCGTGTTGCTCCGTTGGCTTATCAGTAATTGTCCGACACAATCAGGCCAGTGTCCTAATAACAGATCCTGTTCTATTTCCCCTCTTTTAAAAAAGCAGCCCCAGAAGATTCGGACAAGGACAAATGAACATTTTGATCTGTTCGCTGAGCACAAAAAATCCGTTCGTTCTGCCAATGCCCCCAATTAGGTCCTCTGTCTCCTGGTGGTCTGTCACTTCTCATCCCCGCTGACGGCGTGTAAGTGGCCTGAGAGGCGGCCTGGGGAGGGGGGCTGCTGGTTGACTGACACACTCTGATCACGGGGGCTTAAAGAGAGGATGGCCATTTAATAGGCGAGCTGCCAGTAGCAGCCTGTCGAAATGGCGAGCTGGCTGAACAGACAGACAGACGGGTGGCTGACCGCTGCTGTTGTTCCACCGTGTCACCGATTTTACGGCGTCCAAGGACGGAAAAGCCACAAGTGCTCCACATGAGTCCATTTATACGGCTACCACTTAACTAGAGAAGCTCCAGCATCATTTTTACAGCCTTTTACTGACACCTGAACTATACCGAGTGCTAATCCAACACCAGAGCTTCAAAAAAATCCAACTATATTCTGTTTAGCTGCATGCAGATGTGCAGGATGTTACAGGGAAGCAGCAGGTTACTGTGTTTATCAGAATTAGAATCAGAATCAGAAATACTTTATCGATCCCTGAGGGGAAATTGCCTTTTGTTACAGACGCTCCCATTCAGAAGTCTTAAAGAAATAGGAAAGTATAAATATATCAATAAAATTAAAACATCAGTTCTAATGTAAAATAGAATATATCTGGATATAAATGTACAATTGTTCTGTATCTATAAAAGTTTAGTAAAGTAACTGTGTTTCATTGGATCAGTGATTTGACTTGTGTGCTCACAGATATTTGATCCTGAATTTTAGGTGTTTTGATTCTTTCTGATACGGACGTTGTTATTAGAGAAACGCTGCTTTAACAGACGGGATTCAGACATTTAAAGATCCAAAAAAAGCTGTAAAAAGGAGCTGCTGTCGATACTTTAAGAGATGATCTTTCAGAAAGTTTTGCTCAGATTTGACTGTCAGACTGTTTTCATTTGCCCCGAACAGCCCGTGTTGTCCAGGAGTTAGCTGTAAGCTAACTAGCAAGGGATTCATCAGCCATCTGTTTGAGTGTGTAGGTGTGTGTTTGTGTTCGGCTCAGACTCAGACTGAAAGTCACCAGAAACTCCACTTCTCTCTGTGTGTTTCAGAGTTTCAGAGTCAGGCCAGCTGTTTCTCTCCTTCAGTCTTCATGGTGAGGTGAGCGAACCGTCTCCAGAGTCCGGCTTCGTATTTACAGCACTGACATGAGGACGTTATCAAATTCTTGGCATGAAGCAAAAAAAACCATGTTTTTGAACTGTTTCCTGTTTTCTTAGAGGAAAACACTCCTGTTAAAATCTCCAATATTTAATGTGAATCATTAACGACTGTAATTGGATTCCAAAATCATCATTAGTTTGTTCACTGTGAGCTTTCAGGTCTCAGGAGCCCTTTTAATAAATAAACACGGGGTAAATAAGTCGGCCACCCACGTAATGGGCCTAAATTGATGGAGCACAGTAATGAATTAGTGGAACAGAACGCTGCTGATGAAAGTGTGTTAGGTCATGTGTCGATAGTATAATGCAGCCGACGGCTCTATAAGCCTCGACCGACATCAGCGAGTGTGTATATGTGACCGGGGGAAACGTGTCACGCTGCATTACGGTGACGGCTGGTGGCTCCTCAAAGAGCCGCATCAAACTCAATGTTCTTCTGAGCCGCGGATCCCTTTGTGTTAACTCAAACTGACTTGTGCTCGGATTAGTTTGGGTCGTGTGGGAGTGTTTGTGTTGGAGCCTGATATTAGTTCTAACCTTTAGCTGCCAACACGCCACCGAATAAACAGAAAAAAAGAAAAAAGAAACCAACCTGTCATGACGGCGAGTTGGTGAAATATTACAAACCCACCTGTTGGAAGATTTAAAGGTCCAGTCTTCAGGAGTCAGGGGCTCTGTTTGCAGAATGTGTCCAAAATGGAATAAAATACCCATAAATTTGTTTAAATCACCTGAAAATAAGAATCCTTGAGTTTTGATAACCTTAGGATGAGTCAGCAGATCCTCCAACATGTTGCACCGCCATGTTTCTACGGCAGCCCAGAGCGGACAAACCAAACACTCGCTCCAGAGGCGACCTCTCGTGTGCCTTGTTGACACCACAGATTCTCCACCGTTGTGTGAGAGCGAGCGGATCGATGCTCAGTTTCATGCATTTTGCAGCTTCACCACTAGATGCCACTAAACGCTGCACACTGATGATCATAAAAATAACTAAAAGCAAACAGTGCTGTAATTTGCAAGGTTTTTATTTAGAACATGTGGACAGACAGAATAAAATATGAGGGAAAAATTGAGTTCCATTTTTAGTAAATTTGCAGTATCATCGAAACTGTAATTTTTTTAAAGTAACACATTTTAATTTTTGTATTTTTAGCTTCCACTGCAGACGTTTGAATGTCACCTGATGGAACAGGCCTCGAGATGCTTTGCACTGTGGTGTTTGTGGTCACTGTAAAACTGTGAAAACTCTAGTGTGTCGATACCGAGTAGTGGGAAGCTCTTTTTCAGTTTTACTCAAGCTGATGCAAAATAAAACTGAGGAAACAGTAAGTCCTGAAAAAATGACTTGTGAGTGAAATACAGTTTCACAGACGAGTTTATTCAAATAAGCAGTCAGTATAATGAGCATTGCCTGGGACTGAAGACTGCAGCTCTCAGGAACAGAAGAGTTCATGTTTTTCATTAGTTTAACAGTTTTTTGAAGCATTCAGGTCCACAGTTTCCACAAAAATGAAGTGAATAAATGGAGCATTTAGTGAAGGTTACAAATCTGGAGCACGAGCGGGTGGGCATAGTTAATATTCAAGTTTTGGTGCTTAACATGAATGCCAGTAAAAATGGTCCCATAAGATTTTGTTCGATTATATAACGAGAAAAACAAATAAATATAATGCAAAGTCTCCAGGCAGGCTGTCTGTTAATTTGACTGAAATTTTAATTCATCTTCAGGTTGATCCTGAAGATCACATCAGTTGATTTTGAGGCATTTTTCTGCATGAAACTTTGTGTTTTTGTCCTTCCTGTTTCCCACATGAGCGGGTGGCAGGATATTAAAAACTCCTCTCAGTATGATGCAGTTCAGTACATCAACACCACCAACCATGACCTCAGTGTTAAAACACAGAATTTAATTATCACCTCCGAGAAACTATAAACAAAACCTAAAGATTAACGGGTGAAGAGCGTGCAGAGTGCAGTGGACACTGATGGACACGTGGTTAAACACTTTTATAGTCTTGAGACAATCAAAGTGCTGTATGCTGCACGTCAGCATTCACCCATTCACTTACAGATTCATTCACTAATAGCAGAGACTTCTGCACAAAAATCTAAGGTGCTTATTTCACCAACACATGCGCTCACAGAGCAGTGGAGGAGCCGCTGGGACCAATTTGAGGTTCAGCATCTCGCCCAAGGACACTGACATGCAGGCTGAGGAGCTGGGGATGAACCGCTGACCTTCAGCTCCTGAGCCGCGATTCAGTAATATACATTTATATTCATTAGTTTAATTAATGCTAATTAGCATAGATGCTATTTTTTAAAAAAACATCATGCAGATTATCGCTATATACATTTGCCAGCTCACGGACATCTTGATGGATCGTGTTTTTCCTGAAGTATTTTTGTTTTTAAAAGGATATTTTTCAAGCTGATGAGATTTCATTGTGTCGAAAAAAACATGGAGGAAACTCAACACATGAGTGTGTGTCAGGTGTGTCCTTGTTACAGGAGAGAGACATGTTTTTAACCTAAATCTTTATTGTTTTGATGCTCAAACAAGCCACAGAAATGTAGCTTCATGCATCGTTGATTTTCCTGCTGCATAAGTGGAATATTAGCACCTTTATCACTGTGACTGAGGAGTTTTAGCTCTCATAAGTCACGTAGCGATGAGTATCATGTGTTCCCCTGTTGTTGGATATGTGGCCGTTGCAGCTGCAGGTGAGGTCAAAGTCTCAGTGTCAGTGGGACACGACCATGCAGCATAACAGCTTCAATAATTCAGCTCCTGTTCGTTGAAGCCTTTACATCCATAAGCCCTGAAACAGTTCTCTCTTATTAAAGATTTATGGCACATGGCAAGACACATTCTTAATCACCCCTTTGTGTCCTTTGGTTTCACTGCCGCTGCTTTGCACAGGACGGACGTGCAATTTAAGAATCTCACTGTAAGCCATTATTATAATTAGAATCTTATTTGGCACATTTAAACGAGTATTTCAGATCGATCTGTGATGGCAGTTTAAGACCTGTCTGATCAGGTCACTGCGGCGGTTTCATTATGTTCGGCCTGAGGTCAAAACCACATTAAATAAGTGAAGTGTTTGGACAAAACGCCCCTCATCCTTCGTCCGACTCCTGCTGTCACCTCAGTGTCCACAGCTGCTGGAAGAAACCCTGAGACACACTGTATATGTTAATGTACCCTCATTACTCTTCCTGAGTACACATACTCACATATACACACAGTACATGAGCACATACCCAGCGTCAGCCCCCCCCAGCTCCCTGTGACTGCGTGTCCTTGTCTGTGTTGGGGGGCATCGGCCCTGCCAGTGATAACAATCCATCAACAGCCTGCAAGGTGGAAGGTACAGGGTCATAAAAGGGAACAAGCAGCTCTCTCTCTCTCATCAGGTGGGCATGAGTGTGTGTAATGGCCTGTGTGAGTGTGTGTGAGTGTGAGTGTGTGTGTGTGTGTGTGTGTGTGTGTTCCCTGGACCATGCACTGCCAGAGGCCTCAGGGTCTCCCAACACGGACTGATAGAGAGTGACGATGGCTTTCCTCAGTGTAAATGAGTAATGTGTTTTCTCTCTGGTGGGCTCACATATCTCACACACACACACACACACACACACACACACACACACACACACACACACACACTCACAGTGTGTGTGCTTATGTAAGGCAGAATGAGTGGGCATGGTAGGAATGAGTGTGAGTGCAGCCATTTGAGGAGCTTTTGTGGTTGTCATGCTTCGGCCTGTGTGCCTTTTCTGGAGAGCGCTCGGCGACGCCTACACACTCTCAAACATGCTTCTGCTCATTTGTCAGCTGTGTCCTACACCTGCAGCACAACGCGCTCCCTCCTGCATGCTGCTGTGGGTTTCCAAGCTCTTTCCTGCTGCACATACCATACAGATAGATAGATAGATAGATAGATAGATAGATAGATAGATAGATAGATAGATAGATAGATAGATAGATGTTTTCTATTTTTAGTGAAATATATTCATATACTTTTTATCTTTCACCTATTTTTTTTTACATCTAGAGAAGAAAAAATGGAAGAATTAATACACAGGATTTCATCAAGCTTGTCATTTTATAGAATTTTGTAAAAAATGACAACATTACTGTGAATCACCAGTTTTATTTTAATATCTCACATCCTGCAAAATGAGCTGAGACAAACTGTGTGTATCTGTGTTTGCACACATCTGTTGGATGCAGCCCAGCATTTAAATCTCTTTTTTCCAATCAAACACACACTTTCTGGCCTATAAGAAGCTTAATGCACATGTTAAAAGGGTTTGTGCGTGTTTAATGTGTAAGATTTGACCGAGCGTCAGCAGTCTGATCTCTGCCTAATGTCCTCATGCTGAAACATGTGGGGGCCTCACAATCTATGGTTTTCATTAGCTGAGAAGGACGGCGTTTGCATAAGGCCCATTAGCTTAATTTGCTGTCTCTCAAGCCTTAATAGCTTCTGTTTAAACAAAAAGAGGCTGTTGAGGAGGAAAGGCTTGACTAAAGGTAGTCTCCGAAATAAATGATATAGCGGTTTGAGCAGGAAGAGGTGGTGAGAGGAGGGGGTCGAGGGGTGGCACAGGCACCCAGCCCTGCAGCCTCACAGCCCGCTCCGCTGTCTAAATATGGCTCTGCTGCTATCTCACATCTACTTGGCTTTTTTTTTTAAGGCCTGCGAGCCTCACGTCTCGCTCCCTACCTCACTTACTGCGGTGTTTGGTTGGTAATTCGGCTGAGGTCAGAGAGCACATGCATTTCAAGTCATCTGTACTCTGCAGAGTCTAATGTAACTGCACAGAGGGGACGCTCGGTGCAGGGGTGATGCTTTTTTGTTGGCCAGCCTGGAGACAAGCACGGCCCTGGTTCCCTCTGTAAAACACCAGTGTTACTCTTCATTTGGCTTTTGGATTACTGCTGTAACAGGTTAGAGATGTGTGACTTAATCACCACCAACAAGCCTACTGCTCTGTACAATACACACACTGTAGCTTGAAACATCAACAAGTTGAAGAGTTTCAGTCAGAACAGTTTGTAAGAGCACGAACACAAACACGACGAGGCTGCAAAGTTGGACTCACAAATGTTAAAGCTTCAGATTTACTGCTGTTTTTTCTGTCATCAAAAAGAAAAAAGGGGAAGTGAACCACATAAACACTTAAACGGTTATACACTGACTGTATTTTAAATAAAGATCTTAAATTTTTGTAGCATACAAAATACAGTATGCTACAAAATAAAAGATACAGATCAGAGATAAAATACAAAACAACAAAATCAATAAGTATCATTTAATTATACAAGACCAAGAGTCTTCAGTCATGCTAGCAGCTCTGCTAGTCTGCACCTTGTTCTTAATGCTAATGTCAACATGCTAACATGCTAACGTGCTCACAATGACAATGCTGCCATGCTAAATGTTAGTAGCTTTAATGTTTAGAACAAAATACACAAACTTAGTCTCTGCTGTGACTTTTAAAATCATATGATGAATTCTGAAAATGGTGTTCAATACTAAAGATTAAATATGACTTAAATACAAGCTTATTTTATTAAGGGCAAGGGTCAAACTTCAGCATAGGACTGCTCTTTTGGACTTAAAAATGGACTTAAGTTTAGTCCAGACAGGACGGAGCATTCAGGAACACCAAAGACAGTGGTACAAACAATCAGCCAGCACCTCTCTTTGCATCATCAGCTGCTTTTAACAGAACGCCGTTAAAGCAAATGAATCAACGACGTCGCTTTTGCTTCAGTCTTTTAAATGAGACATTAATAACATCACAGTCCCGGTTGTTTCTGTCATCTCCTGAATAAAGACGGCTTACTGTTGATGACATGGAAATCAGGGAATGTAACTGTCTTTGCTCAGATGTGCACTGAATATTTTAATCTGGCTGTTTCTTTATTCAGTCGTTGCTTCATGTGCGGTTAAGCAGTTAAAAATAGATGTTTTTTTGCTGTTGGAGCTCTTGAATAAAATTGTAATTCAGTGTTATTTCAGTATT
>JAQMCX010000046.1:4430141-4466476 GCA_029814765.1 Acanthurus leucopareius
TTAAGCAGTTAAAAATAGATGTTTTTTTGCTGTTGGAGCTCTTGAATAAAATTGTAATTCAGTGTTATTTCAGTATTTCAGTCCTTTGTTGGAACATGTGAAAGAACAGTTTAGGATTTCTGTTCTGTGGCCACAAACATTTGATTTTCTCAATATTTGAAAGCTTCATGATACTTGAATTTATTCAAATGTGTCACCTAAAATTTGTGTCACAATGCAAGTGTGAGAGGCCGTTCATATCTTCACAAAAGCAGCCGGCAACAGTGGGAAGCTGCCGTCTTTGATTCATGCAGGCGTTTTGTCTGTCACTGTCATGGCAGCAGAGTTTGAGCCTTTCTGTTGTGTTTACCTTCATGGTGACAACAAAAACAAACTCAGGCAGCGTGGGATCATGGGATTTGTTTGGATCATTGTTAAGCAGACACCAGTGCAGATGAAAATCTATCCGACCGGCTCCGGCAGAAATGCTCACAGATGAGGTCGTGTTTAAGTTTATTCACATTACATTCAGTCATGTTGGCCTCCGTCCCTCCTCGCTGTCTGACAGGCGTTAATGCTGCAAGTTGACAACAGTCGACAAGATGAAACTTACTGTTACTTTGAATAAAAACAAAGATTTCTGTGATTCTAAGTTGTTGGGAACATTTAGCATAAATTAATAAAATATGTAACAACAATAAAGCCAATTTTAGACATTTAAATGCAGAAAAAAAGATGAATTAATGAAAGATCTTGCCTGCTGATGGTGTCACACCCTTTTCCCTCCTCTAGTTGCTATAATGTGTGACTCAACGGATGATACATCAAAGAGTGAGGAAAGAATCTGGGAAATGTGAGATAGCATAATGAAAGTTTAAATCATTGCTTCATCCACATACACAACCTGACATGTCACAGTATTACGAGCACAGATGTGAAAAATTAAATTACTGTAATAATGACTGAACTTCAGGGTCCTTCTGTTGTGGTTGTTGGCTTCCTGTAAGTCTGTCACAACTTCCTGGGACGCTCGAACAGAAAAGAGCCCGAGTTCATGTCATGAATGACAAAATGCCTGCTGAGAACAAAGGTCCATTAGCTGATAAGCTCAAAAAATCTGGTTCTTTGCCTTTTTAAGTAAAAGGTTTATTAAACTTTCATGAACTTAAAGCTCAGAACAAACTTCCAGAAGATACTGGCAGTGTCTCTTTAAGCCCCTTTGGCCTCACAAAGTCATTACGTAAATGATTTTACAGTCTGCCTGCGGCGAAGATGCCCAAATATATAAAGCTGGTGTGGCTAACAGCATAACACCCTGAACAGAAACAAAAAATAGACGTTTCAAGTCCATTCTCTCCCGAGTATAAATATTGAGTCATTTCCAGAATAGAACATCACTTCAGGCAGTGAAGTTTTCTCCTCATAGAAAGTACTGGATGAGTAAATGTTGCCTAGCAACCAAAATTATAGGATGAAGCAAGCTGACCTGTGTCAGTACAGACTGACAGTAATTTCATATATATCTCACCTGCTTAACAATGACAGACACCAGCCATCCGTCTGTTGTCTCAGTGTTTGGCAGCAGAAACGGGACAAAATCACCGACACCGAGACGAAGCAGCCGGTTTTATTTGGTAACAGGAAGGCAGGAAAACAACGCCAGAAACACCGAAGCAACCAGTTAACTGTCTGTGAAATGCAGGAAAATGGCACCCTGGGTAATTACTGAAGAGCAGCTGTGCAGGCAGGTGAAGCAGCGGGTTGTGGGGGGGGTCGTTCTGGAGCCAATCAGAGCGTTGCAGTTCATATCAGAGCTGCATATTGATTCTGCCTGCAAGACGTCGCTGCCGTAGTTTGGTTTAGTGAACATCCTCTGACTTCAGCTTTTACATAACTGAACTTTACCGAACATTTCTCTGCCAGGAACATCATGTCTGTCTGATGAGCCATTTTTAACCCGCGATGCTCTGCTCATTTATCTAAATGCAGCACAGTCACTTTGATGCTCCTGCTGTTTAAAACTGTTGGGAGGCGTCTCTGCTGCTTGTGAACGAATGAAGTACCAGAGCACATTGAGCATGTTCCTCAGGGTCTTTCCTGTCAGGAGAAGCTGCTCTCTTCCCTTCCTTCGCCTCTGTCCTGCTCTCTGTCACCTGCATCAGCTGAAGGTCAGCAGAGCACAGAGTCGTTCTCCTGCTGCGTAATCAAAGATTACAGCAGCTATTTTTGACTGCAGCTTACCACCAGGTAACAGTAGCCTCTTGGACAGCAGCTCTCTGTGGAGATAACGCTGCCCCATGGGGGGGGGGGTCCATGCTGCATACAGTGGAGTGCACACTGCTCCGTTCACCTGCTGTTGACCTGTGGTGCGTTCGCTGGCCAGGGGCCTCGGGGCTTATTAGTAAGTGCTTGCTACCAGATATGGGTCTCAGAAAAAGCAGTCATGTGACTGTCAATTTTAAATGCAGGGTGGAGGAAGTTTGTGGTTTTCTGTTTCAGTCACGGCCCACTTGCTGTTTATGGGAAAAGAAATCTTAAACTTTTGCAGAAGCAGGTGAGTTGCTGCATGTCCTCAGATAGCTGCATGCTCCTGAGGTGTGCTGATGTCAGATGGACTTCAGACTGAAGTCCTCAAACTCTGTGGACAGAGCCGTCATTTAAAGTAAAGTTACAGTCCTTGATGATAGGTAACATCTTTAAAACCTTTAGATGTCAAAGCATCTCAAAGGGCAGCAAAGGAAGGAGATCCTGTTCTGAATGAAGCAGATTAAACATTGTGGATTATGAAATATGTTGTAAAGTAATCCGTGACGGCCTCATGTGTTTGTGTGCAGGCTGTGAAAGGTGAAGTGTCAGGCTGCTGTCTGCCACATGGACCGGACGTGTCGGGTTGTGATGGCTCAGGTGTCTGTCTGCCTCTTTTTAATTCTTCTAATGTGTGTAAAAGTCTGAAATGTTCATATTTTCTGTCTCTGAGTGTTTTTTTTTTAACAACGTTCTGCTCATTTTCAGCCTGTCTGCTATCTGACAGCTCTGCTCGCATTTTCAGACAGTCCATTTCATTCGGTGGCATGTCGGCTAATGGGACTATTCATCTCTGAGCGAGGTTGAATCATAAATTAAAACATGTGTAGAGGTGAGGAACATTAAATGATTTATTAAATCATCTGTAACAGAAGCATTTGGGAAGTTAAACCTCTTCTTCCTGTGTCTTCATTCTGTTTCTTGTCGTTTGATGCAGAAGTCTGTTTCCAGACAACGTGAAAGTAAAAAACAACAGTGATTTTTTTTAGTTTTAACTTTGTGAAACATTAAAATCCGGTGCTCAGAATCTGGGATATGGATGTTTCTATTTTCACTCTGCAGATGATAAATAGTGTCGAGGAAAAAGGAGGAGATGCGTTCAGTGTTTTTTGTATCCCTGAGCACATTTTTGTACGTCTTCCTGGGCTTATTTCATGTCATTTTCGTGACATAACCAGGACATGTTGTGGGTCATGAACGTCCTGATGTGTAAGCCAGTGAGTCACAGGGGTCGCTGCACCGTCAGCGTCACCGCTCCATTATTATGATGATGTGAAATATGTTTTCTGGAGTCACTTTGCATCCCACGCTTTTGTGATTTAAAATGGTTGTTGAAGTGATTATCATGCTGCTGCCAGCAGACGGAGGGCTGAGGAGTTTCGCTTGAGTGTTCGTGTCCATCGGGTCATATGAAACCCACATGCAGGTCATGCTAGGCAAACCCCCCCCCCATGATGAGCCTCATGCCTCAGAGACTCATGCAGACGATGAGGTGGACTGAGTTACTGCGATGCACTGAGTCGTAGCTCTTGACGATGCTGAGTGACCTTATCAGGCGTTTTACAGAGATACTGGATACACAGTAATAAATATCTGTTGGTTGGATTGCTCATATTTTATTTATCTTGTTTACATGTAAACAGAAAAGAGAGTTTATTTGTTAGTCTTGTGCTTTTCACTCTCAGCTCAGTGATCCGGCGGGGTGATCTGCTGTTTGTTGAGCCTTCAGTTGTTTCCCTTTTTCATGCATTTGAAGATGTCATGTCACATGAGGTCTTATAAATACAATAGATTCAGAATTTCCCTGTTTTCATTTGCAATGCATGAAAGAGTTCGAGAGCAAAACAATCGTCAGATATAAGTTGACTTCCGCTCTCAGGGGGATTTTCTTTGTGTTTGTTTGCATATGATTGTAAACCCTGACAGCTTGCGTGGCACGGCCGACCGCTGAGAGCCAAACAGCTTCAGCTGAACACAGACCCCATCCTCGGAGGATTATCTCAGAGCTCCAGCTTTGATTTTAATGCTGCTCCGCTCAATTAGAGTTTGTAATTGTAATTCCACTCATTAAGAGTGTTTGATTGCTGCTGTTGAATTGAGTTTAATTAATTTGTCTTTCTGTTTCCTCTCTTTTATTCTTTCTGGCCTCTTTCTCTGCCTCTGTCTCTTTCCTCAGGTGTCTGGCCCAGTGATTGAACCCCAGACAGGAGCAGGAGGACGCGGCAGAAAGGACGGCCATGGGGGTGAGCCTGGGCCGGGATGTCAGCTGGCTCCTGCCTCTCCTGTTCTGGCTGCTGAGGACCACAGTGTCCCCCACACAGGGTCAAGCTTGTCCCCAGCGTTGTGAGTGCATCGCAAAACTCAAGACTGTGTCCTGTTACGGTAAACGCCTGTCCGCCGTGCCAGACGGCATACCGCTGGACACCAAGATCCTGGACCTGAGTGGGAATAAGCTTCGCTGGGTGGAGCACGGCGACATGCTTCCCTATCAGCGCCTGGAGAAGCTGGACCTGAGCGAGAACATGATCAGTGTCCTGGAACCAAACGCTTTTTCCAGCCTGCAGAACCTGCAGTCTCTTTCTCTGAGGGGGAATCAGCTGAAACTCGTTCCCATGGGGGCTTTCTCACGTCTCTCCAACCTGACCTCACTGGACCTCAGTGGGAATAAGATTGTGATTCTTTTGGACTTTACTTTCCAAGACCTGAAAAGTTTAAAAAACCTGGAAGTGGGAGACAATGATTTAGTTTATATTTCCAACAAGGCCTTCCTGGGCCTGGTGGGGCTGAGGGAGCTCACCATCGAGAGGTGTAACCTGACCTCCGTGTCCAGCCAGTCTTTGTCTTACCTGCATAACCTGGTGACTCTGCGGCTCCGCTACCTCAGTATCTCCGCCTTAGAGGACCAGAACTTCCGAAAGCTGGGAAACCTGAAGGGCCTGGAGATCGATCACTGGCCCTTTTTAGAGTACATCTCCCCTCACAGCCTGCAGGGTTTGAACTTATCTTGGCTGTCTATCACACACACCAACATCACCTCTGTGCCCACCTCTGCCCTGCGCAGTCTGGCTCACCTGACCAGCCTCAACCTCTCCCACAACCCCATCTCTGTGCTGGAGTCCTGGGCGCTGCGGGACCTCGTCAGGCTGAAGGAGTTGCATCTGGTAAACACAAATTTAGCGGTGGTGCAGCCGTATGCGCTGGGCGGTTTGAGGCAAATCCGCCTTCTGAACCTCTCCACCAACAGCCTGGCAACACTGGAGGAGGGAGCCTTTCAGTCTGTCAACACCTTGGAGACGCTGCGTTTGGACGGGAACCCTCTGGCCTGCGACTGCCGCTTGCTGTGGATCCTTCAGCGCAGGAAGACCCTCAACTTTGACGGCGCCTCCCCCGTGTGCATGAGTCCTGTGGAGGTGCAGGGACGGGCCCTGAACGCTTTCTCCGACTCGGCTCTCTTTGATCACTTTACTTGTCAGAAGCCCAAAATCCGCAACAGGAAACTGCAGCAAATATCTGCCCGCGAGGGGCAGGTGGTGTCGTTCATCTGCAGAGCAGAAGGCGAGCCGACGCCGGTGATATTCTGGATCTCTCCTCAACGCCGCCGCATCACCACAAAGAGCAGCGGCCGCCTGACTGTGTTACCAGAAGGCACATTAGAAATCCGCTATGCCCAGGTGACAGACAGTGGAACGTACATCTGCATAGCCAGCAACGCAGGTGGAAATGACACCTACTTTGCAACACTCACAGTCAGCGGGCTGCCGCTGGACGCAGCGCTCATGGCCAACCGCACTTACTACGCCGGGGACCTTAATGACACAAACCTGAATGACACCAGAGTCTTCTTGAAGTTCACTCTGGACCTCAAAACCATCCTCATATCCACAGCGATGGGCTGCATCATGTTCCTGGGGGTGGTGCTCTTCTGCTTCATCCTCCTGTTCGTGTGGAGTCGAGGGAGGGGGCAGCACAAGAACAACTTCTCAGTGGAATATTCCTTCAGAAAGGTGGACGGACCCGCTGCCAGCGGGGGGCAGGGCGGGGCGCGCAAGTTCAACATGAAAATGATTTGATTACTTGGACCTGTTTCCCCTGTTAGTATTCTCTCCCCGCTGCTGTTTACAGGCGAGGACACGAAGGGACGAAACACAAGGAAGGACATTTGTGCTCGCAAACATTAAATACAACTATTTAAAGGACATTTTATTGAGACAAGGTTTTGTTATTGAAACTTCTGTACATAGGAGAAAAAGGAAATCTGTATGGATTTGATATATTTCTATTGCTTTGTTGTGTGCTCATGTTACTGTGCAGAGGAAAGCTGGGTTACAGTTAAAGATGTCTCAAACTGACTGTTAAAAGACGAGCAACAAAAGCACACAGTGTCCCGACAGTCTTTAACCTCTACGAAGCTCTTGCCAACTCCATCCACCTCTCCTACAAGGGGCTCCGACCTCCTCATCTCCAAAGGACTTCACCTCTCTGCTCCGTCTGAGGTGGTTCAAGCTCTCTCTCTCCAAACTCATGAATACATTACAACAGGGTGGTGCTCAACGAATGCCAAGGACTTGCCAACATGTATTTCGATAGTTTAAGCTCAATACTGCATATTTAGAACTACAGTCAGGATTTTAGAGCACTATTATGTCATTAATATAGAAGCTTTGTTTTTTTTGCTGATGGTAGATTTGTACAAAACACTCTGGACACCAAGAGACTTTTCTCTGTGACACTGCCAATTTGACCATAAAGCACCGAACAATACCAACATTAGTGCAACGCCATGGTGAAGAAAAGATGCCTCTTATTAGATTCCATTTAATGCTGGTCGAAGCCGTTTTAGACAGAGACAGGACTCACAGGTTCAGCTGAAATAAAGCTGAAATTAAAGGATCCGATGCACATTTGTGTTGTGGCGAATCAGTAAATCAGACGCCCTCGTCAGGACTCTCACACACTCGATCGGCAGAAAAGATTAATGCATGTACAGAGTTGACTTCTTAGTTTAAAATAATGTGTGTTATTTGTAAATTGAACCTCTGTTGGGGTGCATTCATCCCAAACTTGAATAGATCAAACTGTATCGTTAAGATATAAACTGCGTAAGATGTATTATAGATTTTATAATCGCTGACATTGAATATCTCGTGGTTGTTTATAGTAATGTTGAGTGAGTTTTTATGTTCTACTGTAATTTTAACGTCATAGTATCGTTTTAAATCAGTGACAGCCAGTCCAGAGCTTTCACACTTCTCACCTAACATCATCAGATATACAGTATATTGCACTAAGACTTGCTTGCTTTTAAAATCATAGAGGGCATTTACATCAGGTTTCAGTTCACTCGCCTATTTTTGGCTGCGTGTGACGGTGGGGAGGCTTGGCTGACCAGCGGGGGGGAGGAGTTAAGTGGCTCCTCATCAGGACCTCCATGTGTTGGAGACTCACAGGGAGAAATGCTAATGTGAAAAAGACCTTGCAGATTATAAAAAGGTCATAATGAAACTGAGGCAGAAAGTTCAGATCTCCCAGGAAGACACTGACGCTGTTATCCCGGAGGGGGAGGGGCTTAACGCATGACATGACACAGTTTTTAAAATTCTGCAAAAAGTTGTTATGAAAGTGATTTAATATGTTTGATATAATTTATTCAGCATTAAGATAATCAAATAATCTGGGATTGAGAAGTGATCACGTGTTTTTCCATGACGAAACGTGTTTATTCATAAACTGATGATTCTTGTTTCTGTTGCTGTTACTAAAGAGGATGTTGTAGAAAGTTTTTGAGGATCTCAGACCTCGTCAACAACATAAATGCAAATGTTGTGGGTCTTGAACTGCATCTGAGGCTGTCAGGACTATTTAAAGACTCTGGGAAAATTATTTTCAGTTTTCCTCAGAACTGAAGACACAGTTTAAAGAGAGGGAGAGAACATGTTTACTGCTTTTCTGACCTCGAGCTTTAAATCTTGTTCTTTTGCTTCAGAATTGTAAACGACCACCAGTTCAGAAATCAGCTCTTCCTGCTAAGCTTAAACCTCCTGCAGCTTTGACAGTGTCGCTCTGCTGCCCCCTGTCGGCTACATGTGGTACTGAATTATACATGATTAGTAGAGTAAGACAGGATTGAAGCTCCCCAACGTCCAGACTTGGTATTAAGCAATTTCTTCCATCCTCCCAAAGGCACATGTGGAGTTAATGAAGGTCTGACCTGGATCCAGGAAAACAGGAAGTGAAATGAATTCTCACAAGACACTAAGTTATGTTTATTCACAGACAAAAACCTTTCCCTCTTCTGCAGGTGAAAATTACCTCATCTAGTCTTTTGCATCATCCACACCCATCACCCACTGAGCAGCAAATTTTACATGTTACATTCATATCTGGCAATACATAATTATAAATAATGAACTCATTAAGTTACAGGGCTGCTTTTACACCAGTTAAGCTTCCCCTCTGCATTTTAATCTAAACAATTGATGGTATTTTTCATTCCTTTGCTCGACTCATCCTGTAAATATAAGAACCATTGTGTCTGGAAGTTGTGCTAGACTGTTTTGTATCGTATCGTTTTATAAAAATGAAGCACACTGTTTGTAACGCATGCTCTAGTATCTGCTACAATGATGTCTCGTCCCCTGTCCTGTTTTTTATAGCAGTCACTTGATCAGTCAACCCGATAGTGGCATTCTGAGAAGTCGACAGAGGAGAGGGTGTGAAAAAACCTTGTGACCCCGTCACTGTGAATTTCTGTGCTGGAATTTAATTTTGATCTATTTCCATATTTTAATTTCAGACAGGTTAGTGAAGTCAGACGGGTGGACGTCCTGTCCACACACGCATCCAGTCTCACTGCTTAAAAACAAACTGTGCTTCGCATTGTTCACTTTAGTCAGTAAACTGTAAAAGGAGCATCATTGTTCATTTTCTATGCATTCATCGAAAAGCAATTAATGAAAATAAATAAAATTTTATGAGCAGATAAACACACTGAGTATGAAGACTTGCTGTTTGTTTGTCATCTGTTTTCTTGGTCCTGCCTGATGAATCATTTAGCCATGATGACTAAAAATCTGGTAATCAGTGTTACTTATGAACTTAACTCGGCCCAATTGTCATTCAGTGGCTAACTGAATTCATACTGTACTGCTATGACTGTTTTAAGCTAGCTGAGCTTCAGAAACACCTCCATGGGCTGAGAGATTGAAGAGTATGATTTTATGTCATCAAAACTAGTTTCTAAGCCAAATCCAGCTTTAAATATGCAGAAAGCTGATCTTCAGTACTCAGTACACTAGTTTAACTTGAGACAAACCACCGATTTGCTTTGATTTTGAAAGAGGAAGAAGGAAATTTAATCTCAGTTGATTAAAAGGAGAGGAAAGAACATATTGGACAAATTTATTTAATCCCAGCAGGATATTTTCACACGTGTTAAACATGACGAGCGGATCTTTAAAATATTTTATTTTTGGACTTTTATTTAAATTAATTTAAATTAAAATGAAACAGGACAGGACAGGACTTCCTGCTTTTTATAAAACTGTCTCTCAAGCCTCCAAAGCAGCTTCAACGATCGTCGGCACAGATCAGGAGCTTTCCTAGAAGGAAGAAGATCGCCCCTCCTGTCCAGTTTTGGGAAACAAACACTTCCTGTTCTGTGACAGACTGCAGACTGATGGATCGACATCACATCCCTCCGTGACAGCTCGTGCCCGTAGACGGTTGTACTGTCATCTTGAAACAGACCATTTAATACAGAGTGATGTCATCAAAGACAGGTGATGACTCAGAGAATGTTTGTGTTGCTCTGCAGCAGACCTTCCGTCTCAAAGGTACAAATGGAAAACATCTCCTCAAAGCTGAACAGAGCCCCCTGAGCCCCCTCACCGTGGGGGGTCAAGCATTCACACCAACACCATCTTCTTGATGCACCCCACCCACTTGTCGCATAAGAGGTAAAAACATGAGTCAGATGATGCAACACTTTTTTTTTTCGCCCATCTGTACCAGTAAATATGGTTTTGGCAGCTCCAATCTCTCAAATATGTGTCTGAATTTGAAATCAGTTACTCGAAAATCGAAAACTTCTTGTTAATTAAGCCAACGTTAAGTCATCTGGGCCTTCTGAGAATTTTGAATCATTCTGAGGCCCGTTAGCTGTATCATTCACAACTCATGTAAGTGAGCTTTTGTTATGATTCACCTCTCGTTTTTCAGATTTCACCCACAATGTTATACCCTCATGTAAGATGATAGCAAAAGTGTATAATTTCACTTGTTTAGCAATTATAAAATATCTGGATTATTATTTTAAAATTGCCATTATTTAGATAACAAAGGAGTAAAGGAGAGAGTGAGTTGTTTCTGCTTTTAGTGCTTCCATCTTTGTTTTTCTCCCCACATGCTGGATTTAATAATACCGGTACTGCATGTACTCTTTACAAGGCTATCGCTCATTTTATTCATTAAGTCACAAATATTTTTTTTAAAAAGTTAACAGATAAAATGACTTTGTATTCACTTAAACAGTGGTGTTTATTTGTTATACAGTACCAGCTATCGTGCAGTAACGTGCATTATGTTGATTTAAATCTCCGGCAAAACCCTTTTGGAACATCGCCTTTGAACTGGAAATTATTACCTGTCCTCTTATTGGTAACCACCAAGAATGATTTTGTTTTTCTGTCTTAAACACAACCTCATTGTAATACAAGTGAAATTCCCTCCTACTCAGTTAAGAGTTGACTGGCCATGTGTGTTGAGGTGGTGATTAGCATATGACACCAACACTTCAGATGAGCCACTGAGAGATGTGTCACCAGCCACCAACCCGGCATCAGTCACCCACACTCGATATTACATCACTGAGCATCCAGTTGTTCTTCATAGTCCTGAAATTATTGAGTTTATTTACTAAAGGTAGACAAAGCACGCAAAGTTCTGAACACAGCGACTCAAGAATCTCTGTGCAGAGAAAACGCCAGAGCACATCAGTGACACTGTGCTTCTGCTTCACCAAAGCTATTTCAAGCTTCATACCATGGGAACGCTGATCTGGTGATGTAACTCAATGAGTGCGTGCATAAAAACTGAGTGAGTAGTAATCACACATTTTGTGTCAACCACAGTTGAGAAATGTGGTGTTAAATGTAAATAATAAAAGTTGGTAAATGCTTATAGATTACTGAGCAAACTGGCATGCAAAGAATATGTGCACTCTTGCTTGCAGGTCAGCTGATATGCTGCAAAGTATTGTTTCAAAAGAAAAGCTTCCCCTCAGTAAATACATGCATTATCGATACTTTCAAACGGCTGTTCCTCTTTTGTTTTTGAGTGGCTGGTAACTGATTCAAATCCTCCAACTCTGGTGAGCACTCGTCATGTTTAAGTTAAATGTTGTGTATTACACAAGCAGAAGCTTGATGACAGTTAGGTTTACCTCATTATTATAATGACTAATGTGTAAGTGTGTCAGGATCAAAAGGACTTGAATGTCATTAGCACAGAACCAGATGAAAATTAGTTTTGGTTTCTGAACTGTGTGAGCGTTCAGTTACAACCCGGCAGGCTCAGCGGTGACTGCTGACGTGCAGCTGTCACATATGCTTGTTTGTTGGTTAGGCTGCAAAGGAGCGACAGTGAAAATTAAAGACCAAGTGTGGGTTCAAATGAGGGCAAATCACAATGTTACATCAAAACTGGATTCATATCTTCACCCTAAAGCCTAAACCTTGCATCAGACTGTCAAATCACATTCATTTGTGAACATTCTTTGATACGAAAAACAGAAATTGAGGAATAAATAGCCAAAATAGTGCTAGCATTGTAAATAATTAGAGAAAACAAGTTCAGATTTTCACTAAATTCCATACTGGACTGCAACAAGGACCAATAATTCTGCATTTTGGTTAAAATAGGTTAAAATATATTGTAGCCTGTCAACAATCAAAAGCCCTGATGGTCATTTAGAGCTGTAATACACATGAGTCAGTGGAAACTGATATTTTTAATAGGAACAACACTGGATCAATGCCATGGCTTCTCATTATAATTCTGTTTAAGAATTAACTTATACATATGTTGTCTAGGGTATAACTTTACAATAAAAACAGGAAAAAAAACATGAAAATGTGTCTGTAGGTTAAATGGAGACAGAGAGGTGGATGAGGATATGAAAATATAATGGTTATTTGCTGTATTTATCATGATGTAGATTCAAGAACCAGGTGACCACAGGAAGTAGGTTTGAAAGACCACTGAGGCCAACATTGAAGTAGTCATTTTTATTGCAGAAAAATTATAATTCCTGTATTATATTTAAAATAATAATGCATACTGAGTAGAGACAGGCCTACACATCTGCATATGACAGGATGGAAATATTCAGCAGCAAACTGCAGAAGAAACTCACAACATAAATGCCCTATTTTTACAATCTGCATTATAGAGGCTTGCTTAATGACACTAAATTCTAAAAATGAAAAAAGTTCCTCATTAGCCAGCTACGCAGAACTCAAGAGACAAAAACACACAGTTACACAACAGAAGATATAGCACAGACTGATGCATAACTGATCTACGTGTGAGACATGGACATAACCACAGTGTGCAGAAAAGACTGCAAAGTATAAAGATTCACAGGTGGCTGGTTCGATTCCCCCCCGTCGCCACTTGCAGATGAGCCGCCCCCACTGGTGCTACGGAGGCCGTGCAGGGCGCCTCCTCCGCGGCATAGCGGCTTGTGCTTGTCGGTTGGGCCGCAGTGGAAACCTGTGAGCTGACCTGGCCTGAGCCTGACTCATACAAAAAGCCAATGAAGCTTTGTTAACAGCTAAAAAAACACGTAGGCATTGTTGACACCATGTTAAAGGAAATAGCACCCGGCAGTTTAAGGTTAGCTGGCTCTCTCAACCCGGAAGTGAAACAAAAACCGCCAACATTGTCGTTAACCTTAACCGTCAAAAAACAAAAAAACAAACAAAACGAAAATAGGCCTGTTGTCTTCCTTATAAGGGTAAGTATATCTCAATTAAACCCATCTCAAAGTTTTACAAAGAAAGTTCGTGACTGACAAAGTTCTTTAGAAATTATGCGTTTTAGCGGTGAGATAGCTAGCTTAGCTTCAGCTCTGACAAGCTAAGCTAAGGGTTAGCATTGCGCAGCAGATGATGCTAGCTTTTTCAATCTTTAAAACAAGATCAGTTTGTTGTCATTGAAACTTCATGGTCATTGGGACTTAAGTTGGAGAGACAAGTAAATTATAGTGAGTGTGATCAATTCATAGAAATCATTTGAAGGGGATTGTTAAGTCTAATTTGTCTAAAATTTAGCTTATTATTGAATCATACCTACTCAGTCAAACAACAACATGCTAAATCGCTGTCTGCTGCGAATTTGAGTGGGTCAAACTGAAGTAGCCTATCTCGGGAAAAATAATTAAATCATTTAAAGACACAATGTAGTATTTCTCAGAAACCAAATATAAATATGAGTTAATTTTGTTCAAATGTCCAATTCTTTTGGGCAGTACAATTGAAAAGACACAAATGTGCCACACTCTGTGTATTCTCTCTGTTATGGATGAAATTGTCTTTAGATTGCTTGAAGTACTAAATGTCAGTCACACAGGGATTATGTTAGGAAAATGTGCCATGCATCATAAAAGTTTTACTGTTTCTCAGGTTGACCCTGTCCCTGAATTAGCCTGGCTTTGCTTATGGACCCTTCCTAACTACCTGCCATTAAAGGCCTCATTGGCCATGTTTAATAGTCATATCCAACCAACCTAATAAGTTACTGCATTCTTAGCTATAATTATATTTTGTGATATTACAGAAACACCTCTGCAGTTGTCAGCTGATGTCTTGTTCCTGTGTTGGGTTTGTTTCTTTGAGCCGGCAGGATGAACAGTCTTCTTAGACCACAGTCAGGTCAAGACCCGACAACCATTGTTCTGCTTTTTTTAAAAATACACTTAAAGAAACAACAGAGGCTAAGAAAAATATGAGAGTCGTTAGCTAACGTGTCTGTAACCTGATGTTATAGTTTTGTTGTAGACCACACAGGCCTTAGTTTCTGCAGCACTGTAAAAGTTGGCCTCTGCATTGGGACACAACATTCACAATATATTCACATAAATGCATCTTGTAAGGTAACAGTTTTAGCAGTAATATTTTACAGTATATAAAGAGAACAGGAGAATGTATTTTTTGCCAATCAGTGAAACACCTATGCAGATACACCCCTCTGTATCAGTCAGATGTGTACTGTTTTGGTGGCGAGCAGTTTTTGTGTCCTCTGGTGGTGAGTTTGTAAGGTGCAGTCGAGCGGGACAAGGATAACATGCCTGGGACCTGCTGCTCCTCCTCCTCATCTGAGGTGGCTCTAGTTGGTATGGGCTTCAGTAAAGGAGCTCCAGAAAAGGATGGGTGGGTTTGCAGGAGGTTTTGAGGGAGGACAAGGGGAGTTAGGATGCCAGGGCCAGTAGCATTGGATGTGTTGAAGTATGAAGAGCCTCTCATGGTATGGAGGGCGTATGCTGGGATAAAAACAGGGTGAGATTGTTGTAGGCATCTTTGCATAACAGAGGAGTCTCTAGCACTCCAGTAGAGGTCCCTCTGAAGCGACTGGTGGTATGTGTTGGTGGCAGTGATGGGCTGGGTGCTGCTGTAGAGGTTGTGTTGCAGCTGATGACTGTGGCTGGCATTGTAGGCAGCATGATTCATCAGACCAAAGTGTAGTTTGATAGCCATTAATTCAGCACTGAGCCTGGCATTTTCTTCTTTCAGTGACACAAGATGAGTCTCCAGCACATGGTCGTTCATCCTTCTCTTTTCCCTGGATCGTTTTGCTGCCTCGTTGTTCTTACGACGTTTTTCCCAGTAGAGGGCATCCTTCCTCTCCTCAGGTATGAACTCCCTTTTGCGACGCAGTCCCTTGTTTATCAGTTCATTTGCCACCTGTGAGATATTGTTTTCTTGGCCTGAATGAAAAGGAGGTGACAAGGACTCCATGGTCGATGGCCAATGAGTAACAATTAACGGAAGAAGAGGAATAGTAGAGGATTTTGTGTCTGAGGTTGACTAATACAAGTACTTCTTTCTTGTGAAGTGGTAATCAAATCTGATCTGGGTTTGACCTCGTCTTATCTTGTTTCGTCTTCGCTGGAAGCACGAAGTATATCTGAATGTAGTGATGATTTGAATCTATGAGACAATGATGCTGAGAATTTCTTTCAAAACATCCGGAGTTCACAGCCGTCACCTATTGGGAGAAAAGTATTCAAAGTAAACAAAAGATAATGTTCATGTCAAATTTTATTCCTCATAAGAATAGCAAAACTACAGCAACTGAGCTAGCGTTTAATGTCATAAAAATGTGATTGGATTGTGCTGAAATGATAAATACTGTCGAAAAGGTTAACTTGATTTGTATCCGCCTGTGTGCTTGTGTCAGCTATGTAAAGTCTGCACCTTCAAAGGAATGACCAGTAACAGGTAAGGCTGCATGTATGTGCTGTTTATTTCTCCAAAAAGCTGCAGAGGTTACTACATCACACTTTGTTGCACCATACTACATCTAGCGCCTCCATCACTCAAACCCCCTTCCTGCCTCCACTTCACCTCTCACCCGTCTAGACCACATGTGAAAATGTGACGGGAAACATTGAGTGTACAGACAAATGTGGACTATGGGTTTTGATAATGTGATACGCTCTTACTTAGACGACAGTGAGGTCATGCAGTGACAATAAGGCCTAGTTCCATATTTTAAACAATGGCTGCTGTGTTAGACTACACTGTGGATCATTTGGAGCTCCCTTTGGAGAATTTGCACACACATTCTTACATGGTAGTCTAGTTCAAACCTCATAGTAAACATAGACTTATTGATGGCTTGTTGGTGAAGATTATAATAAACCTATTCAGTGAGCCTTTCAAGATAAAATAATCTCATTGTATCTGATCACAGCAGCAACCAATCAGTACTGTTTGCTCTGTTGGTTAGAAAGCTGCTGTTGTATCAAGCATATGGCTCAGTTGAGTGGAGAGGTGGTAACTTAAACTTGTTAACAACATAATCTACTGTATGTGTATGTTTTTCACCATCAACATAGACGCGGTTTGGGTTTAACATTATTGACTGGAGTTTGGGTCTGACGCTGCTTTGTGTCTCTCACTTTATTTCCTACATCCTCCTCTCTGATTGACTTCTCCACCTAGTAACTACTTCCCCCCTCAATCTAATATCTACTTGCCTTACTTCATTCCTCTGCATTGTGAGGTAAAAAAGGTAGTTGGTGGTTGCGTAGGATATATAGAACAGAAAGAAAATGTATTAATTTGAAAAACCTGTATGAGAGGAATGCTGTCAGCTTTTTATGTAGTCTCTTTCATTCGCGTGGCTTTGTTGGTGGTTTCATGGGAAGCTGAGCAAGAGAGATGAACATTATGTTGAAACCACAGCGAGCCCTGTATGCATGCAACCATACACAGAAACAGAAGACCAGTATGCTTACACACACGACTTTTATCTCATTGATGTGCCCCTCAAATCTTATTCTTGCAACTTTTTGGCTGATAAGTTCATTTTAAATCAGACCTCTTACAGCGTTTAATGCTGGCAGCTACATGTGATGCCTCATAAATGAAATAGAAAATAGACTGTTACTGAGGATTTCACACATGAGGAACTGACGCACTGAAGTCTCATGCACAGACCCTAACTTCACAGTCTGTTACCTCAAAAGTTTATCATGTCCTTTTTCGTTGCAAGTTCTCATTTTTATTTCTGTTATCTGCACTTATAGAACAACATCTCAGCTTATTCAGTGACCGTGTAGTCATATTTTTATGTGCCAGTCAAACTGAGACAAAGGCATCAAACATACGTTTCAAAGGGGCTATGCGCCCCGTGCGTGGTGGAGAGAATACACATCAGGTTAAAAATATTCAAGTCTGTGCCCAGTGAGAACATAGACACAGAGCCTGTGTTTGTTTGTCTGTGTGGGAACCTGCACACCTGCATACTTGTGTGTGATATATAGACCAAGCGTTGTCTACTCTGTGTTAGCAAGACCAAAAAAAGCAACAGCAGAAAGAGAGGAAACAATAATCATACAGGGAGACAGAGATAGAGAGAAATAAAAAAGGAGGGTTCCTGAGTGAAATTTCTCTTGAGGCTGAGCCTGCTTACAACTCTGTTGCACATTTGCACCTGCTTCTTGTTGACTAATTTTAGCCACCGTGCTTTTTAGTAAGGAACTCTCAAACTTCTTCTTTTTGTGTCCATCCGTTTTCTCATACTCTACCATCTGCTGCTGTGTTGCTGTGCGGCCTACCAGCCATTGTTAAAATAAAGGAAAAAACTGGTTAGTCAGTATTTGTGGCTTTTACCTCAGTGTATCTGTGTCCATATCTCTTGTTAACTGTCATTGTGAAAATTACAGAGAATAAATGTCCTCTTGGGAGAATAAAGAATTGGCTACAGTTCTTGGCTCGAATTGCCCGATAACGTATAAATTGGATAAAAGGCGGCGCTGATAACGGTTGTTTGCTTTTACAGATCCCAGAAAGAATAGTTGCCATCTTGGTCACAGCTACTGGGGATCCAAAAAAATTAAATTAGAAAAACAACTCAAAGTGCCATCTTTCCATGTTTTCTTGGATGGTATCTTTTATTGAGTCTTCTGAACTCTGTTTTTTTTCTTTTACAGAATACAGATGTATATACAGTGAATTACATAAGTTTATGTTGATTCCCTCTTTTGCCCAATAAGTAGATGCACTGTGGGAAGGAGATTTATGTTTTTTTTTTCCTGGAAACCTCTGGTTTTAGGTTTGAAAATCAGACATGTGTGGAACTTCAGATCTGCCAAACTCCTTCAAAACATTAATAATTCTCTTTTTTATCAAGTTTAGAAAACAATCTATGTGTCTCTTGGTTGAATCCAAGTGGCCTCTGCATTCAGCGCAATAACAAACAAAAGGCATTAAAAAACGGTTTCTAATTTATTGTGCCAATAGGACCAAATATAACTTACAATCATCATTACCTTTTTTAATCCAGACTTAATCCAACCACCTGAGTGTAATGGCATGACAACAAAATTTTCTTTACTTAAAATGAAAACTGTTTTTGTTCAGGCTAATGCATAAACTATTAACATTTGGTCAGATAGATAGATAGATAGATAGATAGATAGATAGATAGATAGATAGATAGATAGATAGATAGATTTGTATTCGCATATACACTCACACATAAGCAAGCAAAAATTTTATAGATAGGTACTTCCTACACCGCACACCTCTGCAGAAAAGAAGTATCATAAATACAGTGAGCTCTGAAACAATGCTATGAGCTTCTGCATCAACATTATGGTATGTTTGGATCAACGGTTGTCTGACAGTGTCATTCAAAACTGAACATTATCGACTTGTAAAGGAGTAATTGCAGGATGGTTCTACTGGATAATATTAAAACATAGGAAAGTATCAACTCTCTTGGTCACGACAAAAATGTATTTAATAAAGCAATTCATGTAAAAAATGTAAAAAAAAATAACTTCATACATATTTACAGCTTCGGTAAAAAGTCCCTTTTTGTAGTTAAAAACATTCAAACTTTTTGTATCTTGAATAAGTAGTAGATTGTTCGATTGCATGCTTATTTGAAAAGTTTAGTGAACTTCTGGCTTTTGGCCATTTTGGAAGAAATTATCTGTATTGATGCAGTAATTAAATAAGGACTTTAAGACGGAAAACACCATCTGCAAAACTGTTATATCTTATCTTTCAGATGTTCACATGCATACTTCTTCTTCCTCTAACCCCCCCGATAAAAGACAAAGATTTTAGATTATATATATTTTAAAGGAATTGATTTTAAGTGATTATAATTAGAAGAATAAAAACAATTCGTGTATTTTGTGCAACATACGAAAAAAGAAATTTAAGTAATTAGCTAAATTTAGTCTCACTTTCACAGTTCAGCATAGTGCGTATGTGTGGTGTATGCATACAAAGCATCTAACCTTGTTAACTGTTTAACCATCTCCTACCCTGAATCATGTTGAATCATTACATTACTCGCTTACATTATGTATCTCATCCATCTGTAAATTGTGAAAATTAGATTGAGGTCTTACCGTCAACCGCTGTACGAAGAGAGTCTGCTGCCGACGAGGTGGCAACGACCTAATTCAAAGAGAGATTGATCTCACTCAATACTTGTGTACAACCAAGACCACTGAACTCTCCTTGACAATGTGTTGTAAGATTGCAGTTGTAAGCAGAGAGGTGCTTTTGATCCTACCCTATCACCTCCCTCCTTTGCTCTCTCACACTCTCAATGTGTTGTTTTCCTGTCTTTAACTTGGACTGTCCACCTCTGTTGTCACATAAAACTTGCCTGACTGTCCTCCTTTGTTCTTGATAGTCTTGTGGTAGAGATGGCTTGCCCACACAGGGGTCTTGCCTTATGATGTTGCTCTCACTTTCAGAGATATATTATGTGTACCATACAAAAGTACAAGGGTAGAGGTGGTGCTGGTGGTAGAAGTGACACAAAAGACGCCCTGGAAAACTGAATTAGCATAGTTACTTTTTCAGATATTTACAGTAAAAGACAACCGAGAGAAGTAAACGAACAAAATTATTGTCTGTATGACTGTTAATGTTTGAATAAATCTTTGACACCTCAGATTTGCAGAGGAAAAGAGAAGTGTTTGTCACTTATAGGCGTTAAAGTGGCGATTTTGGCTCCTTTTCTGCAAAGTTACTCTGCTTTTTGCAATATACTTTACCAGTTGTCGTACATCATAGGAGGACACTTAAACTTTGTAATTTCAATTGCATGGGGCTTTTGACATGACTGGAAATTTTACGTCAACACCCAACTCTAAGTATAGGTACCCAATAGCCAAGTTAGATTTTTTGCTTCCTGTTGTGATGCGCTTAAGCCGCCGGTGTTAAAAAATACGAACCAGAGGGACAATAAAAAGCTTTGTTTTCTGCCTTTGTCCAAGAAGACACAGTTTAACATGCACCTCTAAAATCATTTTCAAGCTGTAAGAGTCAGACCAGACGTTTGTGTCTGTTTGGACTAATTTCAGCGTCTCGTCGGTCGTGTCTGTTGGGAGGATAACGACACTGTGACAAGTCCTCCTGTTAGAGTTGTAATGTCCTTTACATAAATATTAATATGTATTACATTCTGCATGAAGCAAAGCAGAAAACAATTATATTTATATGACATTAAGTCAATACTTTGATGGACTGTAACAAGGAAAGTGTGAGACTTTTATCTTCCTGTGGAAACTGGTTTCCAAATTAAAATGAGCTTGTTAAGTCAGACTAAATACTTTTGACACTCCTTGTGTCCTTTTGCAAAGTTCCTTGTTTAGCACAAAAAAAAATCATTAAACACATTTTATTTTTGTTTTAATCTGTGAAAACAAGTTCAAGGTTTGTTCTTTTAGAAATGACTGTACACAAGACATGCAAATGATTAGACTTTATATTGAAATCAGCTCTTTTAAAGAAGACTTGAGCACCTTTTCCTTTCTAACATGGTCAGAAATAAACGGGGATTAAAGTGTCTCATTTGTATTCAAACGATGTTTAAAACAAAATTTGTCATGTTGTCTTTTTTTAAAAATATAAAATCAGTGTAAATGTTATATAAATATAAATAACACCGTTAACTTCATTTAATTATTATTAATCGTAGCTTGTTTGCAGACTTTAGCCCACATAAAAAAGTACGTGCTTATATTGGAGAGAGAAATAACAATATTATAGTAATTTTCAAGGAAACATTGACCTGCGAGTTTGATTCTTGTATTCATCGGTTGTAAACTCCATGAAGGTTTATCAGTATTGTGTTGCAGCGCCCTCTGCTGACCGCATCGGGAACACGTGCTGCGGGCTGTGCGGGGACAAACCGGTGCGATGCTACGACAGAATTATGACATGATAACCAGGATAAAGAAAACAGTTTAAACAGCTTTATTGTGTCATTTTGTCATTGAAAGCAACCCAAACGAGAGCGTCAGTGGAAGCTTCACTTGTAAAATGTTTTTTTAATAATTACACATTCAACTTTTCTGAAAAGACTCTGCAGCGGCTTTACCTGATCATCGTTTAATTATCGATAAGCCCTGACTTTCACAATATTATTATACTGTTTCATATTACAACAAATAATAAAACAGTAAATAGAAAATTAATTTTTTGCAATTTTTTTTTTTTTTTAATTTGGGAGCACTTTTCTTCAGGCTAAATGCAGTTTAGTTTTACGGATCTTTATAATATCATTATTATTGCGTTTTCTTTATTTTATACCATTTGCCTTTGCAGAGAGACAAGACTCGAGCATTAAATTTTTGTCATTAAATGTGGAAAATGTACCGCATGTCTTTTATATTTGACACAAACGCTGCAAACGGCTCAGTGAACCGGTGACAAACGTGAAGCTTTTTGTTAAACTGACGTCTGAGGAAAAAAAAACGGCACTAAAGTGGCATGATGACATGCAGAGGATGACTGTGTCTCACAGAGCTGTGACTTATGAATTACCGGTTCAACGTTTGGTTTTCCATTCAGTGAAAGTCTGCTGGGAAATCACGCAGTGGGGATAAAGGGAAATACCAAGTCAACAGGCAACCAGTTTCACTGGCTTAGTTGTCGATGTTTTTTCACCGCAGTTAAACGGCCCAAAGAGGGGGGGGAAATCTCAGATAATCAATCTTAACCCCCCTGCAATCAAATCAGTCTTATTGAATTTATATTTGTCCCATAACGTGAAAAAAATGAACCTGAGACGAATTTTTCAAGACTATCTTCTACATTTACATACTGCTAAAATATTATTAATAAAAGTTTTAAATAAGCTGCATTATTATTTCTGTCCTTAAAAAGGATCAGAGGTCCTCTGACAGCTTCTCTGCATGCAGCGTGACCGCTGTTGCATTATAACTCATTTGAAACCACAAACAGACAGTAAATTCACAGTGTGATCTGCATTCTGTTATTTGTAAATAAAGCCAACTGCAATGCATAATTTTCTTATGGTGACCAAATGATAAATTGAAAAGTGGCACTCATGCCTGTTACAGAAACAATGAAGTCTTTTTTTGAATTCATTATCATTTAAAAACGTCCACAGCTGCAGTTACATTTTTCCGAGACAAGAATGCAGTATTGAAAATAGAAATTAAGATCAGTCTTGTTGTTGTTGCTATTGTTCTCTCCTCTTTTTGTGAAGAGCTTTGTGGCAGTCCACCTGTCCTGTTAGCGTCCATCAGAGCTGAGGTGCAGGCTCTTGAAACCCCTTTGAATTTCTGCCTCGACACCGAGACTCTGGCCTTGTCTTTCCGGGATGTGGAGAGGCAGGCCGGGATGGAAGGCCGGTGGAGTGAGATAGGAGGACCGCCAAGGCAGCAGGAAATTATTACACACTGCTGGGTGATTGGCATGGGGAACCAGCCAGTTTGGGGATGGATAGGAGATGATGGAGGCATTTTGGAGGGTGTCAGGTGTGGGTAGAAATGCTCGGATCAAAGAGGCGCAATGGGAGGACGCGTCGGAGGAGTTGGGGATGTCATCGCTGGAGGAGACATGTCGCTGGGCATCCGCCTCCGTCTCAGCTGACCTCCTGCCCTCTGAGGCTGCTCTGGGAGGGCGCACGTAGGTGTCAGAGAAGGGGAAGGGGCTTTGCTGCGTGCTACAACGGTGCGAACTCTTTGAATCTAAACCACCGACACCTCTGCTTGAACTGAAACAAGGTATCTTGGACTCAAATGGATGGACCAGGCTTTCCTGTTGCCTCACACCCAGGACAGAAGCTGGGTTGCTGCCACTGTTGACCCAGAGTCCTGGGTGAAGGAATGCAGGGGTGTGAGCTGGTCTGGGGGACAAAGGCAAAGGAGAAACTTCAACAGAGGCAGCTTTGCTCTTCCCGGCGCCCAGGCTGCTGTGATACTGCAGGCTGAGCACCTGAGCCCGCAACTGTGCGTTCTCGTCACTGAGAGCCATCAGCTGCTCCTCCATCATCAGGTCATTCAGCCTCCTTTTCTCCCTGGACCTCCTGGCTGCCTCGTTGTTCTTATTCCGTTTTTCCCAGTAGATTGCATCCTTCTTGTCGGAGGGGATCATCTCTCTCTTGCGGCGCGTAACGGGGCTTGCGTGGCTGCTGCAGGCCCGCAATCGCAGGAGACGTCGGGTCAGGAGGGAGGACCGTGATATCGGAAACATCCGTCCCGACCCTGGAGAGGGCTCCATGTAGTCGCTGCTCTCGACTGAGGAGGAGGGCTGGCACGGGGCAGTCGGCCCGGGGCGTTCAGGGCTCCCTGAGGTGGACATGTCTCTGGAATGGAGAGATTATACGTTAATTAATAAGTCAATATTATACTAAATATACTAAAAGTGCACTCTGAATTAAACTAAACTCTGCTTAATAGTTGACAGCCTACTAAATATTTTTTTAATAAAAGGAGCTTGTAATTTTGAGATACTTTGAGATTTTTGGGGATTAGATACAGATTTTATCCCATAAACAAAACAGATGTAATAAAGATGATACCACACAATAATACATGTTACCGACAGACTGCAACGTCAACAGATGCATTAATGCAATAATTCAGTACCTTTTGCCGAGTTTCACATGAAGCCTGCAGTTTCTAATTGAAGTTGGTTTGATTTCAATAAAATTCAGTGTGCAGGGTTTTGAGATGTAGGCCAGCTGAATATTCTGCATAGTTACTTGATGTTCCGAGCAATAAATACATAATTAATTAATAAAGATAACTGGTTAACAGCAAAGACGACAATTAAATGTAAGATTTATTTAGACACATAATTAAATCGTCAGCTTCCGTTAACTTTTAGTAAATGAGTGGATTATTTAATAGCATTTAAGTTTTGTTTCCCACAAAACAAAGATAAAGTAACGATCGGATAGTGACGTTAAATTCGACGCACTGACCTGAATTAAAAGATGTCACCTGTGGGATGATGTGGAAGAAACAGGATCAGCTTGGAGAGAGCGGCTTTGTAATTCTGCAACACAACTCAGCAACACACAGCGTTTGAAACAGCGCTTAAATCATAAACTTATTTATAAGCACAAGTTTGAGGATGTTACGTGTTTGCCCGGGCGCGCACATATCAATCACAATCAGCGACGCTGAAAGAAGCAGAGCTGCTGGGGTGACGCTCACACACGGCGAGCACGCAGCCAATCGGTTGTGACCTTGTGCTGACTGTCTTCTGCTGTGGAAACTCATCAGGCTACTTGACTTGGAGAGCACAACAGTGCGGTCACGCGCAAACCAACAGGTGATACTGAAATGAGTCACTTTGGATCAACTGCCCTACTTACAGTTGTTGTTACCGAACATTGATTCACATGATCATCTGCACATTGTGTTGCGCGTTGCCCGATGCTGCACTGCACCAGTTAATCGATACTATGTGAACTAAACTTTATTTATGTGAATCCACAGCAGAGTTTCAAGAGTTTGTGTTGCGCTGTGAATATTATAGTTATTGGTGGGCGACTGATAAATTATTAACTTGTAAAAATGAGACACATCAGTAACTGTTTTAAAAAATAAATTAAAAAGCTGATTAAGGAGAGAAATCACATAAAACGTGTTTTAGTTTGTACAGTCGTGTTTATTTAATACATATTTTATAATGAAGTCAGTTAAAGATTTGAAAGCAGTTTGTACCATAAAACATCCAAACATCCTCTGAAGTTACTGCAGATACATCAACAGCGCTTTGTAGCTTTCTCATCAGCAAACATGGCTCCTTCTTCCCATCCTCTCTTCTTCCAGCTGGATTAAAAAATTCTTCTTGTTTCACCCTGAACTTAGTCTCTCTGAAGCACATGAATGCAAATATGCCCAGAGTGAAACTTTAGAAAGGATGATAAACGGCACCATGTGTCAGTCTGACCCCATGTTAGTGTTTAATGCTGACAGATTGTACAGCTGTATAAAGGGGTTCACTTGGGCTGTTTTAGGGGCACAAAAAATAAAGAATAAAGCTCCAGCTGTATGTCGTAGAGCACCTATGTGCAAAAAGTCCTGATGCAAAACCGTACATCTATTTACCATGTTTTATCCATTGAGGGCCTGTTATCTTGTCTTTTGTACTACAGGAGCGTCTATAAGGACACTTCTGCTGCGTTTTCTCAACATGGGGCTCTGAGTTCATCACTCGTCATACTTTTATTCTGTTGTCTTCCTCTGTGATTTCAACTATGACACAGGTTTTATGTCTAACTCTTGTAATTCCCGTCATCTTCACTGGTCCAGATATCATCCTTGACATCCTTAGATGGTAAATCAGCTTCTGTAATCTTAGTTTGTCTTCAGTCCAGCTGACTAGTTGTTCATGCGTGAGCTGCAATCTTTAATGGAGTCCTTGCTCACTTTTTCAGAATCTGTCAGAGTTAAATCACAAAACATGTGGGGCAGGACAAAACTGCAACAAGGCTTCTTGTCACTGTATAAAATAGCAGAAATATCAGCTGAAAACCTGCCAACAATTTCAAGACCTCAACAAGTGCCTATCGATAAAAGAGGCTCCATCCTGGCTGCCTCCTGTTTTAAGCTTCATCATTCTTATAGAGACACCTGGTATGAAAACAACTTCATCCCCCAAGTGGGGAAGACACCTGATTCGCAAGAAAACCGCATGAAATGTCACAAGACGGCATTGTACATGATCATTTTTCTGCAGATTTTATTGTGCTGTGCTAAGTGTGGGGGCTGTCGAGATCAGGAGGGGAATATCCTCTCAGCTATTGACTCTGTGTTTGTAGAAAACTCCGGCAGATTTTTCTCTCTGACTCACTGTAACCACAGAAGCCACAGTCAGACATGTTTCAACAGTCAGGTTAGTCTCTCAGTAAAAAGTTACTCTTCAGATTTTTCAAGAAGTTGTTACATATCAGACTTTATTGATTCCTGTTGATTAGTCAGATGGCTGTGATGAGAAGTGAATGCAGAAACACACACACACACACAAACACACTTGAAGTGCAGAACTTTAACACTTCCCTGGAGAAATAACAAGAAGGTGTTTGTATCCCATCAGCACGAGTCTTAAATAATAGTTAAGGGTTAATTAATAACAGCAGGACTGACATATTGTTGAGATAGAGATTCTTCCGTCTCGGCTGTGCTGCTCTGCTCCCTTTGAAGATGACTCATTGTCGCTGTTTAAATGAAGATGCACAAAGAGCATTGTGGTATATCATAGTGGGCCTGCATTATTTTTACCACTGCCACTTTCTCACTGTGTGGCAACACCCACATCCTGACTGCATGTTGCAGATGTTTTCTCTTTATGTGGATGATTTATCTTGAGAGATATATGCCTTGTTGGTTTTATAATGTTACAGTGACCAGTTCAGTATCAATAGTTCTGTCTGAGAGGGAAACACAACCCGTTACAGCCTGACCGCTCTTCTTTTTTAATCTGTTCTTCAACAAATTCTTGTGAGCAGGTGGCTTTTCCCTGCAGACTTCTGTTAAAGAATATGACTGGTATTAAATTACTATTTTTCATATTGTCAACATGTCCAATAGTAGAACCAAATCTAACAATGTGTTAGCATTGTACAGAACAGAGCAGCAGGCAGGAAGGGAGACAGTGGCAGGTCAGACAGGCATTCAGAGGCCTTCATGACATCAGCAGTAAATGATTATATTAAGTTATTATGCAAAGAGCACTACTGTGTTTTCCTCCAGAAATTATGTTGTTTAATCTGATTGTATTCAATAAAATTCACAGGGTTTAACACTGATGCTTGCCCAAAAGCAATATTACCTATTTATAGGGGTTTTTTTAAATAATAGTGGTTATTAAATTACAACAATAACAAAGACTAGAATAAGTTTAAATGTTCATCTTCATGTAAGCAAATAAATCAAAACATGAACGAGCGCCTGTAAGGATCTGCAGCAGCTGCCATGCAAACACGATGCTGTTAAAGCTCCTGCAACACTTTTCATAAACTTGACCTGCCTGAAAAATTACTCTTTTTAAACGCTGCTCTCTCGACCTTTGACTCACTGTGCAAAACATAATTGGTATTTCCCACATTCTCTGATGTTATCTAATTATATTTCCTCTTTTTAAAATATTTTAAGTACGTGCTTGTCTTTTTCTCATAGATGCCTGATTGCTGCTGCACATCTGGCCTTAAACGCAGATGAAAAGGAAGTGAGATGAGTCTTTTCATAGAAACTTACTTCATCATCCACATATAGAGCTATGCATGTAATGTCTTCTCAGAGTTGCACTGACTTGGCATCGTACTTGCTAAAAGCAGTGGGTCTTCTTGTTGAGTCCTGATTCTGTTTGCTCCTCCAATCAGCATCAGATCCAGAAACACCGTGTCAAAACGTCATTTAAAACAGCTGGAGAAATGTTCTCCGTAGGACCACAAAGTCTCACCAGGATATTTTATAAACGAATGAGAACATTCTCAGATTTCTAAAGCAAAGTTTTCTCATTACCAAGATATTCCAGTGCACCCACACAGTTCTGATACCATCTTTTTTCAATTGCAAGTAAGAGGTGACTCACTAGTGGGGGGTAAGTCACCACCTGGTTCCCATAGGCTTTGATGGTGCAATATCACCCCCACTCCTCACACTCACACTCCCACCTAAAACCCTGCATGTTCTACTTTCAATAAAACCACTGTACATTGAAGGTCCACTTCAGTGGCAGTGCAGCCGCGGTGCTTCGGCTTCATCTTAACCTATTTCACACCTGTTTGTGTGTCATGTCAACCCCAAGTTATTTTCCAACCCTTGTAAGGAAAGTTGTGTGATTGTTTGGGCTAACGTCTGCTGGCCTAATTCCTGTTCCTTAACTCATGGCTGCGCTGTTAACCTCTTTGTACAGGAAACTGAGCTTCAGCAAGCTTGGAGGGCATCACCTCTTCAAAGTCAGCTGCAGTGTGACTTTTGGTCAGGGCCACATGAAAACCTTTCACTGGTGATGCAGGTCTGTGAGCCCTGAGAAGACTCCCACAGCCAAAGGCTTTCTCACACTCACTGTGCTGAAAACAGGGGTGGTCTGAGGGTCGCTGCTCAGCTGAGATCCTGTGAGATACACAGTAAGGCCAACAGCCACCCTCGCATGAAACATGAAGTGGAAACTTGGAGTGTATTTTAGACAGTGTGATAAACTGCACAGAGATAATAAAGGTGTCTGTGTTGTGGTGGTTCTTGACAATTGTGGTTGTTTATCAGTCAGTGTAAGTTTCATTTAAAGTGATTACTTTGAAGCAGTTAAAACGGACGTTTCCTGAATTTGACTTCTCTCATCTGGCTCATTAATTTTTTGTCAGTGTGATATTAAACAGACAATAAAGGGAAGGAACGTGGCTGTAAATAATTATAAGAAATTACAGAGTTTTTTGTGTATTTCTGACTGGTGTTATTTGGTTGCTGCAGAGGGCACTGTAGTTTATAAGCTGTTTATGTTTAGCAGTTTGTTCATATTTCAGTTTTGAGGAAGTTAAATTCGTCATCTCCTCCATTTGTGATTTTTCTCACTGGTTGCTAATTCTGCGGTAAGACTGTGAATCTTAGCTAAAAGTGACGTGGATTTTTTTTTATTTTTGTGCATAATAAGAGATGTCTTTGCCACTTGGTCAGTTCCAAGAATTTTATCACTTAAATTTAAAAAAGTGTTGCATATGTTTGCTACGCTTGTTTTTTGATGTGACACCATCTTCAGCTGTCCGCTGGTTTTTCCGTTCGTTCGTTTGTTCGTTTGTTTGTCTTCATAGCCAGCGTGGATCCGAGTAACATCTCAAACAGCAACAGTTTCGCTCTACATGTGAGCATGTGGGATATTTTTTAAAAATTGAAAAAAATGTCGACCAAAGTTTTTCATATCTTAAAGCTTCTTGTTCATTTTCGCTCAAGGACTTTAGCAGAAATGAGCAAAATGCTGCATATTTATATTTTGAAATGCTGGTTTTAATTTCTAATTTCTAAGTGTTTCATATAGATTTATCCATTCTTTCTTAGAATATACAGAGTATAAATTCGACAAGAAGCCACAGGCCAAAAACTGTTCTCCTACGTGTTTATGGTTGTGAGGTTTGGCAACAATAATGGGCAACAGTTAAACTGTGGTGGAAAAACCAGGCCTGTCGCTTCTTATTGTTTGTGGAGGCCTGAGAGGACCTGTGCCATGCCACTAGCACATCAACCTTACCACTTCGCTTCACAGCACAGCTGTTGAAATAGATAGGAAAGATTGCCCTAGATATGCACGAGCACTCACATACACACATATATAAGATGTGAGATACAGACACCTTCAGGTGTTGATATGTGGCATTTGTGGGGACGGCCTCACTTACAAAGGGAAGAGAAATGAGACAAAGATATGAAACCACAAATAGTACATTTAACTGACAGTGAGAGAACATTTAAATCCAGTGAGCTGTCTTTTGTTCAGACATGCCTTTGTTGTCAACTTTAACTTTTTTTACCTTCATCTGATGGTGAAACTGCAGTGGGTACTTACCTCCACCAGATGGCATTAGATTCATGGAAAAACCAGAATGGTTAACTACAGCAGCCAAACTAACAATGTGGCCTGCCTTTTGTCTGAAGATAAATATCATTTTTTGTGCAGTCAGCCATGTGCAGAGTACATCAGTGTTCACTTTAATTCATGATGTTCAGTTGAACCACTTTTAAACTAATTGTAAGGACTTTAAAATGCATATTTGTTCCTTTGTTTCCTTTAGAGAACATGTGAATTGAAAGCTCAGTCGGCCTTCTGTTATCAGTTTTAACATTTTGGTTCAATATTTAGTTTCAGTATGAAAATATCTGATTTATGTAACTCTAAAGGCCACAAGCCACATTTTATTCCCTGTGACCCTTTTTTGCATGCAGTGCAAACTGCAAATATAAGAAAGTTTAGTCATTCATATAAAAGGTTTTTGTTTGTTTTTGAAGCTCACTGTTAATTAGCTCAGAGACTTTTGTTCATTCATGTGTCAAACATTAAGCAGGTCAGCCGACATAAACTGGAGACAGATTTCACTTAATATATTGTGAGACAGAAGATGAATTATAGTTGATGTGGTTTCTTGTAAAACACACTAATAATAGGCAAAGTAAAGCAGGGTTAGTTAACTAATGTAGCACACAGTACAGATCATTTATTCAGACAGAAGGCAACTCAGACTTCTTTACAGGGACAGAAACATATTTCATGTTAGATATTTAGAAAACGTTAAAATTGCATTTAAGAAAATAAAATTATTGCACAACAAATAAATGATTAAAAGTTTTTTTTTTTTTAAATGCATGTAAAAGAATTAGATCAAAAGCAAGTTCAGAGCCAAAATAACTGCTGATCGACATGAACTTTTGTGTCTGATTTATCGGAAAGCCGCCATAAAAACACAGTCTGAAGTCCTGATTGAAATGAGATGACAGTCGCAGCAGATGTCGGGTGTTCGGGAGGCTGGTTCTTCTGTTGTTTAGCATGAAAGCTGAATGCTGCTTCACTTTGCTTTGTTTTGGTCCAGAGAACCTTCAGCAGCCTTGCACCAGCTGACATGAGGGGCCAGATGCTCTGTGACGTGCGAGTATGTCAGAGGTGGGTTCTTGTACACATTATGTACATAAAGGAAAATTTTGTGGAAAAGAAAAAAACTGTTAATGAGAACTGGAGTTCCTGCCGGCCTGAATACCAGTTTCACTGCTTTCACATTCCTGTAAACCAATACTCCCACTGCCGCACGGTGCAGAAACGGCATCACCACACTTTTACAGAGACTCGATGAGACACTGAAGTCTTTTCGGTTAGTTAAAGAATATTTATTTAATTCTGAAGACGTAAAATATTTTAGTTTTTACAGTTTATCGGCTTCAAGAAGTGAGAAAAATAAAACTGTGATGTGATCTGTCTGCACTCATCTGGCCTCTGTACCTGTCTTCTGTTCTTCTGTCTGTCCTTATGTAAGGCACACTGGGATTACTGTCTGTGATACCAGAGCCCTCACCTGGGAGCCGAGGAAGGCGGGGCTGGAAACATGTTGCACCAGATAACCAAGAGGAGAAAGGAGGGGGAGGGGGGGATGAAATAGTTGAGCATTATGAAAAGCAGCTGAAGAGTGGTTGTAAAAAAACAACAGTGTTGATCTCTGCATGCGTTCCTCAGGGCCTCCTGACTGATGGCTTAGATATGTCACCTGGCTGCAAGTTCTCAAGGACACTGCTGGCAAATAATGCAGGTAAATGATTCGCTCTAAAATGTCAGAGTTGTTTGCTACTCATGATTTATCCAACTTACACAGCTACAACCAGGCTTCACAGACAGTTTTCACCATCAGTTACAGCAAAATATTCTCTGAACCTTCTGATTATTAACTCTTCATAAAAACAGGCCTGAATACTGAGCACTGAGCAGCATGTTAACATATGGTTTGGCAGTCATTAATCACAGTTGTTGCACTAATTATTCTGCACATTAATCCTTGCAGGTTTGATGCAGACTGGTAGATGTGAGCAGCCTCGGCTTTATCTCAACAATATTACTCATGCAAATTCCAGCAGAGACTCAGCCAGAGAGCTGGTACATTTATCAATATTTCATCGTTTAGAAAATGAGCTTAGATTTGCCTGAAATTCAAATGAAAAGCATTTGTTTATGTGGTTTGTTGAAGGTTGGGATGGTTACGTTTGGATGAGCTATGACTGGGCAGGTCTGTAAAGCAGCAGCAGCAGCAGTGGTTTGTAATCCTTAATTAGTTGTGCTGTGGTGCAGGTAAGCATGGCAACACGGTGTAATGAGTTACAAGACTCAAACTTGTGTGTTTACGGAGGATATAAACAGCCCATTCACTCTGCTGTCTCCTTCATGTAGCATAGCAGGAGTCCACAGAGGTCTGAGTCTCCTCAGCATCATGGCCAAGGAGAGTGTCGACTCGGGTATGTCTCTTTTTATCTCAACTCCATTTCCCTTTTCTTCATCCAGAGCCCATATTCTCACTGTGTTCGCTGAGATGGGGTTTATTTTTTTAATTTATTCATAGTTCATGCATCACAAATAATTAGTGTTAAATGTAACCAGCCTGCAGATTTGATCTGTGATTTAAAGTTTCCTCTTTAAGGGATCATTTGTCTTGTTATTAGAGACAGTTTTGCCTCTTTAAGGCTCTGAATGGGTGATGTAACAGTATCGTTAACAGCAGCACACTACATACGCCATATTAAATCACATTCACACACACATGCACCCACACACATCCACCTGTTGTCTGTTGTCTGCTGTAAATGATAACATGGCATCAGTGCCTGTAAATGGTCTCTGGGAGCTTGAAGTCTCGCTCACATGTGTCTGACAGGCCTCACATGGGAGGTGAGGGCAAACAGCCGCCACTACCACAAACACAATCAGAAGAAATCCTTCCTGTGCTTCCGCTGGGGGCGATGCGCAGTGAGTTAGTCATGCATGTGCTTTCTTCTCTCAGCACCTGACCCAACACCTGTCAGCTCTCTGATGCATTGAGAAACAGGTTAATATATGTCTCTCTCTCGCTCTCTCTTTCACTCTTCTTCATATCCGTCGCCAGGACAATTTGGTGCGCAGCTACAAGTATTCCCCCCTGACTTTCCTGCCCCTGACGCTGTTTGAACAGTTCCAACGAGTGGCCAATCTCTACTTCCTCCTCATGGTGGTGATGCAGGTTAGATGATGGCTCTGCTGCTCTCTCTCACTCAGCCTCTCAGGCTTCGACTCCAGAAAATCACACATGGTTTGATATATATATATATAAGGCTCTGCTGTGGTCACTACTCTGTTATATTTACAATATCCAACTAAGTGCAGCTGCTTGAATCGTGGTGAAAAATATGAATTTCAGTGAGCAGACAGCCATATGTGTCTTACACTAAGATCTTGACCCTGGAGGTGCAGCACATTTCCACTGAGCAGAAGGTGGTTCAGTAGTCTGCATGTTGAAGTGTCATCAGGCAGGACGCTGAACCCTGAGGCCTGTGTGTCCATATAAACCTGTTGAGCAGGTTTGCACTCTGTATTAGAGCCCCAGGTGTAAGTGTGTGAGTGTGCATGTGAGTGTATTGTATTGTTGTATTGACAGTGTTTTAAACAGGTCCACAGATTAGAAAAGCGCCGTATAAATGCGTTCTAGTTTACCTCTTACTCTCAAATTACATTGAGCTGATACCACTGTGTGCCAGGAACTAACTCTGACCAAATTTGCTGAGATATGAACTATAAATACTCATTTTTCAAGCAGGGTCGACAAACAAAAAGCTCCTGTGTAGTGACAAACCTTATGTAAACCCTGTTGGCACCTCAGTGCATCTTTACTGATTATTAAAAGAAAATTCTTGACAAAAAACGCAGCGAGCGGATGTGACGGCCGCATTGCTGTGATCACTTAACCCCGATATAATAATCATCTCTTCCACTTTCTACTTTTTTCAGAGCTTTTGAGCGTTAAGTCTCTTTTTTTACATGTTTGTTATGACCAGCTTGTGTGTGCAGGTGATTTGAACGGTACATGTGACACTGTTTCTTTATGTGCTTCCCCAGTGCGTCCCTGCCATTTCCTCCATACCCTGGTACATCACAATCATTCCACTGCTCACCGTAATCTCTGTGAGAGGGCTGAAAGACCTTGCCAACGACATGGTGAGAGCACAAGTCACTCAGTTGTGTCCCCCTCCCCTGAGCCTGGGTGAGTCTTGGGAGGGGGAGGTGTCGCTCTGCGATTAATGCGCCTGGTCACACACACAAATACATGAGCTTAAACACAAATATACGACCAGCTTCAGGCATGCATTTATGCACCCGACACTTAAGCATGTGCGCACTCTTTTCTCTCCTTCATTGTCCTCATTGACTCCTTGTCCTCTCCTCACTGACAAAACCAGTCATCCCAGTGGCATTAATTTTCTCTCCTATCATTAAAGCTTTTCCTTTTAAACGGAGGCGTGATGTTTTGCATGGAGAATTCTCTGGTTAAGTGCATCACTGAGTTACGGTCGTTAACAGCTCTGGGTGAAACGCTTGCTTGACCCCTCTCTATTGACTAATCATTTAGTGGAGGGTGTAAATCTCCCAGCTGGTGTCACTGTAGAGCCCCGTAATGGCGTTTCTCTTTTCTCCGTTCTCCTGTTCAACCTTTCATGGCCTCCCTCACTCCCTCTCACACGCTCCCTGTCCATCACTCTTTTGCTCCATCCTTGTCACACTTTTCAAATCTGTCTCTTTTCTCCCCTCTTGTTCTCTTTTTTTAAGGCTGTCTCTATTTTTCTGGTCTAGGCACGAAGACGCAGCGACTCCCAGATCAACTCGCGACCCTGTGACGTACTCGTCTCCCAGAGGTGAGGACAAAGACGGAGTGTAATTCGTGCGGGATTCAGCTCCGGTTCTAGTATGAAACAGCCCTCTAATGAAGCGCTAATGAAGTGTGAATGAGTGAATCCCTCGATGGTCTCTTTGTGCATTAGTGCAAAGCGAAAACAGCGTTTTCCACACCTGTCAGACGCAGAAACTATGAGCATCCTCTTGATGAGATCTTCTCACCTCATCAGTTATTTTGCTTTAGTCTGTTACATTTCAGATGATAAGCTGCCTCCTGTGTACAAATAGACTTGTTATATTTCATTTCCATTATGGTTATTATGATTTTCTCCAGTGTGTAGGAGCTGCATGAGAAATGAGAATAAAAAAAAAAAAAACAGTACTATTTTTTTAACACTGACAGATTTAATTTTAGTTAAAAAAAATCCAACATGTTTTGAGAATCAGCTACAACTTGAGCTGAACTACTGTTTCTGCTTTATTTTTTTCACATGCTTATACTAAGAATCATTATAAAAAGATTATTTGAAGTGAAAGAAAATTTAAAAAATTTCAGCATGTGCACTTTGTTCATCATATTCTTCCTCCGTGTGCTCGCTCTCAGTCTGTCCTCTGTCTCAGTTTCAGCACAGCTCAGTGGAAGGATCTGTTTGTGGGAGATGTGCTGCGGATACGCAAAGACCAAGTCATTCCTGTGAGATTTTCCATCCATAAAAAAAACACAAGTTAACAGAAAAAGCAAGTCTGACAAGATTGCAATCATTTCTATCAACTTACGCTGTAGAAAGCTGAAATAAAGCAGCAAATTCATATGAAGTGTTATCATGAAGTGGAAAATGTCAGCGCAGCAGAATTCAGCAGAATTCAGCAGCTTAAGTTTGAGAAATCTGAATAAATGCCTCGTTGCTCTCAGTGTTTTTCCAGAAACCTTCCACTTCTCTTTTATTCTCATGTTCCCTCTCTTCCTCTCCAGGCCGACCTTCTCCTCCTGTGTAGTTCAGAGCCTCACAGTCTGTGTTACGTAGAGACGGCGGACATTGATGGGTAAGAAACGGTCAGTCCGAGTAATTCCAGGAAAATTCATCATATAATTATTATTTACTATTCGTGTGTGTGTTTTAACTTAATGGTGGTTAATAATAATAATAGTAGGGCTGGAACTTTATCGCGTTACTTGCAATTAATTAATTACAGAAACAATAATGCGACAAAAAAAATAACGCATTTAATTGCAAATTATTTTTGCATTCCAAACGGTGCTGAACGTTTCTCATTGCACGAGTTCCCAGTTTACCTGTAATTCTGATGCACATGACACAACACGAAAAACAACAGTCGAAACCGAAACCGATGAGAAATCTCTGTTGGGTTTGTTGGGCGGAAAATTACATTTTAAACAAAAACCGCGTGGAAACCTGGATAAAAGTGCAGTTGTGTGCAATTTGTGCAAGAAAGAATTTGCGTATCACCGGAGATTTTCCAGCCGAAGTTTACAAAACGTCCTGAAAAAACTTGAATAAAGCTGACTGGAATTTAAGTTTGTGTCTGTGGACAATGAAATCATTTTCCTTTTATTCATATTGCACTTTATGTTAACACTCAGTTATGAAAATAAACACGATTTTGTTGTTTAAGCTCATTTATGTGTCA
>JAQMCX010000046.1:4476673-4502182 GCA_029814765.1 Acanthurus leucopareius
TGTGTGTGTGTGTGTGCAGCTCATGGACTTGAGCTGGAACCGGTTCTCCTGCGGGGGTCTGTTCATGTCTGCACCCGGCCTGGTGGAGAAGCTCAGGGGACAACGGTGTCCGCTCAGCAGGCAGTTCCTCACAGCACTGGCTTTATGTCACACTGTCTCGGGAGTTTTGTAGAAAGGTTGTGTCTCTGTGTGTGTGTGTGTGTGTGTGTGTGTGTGTGTGTGTGTGTGTGTGTGTGTGTGTGAGTGCTGTAGTTTAGTGAGTCATGTGAAAGTAGTCCAGTTTCATCATCCAGCTTAATAAAATTTATAAATTCTCAGCTCATTCTTTAAAAAAACACTGATTTGTTTTTGATTAAATCTCAGAAGTTGTCAAGTCGTTTATGTTCTGCTGTTATTGTATCGCACAGATTCACCTGGTGGGGGCGCTGCATTTAAAGATCAAATAACCTGTGTGTCTAACTTTGAGACTCTGCTTATCTAAGTTGACAAAGCACGATACATTTTTTTGTCATACTTAGTTATTTTTCAAGCCCTAAATCTCTTAATCTGATGTAATAAGAACCGTGGAAGAAGTGACAGACTGGCAGAGCAGCTTTCCCAGAGGACGACATGTTTACCTGCAGTCTGTGTGTCGACCACATTCCTCCAGAGGCTCCTGTTTACCAGGCTGTGTCCCCAGACGAGGAGGCTCTAGTCGGTGCAGCCAGGGAGCTGGGCTGGGTCTTTCTTTCCAGGACGAGAGACTTTGTGGTTGTGTCAGAGCTCGGTGTCACCCGCCAATATCAGCTGCTGGCACTGCTTGACTTTACCAGCCAGAGGAGACGCATGTCTGTCCTGGGTGAGAGCGGCCCTCTGAATGCACAACTACACTTCATCTTTATTCTTGCAATCTCTTGTAATCTTTGCTCTTACACCACTTTTTTTGCACTCATGCTAAGTTCTCCACTGTCAACTTCTCTTCTGGGCAAATCATCCATACTATTTATTTATTTATTATTTTATTTTATTTTTTTGTCTCAGTGCGGGAGCCGGAGGGTGGGTTAAAGCTGTACTGTAAAGGGGCGGACATAGTGATCCTGGAGAGGCTGCAGAAGGACTGTCCATATCAGGAAGGGATTGAAAGAGCCTTGGAGGTGAACTGGAGTTTGTACTGAACTATTAGTGTGTGCTACTGTTGAGACAACTATTTCTATGACATTCTGTTAACATCGTCGGAAGGAAGCACTTTAGAGTCAGACTTGTCATGTGAAAATGTAAATGTTGAGTGTTAACGATTTTTCATGATCAATTCACGAAGTAACCAGACTGGGAATGCTAATGTGAGAATGTTCACATTGCTAGCATGCTGATACTGAGCAGGTGTAATGTTTGCTTTGCTCACTAACTCAGTGTGGTGTGTCACCGAACATTTGATAACAAATGCAAAACACAAGCAGCTCAGACGCACTGGAATGTCATTATTCATGCAGGATTTGTTTCTCATAAACTAAAGAATGAAGCACGTAGAAGTTTTTAAAGTGATGATGACACTCCATGAAAAGTGAGGAAACTGTGGTTGTTGAAGTAAATCTTATGGAGAACAGTAAAAAATTTCACTGCAACCCCTGTCTTTAACCCTTTTCACCTGATGGTGGCACTAGATAAAAAGGTCCCTTGTGTTTGTGCACCGTGGATGTCTGCAACTCATTTCAGAGGCAGTTGCTTCAATAGTTTTCAAGGTTTTTTACTGAAAATTCAAAACTTCAACCTCACGTTGGTGTTAGAGGTGATATCAAAACATCAGGATTCGTTCTCTGGAGATTCTGATTGTTAAAACCAAATTTAATGTAAATCAGTCCCACAGTTGTTTTAATAATTTTCTAGACCAAAGTGCTGAACTGACAGACTGATCAGAAGAATGACTGTGCCTCCTGTAGAGTTTATGTCTCTAATGTGGCTAAATTTTTAACACATGTACTTTAAGGCCACCTTTGTGCATCTTCCAACATCATCTATCAGTCGTCTTTCCCCTGATGTGTTTACATGCTGCATTAATGAATGTCAGAGTGGTTAAGGAGCAGCTGAGAGTTTTTGGTCAATGATCAGAAAAGGATCAGAGCAACAAATCTCCTCCTCCTGTCCTGCTGAGATAGTTGAGGCATGCGTGTTTATCTCATGTTGTCTCTGTCTGCTCATCACTTGTGTCTGAACGATCACTCAGTAAATATTGTGCAGCCCATCAAATGATGTGTTAACTTATCTTCCATCAGTTGTTTGCCCAGGCCTGTCTGAGGACTTTGTGTGTTGCGGTTCGATCTGTTCCCGAGGCATCATGGGAGCAATGGAGTAAAACTCTGGCCCAGTCTGCTGCCATGACGACCTGTGACTGTGACCTACTGCTGGAAAAGCTGTATGACCAGATGGAGACGGACCTGCAGGTGAGATCTTCCATGATGGGATTTTAACATGTTTATTAACAGTATTAACACACACTTTACTAACATTAACAAAATACAAGTAATTTCTTCATGTTATGAGGATAAATGTGACTCGTGTCCTCTGTTTGTATCCTTCTTACAGTCATGCAATAATGTAATAAATCTGCTGATTGTCAGGAATGATAAAAACAAATGTAAAGGTTCATGTTTTGCAGCTTCTGGGGGCGACAGCGATCGAGGACCGGCTTCAGGAGGGGGTGCCTGAGACCATCACCCTGCTGCAACAGGCTGGACTTAAAGTGTGGGTGCTGACTGGGGACAAAAAAGGTATTGTGACACACTGTTGACGGACAGAGGACGGGCAGCTGTTTGAATGCTGTGCTGAGCTTCACACTGTGATTCTGCACATTCTTCCTCCGTCCTTGTAGAAACTGCAGTGAACATTGGATACTCATGCGAACTACTGGATCCTGATACCAGATTACTGGAATGGCAAGAGCTGAGGTTAGCAATGATAAAAACACACACACACACACACACACACACACATGCACACAACATCTCATTGATCTTTTCTGTGTTTGCCCCTGCAGAGAGATACTCCAGTCCCCAGACCCCGGGGTCAGTTTCTCCAAGGCCAGGCAGACGGAGCTCTGGGCAGTAGACAGGGAGAGGAGCGGAGCAAAGACTGCAGTGGTTCTCACCGGACCGGAGCTGGTAAACACCGGACACGCAGGATTATGGGTCACTTATAGTTTTCAAATGGCTGAACAGCAGCCATCATTCATGTCAGCCAATCACTGTGTTCTTCATGTCCAAGAATGAGATGAGACGGTTCTGCTCCTGTTTACAATACAGTTATATATTTGTAACTCAGCTTGATTTTAAGACAAAAGTCAGTTTTTCTTGAGTTTTTGTCCACATTGTGCAGCACAAACTGACTGTAAACACAACAGTAGTTTTTATGGCGTATTTACTCGTCTTTCCTATCAGACATGTTGTGACTTAGTCCTTTATGGAGCTCTATTACAGACATTTTTCTTTTATGTTTGCTGTGTGCATGGTCATTGTAGTTTGATCACATTTTACAGCTTTTTCACATGTTCATTTACACATATGACACACCAACCTCCTGAATCTGCAGGCAGAGTTCAACCAGCGACCAGAGCTGGAGGCCAAGTTCATGAGTCTGGCGGAGCAGTGCCAGTCGGTGCTGTGCTGTCGTGTAACACCAGGTCAGAAGGCAGACATCGTCTCATTGGTCAGGAAACACACCAGCTCTGTCACTTTGTCTATTGGAGACGGTGCCAACGATGTGAACATGATAAAGAGTGAGTTGAAACCCGAACTCATCAGTGTTCTCTGCATTCCGCTCTCAGTTTTTCACATTTTCTTTCTCTTTTTCTGTCTTTTCTCGCTGTTGTCTTCACCAACACCAGCGGCTCATGTTGGCGTGGGAATAGCAGGAGTGGAAGGAGGTCAGGCGGTTCAGAACGCAGACTTTGCTTTGTCCCAGTTCAGATTTCTGCAGAGGCTGCTGCTGGTCCATGGGCGCTGGTCCTACAGGCGCATTTCCCTCTTCTTGCGCTACTTCCTGTTTAAGACTTGCAGCTTTGCTCTCGTGCACGTATGGTTTGGCTTCTTCAATGGCTTCAGCGCTCAGGTTAGAACTGTTGATGAAGTTCAGTGACATGCAGCCTTGTTGAACTGGAGTTTAACATTTATTCCACTGTCTGTTTCTGTCTTGCAGTCGCTGTATGAGACCTGGTTCATCGCTCTCTACACCGTCTTTTACACAGCAGCCCCCATTTTGCTTGTGGCTTTTTTTGAACAAGTAAGACAGTCGAGATAATGGATGTTTTTTTTGGTCATATTTTCTGTTCAGTCAGAAGCACAGGCATCAGTTCATTTTAACAATAAGATGTTTAATTTGTGAGCCCTGATGCCAGTCACCGTCTCTCTGTGTTGAAGGACGTGAGTGCAGAAAGCAGCCTGAAGTGGCCGGAGCTGTACAAGTCCGGACAGAGGCAGGAGCTCTCCAGCCCGCTCATGCTGTTCCTGTCACTCCTCTATTCTGTCTATGCATCGCTTGTTTTCTTCTTCATCCCGTTTGGGATCTTCTACGACACGGCCTTTGACTATCAGACCATGGCAGTCGCCGTCTCCATGGCCGCCACATTCACCGCCACCATCGAGGTCAGAATCACGTAGATGAAACTTTCAATAACAAGCAGAAAAAGGGAATAAAATGTGACATGAAAACAAAGAATGTGAGAAATTTTATTAATGTGCCATCAAAAAGTTTTGTAACTTCTATGAAAACTCAAAAAGGTGATAATGTGATGCTCTTATATCAGACACTCATACATTTAACAGAGCTTTTACTCCAATACACATCAAAATTTAGCTGATATGATCATTTTTAATGAAACGCACACTGAAATATTGTTAACAACCACTTCTGAAAGCTACTGTTATTAAACTGCATCTTATTCTATAAAACAAACTCATTTTCTTTATCATTTCCTCACTGATATCTACATTTTGTGTATCCAGATGTAAACATCTCCTGTGACTTTGTGTTTCAGATCGTGCTGGTGACCAGATACTGGACGAAGTTCAATCTAGTAGCCGTGTGTGTCTCTCTGCTGTTTTTCTTCATCTTTTCCAGGATCACACACAGCTTCCGCCTGTTTCAGATGTCGCCCAACGACTATCTCTTTCTCGGTACACTTCTACACATCACTTGAGTGATGCTTCTTCTGGCTGAAGCCTTTTCAACATTCATTACCTTCAGGAACTGCAGGATTTGATTCATGTGGAGACAAATAATACAAAAACAAACGTATACAGACACATAGAGACGACCTCATAACGTCCATTTCTATGATTGTATGATGTTTCTCTCTGTTCCTGTAATGACGTGTCATCATCTCCGTTAATGGTGTCGATCGCTCTGTGTGTTCCCATCAGGTGTGTCTGAAAAGGCCTTTCGGGATCCGGTCGTGTGGCTCACAGCTCTGCTCACGGCCTGGACGGCTGTGTTGCCCTCAGTGACCGTCCGTGCTCTCAACGTCATCCTCCACGTGCACAACAAACACAAGGTACCTGCTCGAAACAGTAGAAGTGAACTAAAACTGAGACGTGCAGAATGAGTTCACAAAGAACTGAGAGGGAAACATCTTGCACTTACCTGATGTCTGTACAAAATATCAGCACACAGCTCAGCTTGTATGTGTTTCTAAACTATTTAAGGTTTTTGCAGTTCCATAAAATGTCTCCTAAAAGCTGCAGCAGCTTCACACTGAGGGAGTCAGTCTGAAACTGCATTTAGCTGCCATTCGATGTAATGTTAGAGGTCGAGACCCCTGTTCTTTTTCTCTGAGATGAGTTGTTAGCCAGGCTTTTCTCTAAAAACAAAGCATGAACAGTCGTGATAACAGATGATCACTGATGTCACGCTCACCGGACTGTGATGCTCTGCAGGTTCACAGTGCGTCCGCTCCATCGGTGGAGCTGAAAGCAAAACTGCGGAGAGGAGCGTCTCTTCGCCGTTCTTCGTACGCCCTCTCACAGGGAGCCGGGCCTGGACACCTGATCGCCTCAGGGACGTGTATCCGCACCACAGCGCTACCGGTGGACGAGAAGGTCACTGCAAGTAATAACCCCACTAACTCACAGGGCCAAATTCACATGAAGGACAATGGAGATGCACCAAAGGGCACTAAATTATAACTGATTTACATTTTGAAATAAATAAAAAAACATCTGATCATGTAGAATATTACATAGAAGGAAAAAGATGATTTGTTATGTGTTTGTACTTAAAACTAGAACAGATTTTTGTGTGAAACTCAAGTAGAACCCGTACTCATATTTTATAGAGCTACTATTTTACAGTTTTGTAAATTATATCATGTACAGAATGCACCATGCACTATAACTCTTGTTACTTGTTTTTACTCGGACAGTTTACCTCTCATAGATACTGTACCTCTGATTTTGTATTTTTAAGACTGCTGTGATAAAAACATCTGATCTGCTGGGGTTACAGGTCATTTCCTGTGAAGATCAACACAATAAAACGACAGCACTGCTTTGTTTTACAGTTGTTTTATTTGTTAATTTATTTCAAAACACGCAATTTTACCCATATTATCCTTTTAAGTTTTTATTTTTCTGTAACAGTTATTACTCAAATTTTTTTCCTTCTCAAAAGTCTCAACTAGAGTGAAACTAAAAGTCCTCCACAGGCTCTCCGGCTTCTGCAGTGGGAGGAGGGAAAAGAGGCTTTCTGACCAGACGTCGTGGGTGGGTTTGTCCCTCGTTTCTGTGTGGGCGGAGATGTGTGTCTGAGTTTACACCAGGCTGTGTGTGTGTGTGTGTGTGTGTATACGTGTGTTTAAGTGCAATAGGTGGAATGTCCACATGGCCGATAAATCACAGGACCCGTAGAGCAGCCCAGAGAGCTGAACATTGTCTTCTAGGTTTGGTAGCCAGATTGTCATACCTCTGATTTCATCTTTGGTTTCAGCAAACACTCTCAAAAGGCAGACTCACCCTCTCCGGCATGTGCCTGTGTCTGTTTGTGTGTCTGTCTGTCTGTACGAGTGCAATATAAGCCACCATCTCCAGACGACTTTGTAAACTTAAGTAAGTACAATGTAAGTGTCTTTGCATTGATTGTGGCCCTTCCTTGGCGCTGGGGACAAAGACAGTCAAACATTGTAGTTCAATGGAGCCATGAGCGAGGAGGATCAGCTTGCAAACATCAACATGGACTCCATTTTGATGTCAATGGCAGTTTGGGGCATTCATGTAAAGCTGTACGACATCAGTCTGGTGAAACATGGGGCGTTGTAGTGCTCTTCTCCCCCCCAGTTACTCTCTACTGTACCCTGAGTCACTGGGGGTTACTCTGCCCACTCTGGGCTCAGGCGGGAAATGAGGGAGGGTCATGGAGGTGAGAGCGGGAGTGTTTAAATGCGGAGGGGAGGGAGGGAGGGGAGGTTAAGGGTTGTACACTCTGACCCAGCAGCAACGATTAAGATTGGGAGGGTCAGGTGTTTGCATAGTTCTCTGTGCAAAAGCCACCAACCGGAGCCATTTTTATTCCTCGCGGCTGGTTACATCATCATTAGATTAGCGGGACGTTGTGGCGGGTGATGAGAGATGTGGTCTTTGCACCATGGGTCTGTTTCTGCTCCTGCACTGCACTACATTGTGGCAGTAGGAGTGCAGGAGGGTGAAAGGGGGATGAGGAGGGAGTGAATCTAAAATGTGGGATGAGTGTTGTTGTTGTGAGGCGTCGTGTTTCTGTCGTGTGGAGCTTGAATGTTGACTTGGCCGTCATGGGATGGAAGATGGACACTGTGGAGACTTGAGGGGTGGTGGGGCAGTCGTTTGGCAGTCGGGCATTACAGCTCGTCGCGAATCAGAGAGCCTCTTTTCCCTTGATTTTGTTCTTCCATCCTCCCCTTCTTCCTCCCCACTGGCCTGCCCTCTCTCTACCTTTTTCTTTTGTTTTGAAACTGATTGTCTTCTACCATCACAAAGACACTTGGTTCTGATTGATTAACAGGTAACAGAAGAGGGAGAGCACAGTGTGACTGGGGGTGTCTACTTCAGTCCCATTGGCAACCTTCAAACCCACATTGAAATGACACACACATACGCTGTTTGACAGAAAATGCTGACGACATTTCGGGTCGGATTATCAGTTGCCAGATGGTTCTGCGGTTGGTTGGTCGGTCAGTCAGTAAGAAATGGTTTTTAAAATTTTTCGCATGACAAATATTGCAACCCATAGTAAAGGAACATAAAAAAGAAACACGTCGTCTTCCACAGAGGTACAAATGAGCACACATACACAGACTGAAGAAAAGCGTGTGGACAGACATACAGGTGTGCTCGCGGCCGCTCGGCCTGCGTGTGTCCCTCTGATTAACTCCAAGAAAACAGCCTGTCTTTGGAAAAGCAAGACACACAATTCAGGACCCGAGTGAGGACCACAAGCTGAGGAATGAAGATTGAATGCTATTGATTGGGAGGAGAGGAGTTTGACCTCCCCCAGCACACACTGCCCCCTACTGTCTGGGTTTATATACATCAAAGAAACATGGGGAAAAGGGGGAGGGTTGCAACAACACATGCACACAACCAGTGAATCCAACAGTGACGGAAATTCTAAAAACAAAGACCCCTCCAACGCCTAAAACCCAAAACCTCCCACCCTTTTTTTTTTTTTGTCTTGATAACCAAAATATCCCCCACCCCTTCTCCACCCACTCCCAAGTCTTTCCATCCTCCTCCTCTCCCCACAAAATCACAGGTCATTCCTGTTGGTTTCTATACAGTTATACAATATCCATGCACAAAAGAAAAAAGCGCACCTTCTTTTCAATAGGAGGTGCTGGTCTTTAATATTCTAAGAACATCAGGAGCACTTGAACACACCCAGGAACCTTCAAAAGTAACTGTGAAATTGTTTTTTTTTCCAGAGAAAAGACAACTTAAAGGCAGAAGAAAGCTAACAATGAGTAAAAGGTTATTCCTACTTTGGTTTAACATCAAATTTTTGGTTTAGAATTCATCCCAAATCATATTTCTGTATTTTCTTTCTTTGTCTTTTTTTTATTTTTTTCAGTTAGTTTTTTCCTTTAAATGTTACCCGCCTTGGAGAGAGCTTTGAACTACACATCCGACATGAGTAGCTCGGGCCTCTCTCTCTCTCGTTTAGCCTTCTCTTCTGTCGCTTTTCTCATGTAACCCTCCACAGAAACATTCACAATGTCTTTTCCTTTATGAAAACAGTAAGTACATGCCGTAGCAAAAACAAACAAGAGAACGTACGAGAAAAATGAGCAAACAAATAAAAGGAATTTAACAGTATAAAGCTTCAAGTCACAAGTTCCAAAACTAACTATCATAGTATCATAGTTTCATAATCATTGTTATCATTAGCAGTATTATTTTCAGTCTAAATTACATAAAGTTTACATGAAAGGTTTTTGAGGTATTTCAGAATTAATTGTCAACACACGCCTACCGAGTCTTAGCACTAGCCAGGGGGAGAAGTCGACTGGACAGACGAGGTGAAGGGAGGAGAGAATTTGTGTCTATAAACTGTCAGTAAGTCTTCCACGTTTCTCCGGTGCAGCTCTGTGCTGCACGCGGTGCAGAGAGAGACATTTAGTGGTAAGATTTTACAACTACAGCCCTCCGAGCGCTTAGAGCCTCGGCTGCTCTGCCCCCCTCTTTCTCTGTTACACAAAAATATCTCTGATGTGAGAGAGGTAAAGTGGCTGAGAGTCTAAGCACACCGGGCGGAGGGGGGGGAAAGAAAAACACAAAGGCTGTGAGCTACTAGAAGATCAACGATACAGTAACAAAGACTGACAGATTAAGGAGTAACATATAATTTTGTTTCAAATAAATAGTGTATAGAAAATGTTTTATAGACTTTCTACATGATAAAGTGCTTGTATTCTAGTGTATCAAGATGGAAAGTCAATATGGGAGAAAATGCTGACACAGCCCCCACTCTGTGTCCCTCTCTTTGGCCCCCCTTTCTGTCCATCCAATTATGGGTGCATTGTCTGAATGTGAGTGCATGTTTGTAAATGGGCGTGCAGCTGTATGTATGCACGTGCATTGCTGTGTGTGTGTGTGTGTGTGTGTGTGTGTGCGTGTGTGTGTGTCCAGTGCAGTCCCACCCGTGGTTGAAGGGAAAAGGCACTCAACTCTGTCTGCAAGGCCGCCACCTCCTCCTGTGTGGCACGATGCAGTCCGACTGCGCTGTTTGTAGAAACGTGTGTGTGTCTGTGTGTGTGTGCATGTGTGTGTGTGTGTGTGTGTGTTGTCTGTAATGGTTTTGGGCAAAGAGGGGGATCTTTTTTTTTCTTTTTACATTTTTTTTTCTTTAAATATTTGGTTTGTGTGTCCCCCTAGGCAGTTTGTGACCGGTAGGCTGCAGTATCTTTGGTATTAGTGGCGGTTTCACAAACCACTCAGCTTAGTGAGGTAGCCACATTGGTTCTCACTACAAACAAATGTCATTTTGTCAGCCTAATACCTAGAGCTGAATCTAGCTATTTACCTATGCTCACTGAACTGTATACCACATATCGATTTGAGCTCATCATCATTTGGCGACGGCAACCCACTGCTTACAGCAACGTGAGGCTCGTCAGTACCTCTCAATCAGCTCCTCTACAATGACCGTCTCTTATCTAATCTGCACCGCTAATCTGACTACATTGTTGGAAATGCTACAGTTGCATCTTAAGACCATACAGATAACTATTGAGTCCCGAGCTTTACCCCGACCGGCCCTCCGATAGAACTCACTGAATCAGCTGGGACGTGTGGAGGTCATGTTTTGTCCCCCTCCGATTTCACCCCGTTCTCGGGGTTCAGCTTAAAGGAGGCTGAGAGTACCACAGTTCTGACATGAAATGCCAAAGGAGAGAGAGCGTCCATCGTTCATTCTTCTCTTCAGTAGCTCCCTGTGTTTCTTTTTTTGTCTCTTTCTCATGGTAAATGTCTCGTCCGAGTCTATATTCACACAGAATGCAAAAAAAAAAGGAAAAAAACCAACAAAAAACATCCTTCATTGGCCTCGGTCCTTGCATCCCTCTTTTTTTCCTTTTTAAAAAGTCCTTCCTTTTTTGTTTTTGATTTATCAACAAGGTGCCTTACTTATGCACAACTGAGCACATTAGTAACAAGAAATAGAAACTTTGTGTCTATGGTACTAATTAAATACCCGCATCAATATAGAGAGGAAGAGAGAAAGAGAGGGGGGCAATGGGGTTAGAGGGATAGAGGAGGTAGAGAACCAAAGATAGAATGAGAGATTTTTCCTCTGCTTCAAAATGTGTCCAGTTGTGTGTTGGAAACATTTTCTTATGTATTTGTGACACATACTGTATATGTGGCGTCTTCGTGGTTTGAGGTTTGGTTATTGTTTGCCTTAAAATCTGATTCTTTTTTTCACTGTTTTACTAAAAAAGTATATTTTTAATTCAGTTAAAAGCTGATTGTTGGTTGCTATGGCACACACCGCCATAGCGTCGTCGTCAGTCGGCCGCTCCGTAGCTGTGTGTGAACCCTAGTACCATATTCTTTGATTCGCATTAAGGCAGTAAGCATTGGCACTAATTGTTGTAGCATTTTGACGGCTGAGTGTGGTGGTTGGCTTTGGGTTAGCTACTGATAACCCTTGTGTGGGAATAACCAGGAAATTTGGTTTGAAACACATCTACTGAGAGCCTTGTTTTTTTTTTTTTTTTGCAAACAGATAGGATGGAAGGATGAAAGAGTGATTTGACAAAATATGAAGCCTCCCAAAAGAAATAAATGAAACCTCCGGTGCACCTCAGATCTGTCTGTCTCTCTGAGCCTTCCTGTCACTTTTCACTCCGTCGTCTTCTTCAGTCCCTTCTTTGTTTAATTGCTGTACTTGTATTTTGTGGGTTTCTTTAAGATTTGTTTAGCTAAATAAATCCCTGCCTTTGCTAAATCCCTGCGTTTTTAGCATTCAGTTTAACCATCCCCCTCCTCCGGCTTCAGCCGTGCTGGTTGGATGAGGAACAACAATAGGATAATGGTTAGCTATTGATCTGCCTTCAAAGAGCTGTGAGGGCCTGAATGTGTTGTGCCATGACTTCTCCTCAGCATCTAGTGGCTCTTCCCTCCCTCTCCTTCACTCTGAGCCCCATTGCTCCAGTGGAAACAGGTCTCTGCTGTAGACAGCAGGGGGCACTGTTGCTCTGCCAGCACAGGCAGGACCGGGGAGGGAGAGGTGTGCTGCTGCTGCTGCTGCTGCTGCTGCTGCTGCTGCTGCTGCTGCTGCTGCTGCTGCTATGAGGCCTTTGTGTCCCCATCTCCAGTGGGTTCCATGTGCTCCTCTTACATTCTGCTTTTCATATGCAGCTGTAATGTAGTTGGCTGGATGCCCGAGCGTGTTGTTGTCGTTTGGTTCTCAGTTATTGATCAGAGGAAAAGCTCCCAGCAGAACAAAGAGCATGTCCAGACATCTCACCCGCCTCTCCTGTTGGTCAGAGAAACACAGACTCTAGGCTCAGGCTGAGAGTAACAATGACACGTCTCCCTACAGGCCTCCAACATCTGTGCAAAAAAAATATAGACCTGGGCCTGGAAGACCTGAGTATCTACTGCCGAGCGTCTTGAGTTTCACCTTCAGGAGGGGTCAAGGCCCCGCTCTCTCTGTCTGCATCGATTCATTTTTCAATTCATTAGTTTGCCGTATGATCGGGCTGAGCTGCTCTCTGAAATGGCTGGCCATCAGGGAATACCTTTGGCCGAGGAATGAAGGAGACTACAGGAGGAGGGGGGGAGGTAGAGGCGGAGAATTGGAAAGCCTTGTTGTTTTTTTCATAGGCTGCGTTGTTTTCTTCATGACGGCCTTGTGTGTGCAGGATGGGGCTCGGATAATAAGGCTGTGTGCTGTTGTGTTGTCAGATTTATTGCCGTTCTTTTTGCCCTTGTTGCTTCCGTGTACCGGCGTAGAGGGGATGAGAGGGAGGCTAAAGAGGCAGACACAAAGGAGGTGAGTTGGGAGAAAGCGTAGAATCGGTGGCTACTTGGGTGGTGGAGGAGGCCGGCGTTCATGTCTGGTACCGTCCAACAAAAACATCAAATCTTTGGTGTCTCTTTACTTTGTCAGATGCCATAAAAATGATTTTCTTTCAAAAAAGACAGAATCAATGATTGTCCTTGTGTGAGAAATGCAGAGTGGACCTGACTTCACAATTCACCTTTAGATTATGCTTGTTTCAGGTGAGCGCTTGAAATTCTGACTGACAAAAAAGATGATTGCATGGCACAAAGGATTTTTTTTTCGGGCAGAGGACACATTCAGACGGTCCGGGCCAGGTGGGGCTGTTCTAGGCCGGCTTCACAGCATGTCTTCCATGTTGCCTGTGGTCCCAACCTGGTGCCCCGGCCCTCTGAAGGTCCTCTCCTCCTCTCAGGCCTTGGAGAAGGTGGTGGCGGATGTGCCCGGCTGCCCGGGGCTGGCACCGTGGTCATCGTGCCAGCGGTCCACGCAGCGGCGGCGCGCGTTCATGAAGAAGTTGCTGACGGTGCTGAGCTCCAGGCCGAGCTGCTGGGAGATGGTGATCTGCATTTCCTTGGATGGACGCTTGTTCTCCTTGAAGATGGCGATGAGTGTGCGGCGCTGCAGGTCAGTGAAGACCAGACGCTGTTTCTTGGGCGCCGTGTTGCGGTCCTTGTGTTGCTCCTGTTCTTTGCGCTTGCAGGCTTGGTGTGGATGGCAGCGGTGGGAGGGATGGGGATGAGAGTGAGAGGCAGAGAGGGGAAAGAAAACACAAAGCAAGGTAAATATACAAAAGTTTCGTGTTTTCATGATTAAATAACAAAAGACAGAAGGTGGAGGGAAGTAAAGTAAGCAAGTGCATCATTAGCTAATACTTAAACACATAAAAACGAGTTTATACACCAGCAGAGATTCTACAGCTCCATCTCTATTGCCATATTAAAGTTGATTTAAAGCTAATCCATGCCTCCTGCCCAGTGGGAATATTCCTTCCATCCTGCAGAGTGCAGACAGGGAGCCAGCCTGCGGTGAGAGAAAGATGGGGTGAGGAGGGAGGGTGGAGGGGGTGGGACTGGCTGTTGCCTGCTAGCTGGAGACACTGCTGTTTGATTCAATATTAATGCAGTTTGAGTCGCAATGGGGGACTGAGTGACTGTTGCACAAAAGTAAGCATTTTGTGTGCGTGTGTGAGTGTGTGTGTGTGTGTGTGTGTGTGTGTGTGTGTGTAAATGAGAGATAGAGGAGGGGCAGACGCAGAGAAAGAAAAGGTTGGATAGGAAAGAACAGAAAAGGTGGAGGAGTAAGACAAAGTGTGTGTGTGTGTGCGTGTGTGTGTGCATGTGTGTGTGCATGTGTGTGTCTGTGTGTGCATGTGTGTGTGTGCATGTGTGTGTGTGTGTGTAAGAGCCAAAGAGAGGAGCCGAGAAGAGGAGAGGGAGGGGCGGCGAGTGAAGGAGAAAGAGAGATATTGACCGACTTTGCTGTAGGAATTGGGGGGTTCTCTGTAGGGACTGAGGTCAGAATCCCCCCCAGCAGGTCTACAGTCTGCTACTTCAAACATAGCCCACTGGAGCCCACTCTATTGAGCTCTGAGAGGGTATTTATAACCCACTGCCCCCCCTCCCCAAACACAAACACTCGAGAGGTGCATGCACCGGCTGCTACGAGCCCCTTCCCATACACAGAGCAATTTTCAAAAGAAAACACACTGAGTGTACTCTTTTACGTTCGGGAGGGGTCGGGGGGTGGGGGTGGGGGTGGTGGGGTTGTAGGCAGCGAACATAGAAATTAATAGTTAATAGAATGTTGTATTGTGGGTAAGTGTGTTGTAACTCAAAGTATTTGCAGGAGACGGGTGGAAAGCAGCAGACAGGTGCAGCGGTTAGAAAAAAAGAGACAGAAACGGCATCCAGAGATGATGTAGCAGCAGTTCTGTGTGTGAGTGTGTGTGTGAGTGTGTGAGACTGTGTGTGTGTGTGTGTGAGACTGTGTGAGTGTGTGAGTGAGAAGGGTTAAGGCACCACCTCTGCAGCCACATGTTCCCCTGCTGGCTGAGGATCGAAGTCCTGCCAGAATGGACTGTGTGTCCTTCTCAGCTTCCCTACTGTCTCAATAAAACGAGAGCAAATTGGAGAGAGAGAGACAGAGAGAGAGACAGAGAGAGAGAGAGAGAGAGAGACAGAGAGACAGAGAGAGAGAGAGAGAGAGAGAGAGACAGAGAGAGAGAGACAGAGAGAGAGACAGAGAGAGAGAGAGACAAACAGAGAGAGAGAGAGAGAGGGGGAGAGAGAGACAGAGAGAGAGAGAGAGAGACGCCGTCCCTGTGGGGTCTCCACCTGCTGCCGCTCGCATTGTTTGATACTTTCATACTCGCCTTCAATAATGTCTCACTCTCACGCTTTGTGTGTGTGTGTGTGTGTGTCTTGATGCATTTAAGGACAGACTTTTTTTGTATGTTCTACTCGTACGTGTGCACGAGTGTGTGAGTGTGTGTGTTTGGGGGGAAGGTTGTGATTATGCTGAAGTGGCTGGAGCCAAGCAGTGGCGCTGTGTGTCTAATTACAGTGGAACAGAGCCCATTGATCAGCCATTGCAGTCCAATCTGTTTACTACAGATGTCTAACCTGCACACGAGCCCATCCATCATATTCATGCTTCACATCAACGCTGCAGCGGGTTTATATATTTATCATGCAAAGCAAACATGCTAATGTGCCACAAACACATTTGTCTAAATTCATGTTTGTACCTGCAGCACTTATATTATCGCACATATATTTGATTTATCATCGTATTAAAGGTAATGACGAGGAGGAGAGAGGTGCTGCTTCTTATCTGAACTTTGGAAATGTAAAATTTTCCACATATTCATGATGATTTAAGCTTCAGAAGGTCAGACGCTGCAGACCGAGCAGGACAGAGCTTTAGCAAGGCCTCAATTCACTACAATGATGATTTTTAGCATCTGCTGTCGTCTTTTTCTCCAACATATTTAATCCAAACTACAATGACACAACAAACATTTAAACATCTTCATGTCTCTGAGGGACGAGCAGGATGATTCCCAGCACTGCCGGGGACAAACGCTGGCAGGCCGTCTCTTCATGGATTTATCAGAAAATAGAGTCATCAATACGACAGCAGCATCTTTGAAAACACTCTGATTTGAGTCCAATGCCAAGAAACGTTTTTAATGTAAAAAATACAGTTTACTCAGTTCAAACTTCTTGTTTCAGCTGCATCATTTGTGGCCGACTGACCTTTAACTTTTGAGAAGAGCTCGTATGAAAATGAGACTTTCTCAATATATGATTTTCTTTTTTTTTTTTTTATTTTAAACAGTTGACACTGAACGTTTATCTAACACGTTAACTCCTCAAATCTGTGAAGTTTTAATCCACAGCTGTTGTTAATGTACCGGGTTGTTTTGTCGCTGCTTAAAGTTTAATCATGTTTTCCAGTTTAGAAGTCAGAGTCAGAAGAGATTTTATTAAACCATCTGAGGTCAAAATGCTTTTTTTTACGGTCAGAAACAAACCAGCACCAAACTGCACTGAAGGAAAACTTTATGGTTTGTAGCTGTTATGATTCAAGTTTCTGTCTGAAACCCAAAGGAATTTAAAACAACAGTAATATGAAGACGTTTATGGAAATACAGACGGAAAGATAAGATCATTAAAATTCACGTTTAGCTTTGTCTCTGATAGCAAAGACATAATGCTCGAAATAAGAGTACAGGGGGGTTAAAAGAAATAATGATAATTGTTAAAAAACATGTTACCCTGAGAACTATGATGACTTTTCTGTTTTGAGCTGCAAACAGCATTTAAACGTGTTACTGTCACTTTTACAAACTGAGAATTAAAGAAACAAATAATTTGAGGCAGAAAAAAAGAAACAAAGAAATAATTTTAGAAATAATTTGAAATAGTTTTTAAATATTGTGTTTTTTGTCATAATAATAGTTGATGAAAGCAGAACTAATACGAGCTATCGATGGTGTTATTATTATTAAGCAGAGTAACTAAGTAAACTCCATCAGAAGATGGTTGGAGATGTGGAGTCTGAACGCAGAAACCAAAGTTTTCAAACATTTATATCAGCGGTCTGACATTTATCATTTACTCAATAAAACAATGCAAACGTTTTACGAATCTCAGTTTCAACTTTCAGGGCCTCAAACACAAATCTGACACCAGCAGTGATGTTTTAAAAACGTCCACCTGAGAAGATTCTCCTCGTTCCACATGCAGACCTGCTCTGCATCACCTCTGCTCAGCACAGACGTCTCTTCCTCTGCAGCTTGAGCTCGTGTGGAAGAGGATCGGTTTCCCAGCAGGACGGTGAGCTCTAACACGCAGTGCAGCTCTGTTCCAGGCCTGTTTGAAGACCAGGACGAAGCAGCGTGCAGGGCTGACTTTCACCGCTTCATCTCCACAGTCATCAGACCTCAGCTTCACCAAACAGCACGCAGGCTGAGCGACGCCACCGTGAGAAAACACACTGCAAAACACTGCACATGCACCTAATCCTGACAGTGTTTTCTGGTTTACAGTTTCATTTTTATGTGCATGGCTTCTGACTCTTTTGACCCATTTAGCTAATAAATACAGATGAATGGATTCGTGTGCATCAACTGAGACCACAGCATTTTAAATCAGATCTTAGTTTTGAAAAACTTCTCAGGTTTTTCTTGCTGTCAGTAACATTTTCATGAATTCATCACCGTCTCAGTATGAAACAACCCTGAGTTTGTTTTTCTTTATTTACAGCTTCACTTCCCTTCAGTGTGTGAACCTCCGTCATCTGTGATGCGTGTGACCTTCCACAGGTATGCATTTAATCTAACACACACACACACACACTGCTTACTCTCAAATCTGACATATTTGATTTTGCATAAATGCAGTTTGAAATGAATGAAATCATCTTTCAGCATCATGTTATCTTATAACATAACTTACTTTATCTACTTTTCTCTAACAGCAGAGCATTTCACACTCTCCTCTCCTGTCACTGTGTTTTCAGACGCAGAACCAACATGGATCTTTCCTCCAGAAACGGGATTCTTCCAAAATCCATACATGGATTTGTTTAAGAGGAGCCAAGAAATCTGTGAGGTAAGTTCTTGGGAAACTCACAGCTGGCAGGTATTTTTAATTACAATTTTAGGACTTTCACCTAATCTTCTTAAATCCCCAAAGAATAAAATCAAAGACACAAAATGTCGTTTTTTTTTAGAGAAGCACACAGAAATAAAGCGACCAGAGGCCCGTTTCTGTCTGAATGAACCTCCACAAACAGACAGACAGACAGTCTCAGCTCCTTTCACCACTTTTCTCCACCGGCGAGTCACGTCCTGCTACCTCATCGACCGCTTGCTTTGTCCCGTTTCGGTCGGCAGGTGTCGCTCTCACCGTGGCCCGGCTGCACGGGGCGCCATAGTGCGCTGCCTTTGCTACAGGCGCAGGATTTAGTAATCAATATCGATCGATCGGTGAGGAAGGGGGCCCTGATTACTGAACCAAGCTCAGCGTAGAAAAGAAAAAATCGATCATTGCAGCTTTTAGAGCTACAGTAGGCACCGAGCAGAGAGGCGGGCATAAACTCGTGCACAAAGAGCAACCGGACGGGAGCAGAAATCCCGGTTTGGTGCTGAGAGGGTTGTTTCTCCGAGCTGAGCAGCCCGCTGCTGCTGCTGCTCGGCCGGACAGAAATGTGGTTTCAGCCGCTCGCTGCATGGAGCTGAGAGCAGGAGCTGACCTACTTTGAACGGATCCCTCAGGCTGCTCACACACACACACAGACCGACTAACAGCGCGTTGGTTCCGTTGTTTTCCTGCGTGATTTTACATTTTTATTTACTATAATATTCTAATGAATTTCTCCATGAATGCAAAGCAGAAGCGCAGTTAATCTCCATGAATCTCAGTCCAAAACTCTCCTGAGGGCCGCGCCGGTTTTTCTGCTCTTAAACCATCAAATTCTTCCCTGACTCATATTTATTTCTTCTCTTTTCAACTTTTCCTTTCCGCTCGGATGAAATCTGTATAACTTGGGCCTATTTCTCTTCCACTGATGACATTAATATTCTTTGCTTCACGACAAACCAAGCGAGGTTAAGAGAAAGGCCCTGGGTGTTCAATATCGATCGATAGATTCGTGAATAATTCGTGTGTGAAATTCAGTTCGTCCAATTAATTATGCCTCGGAGGGAGGGGTGGGGGAGTGGGCCCAGGGAAGAGATTCATGAAGGGGTGGAGACGCGAAAACACACCAGGAAGGAAGGAAGCGTGATGATCCTGCTTTGCTGCTTTTTGCGGACTAAAAAAAAAAGAGAAAATTTTAAAAATCCGAGAGAGAAAAATAAGAAAACGACCATCATCACCTGTTTCTGGGTGAGTTTGTGCACAGCTGTCTCAGCCCCCCCCCCGTCCCTGCAGATGTTAGTCCATCTCCAGCATTAATCATTTATTGATCATCACTGCCCTTCCTGCTCATAATGAGAAAGTCAAACGGCCTAATATTGCGCCTGTAGTGCTTTATGAAACCATGATGAGCTGCACATCTGCATGTGAAACCATCCTGATCACCGCTTTCACGCGCTGCTCTCCTCCTGCACGAGCTCTGTTTGGAAAGCAGGCGGGGTCACCGTCTGCTCATTTAATTAATTTACCAATAAACATGTTTACCGGTTACGGTTCGGCGCGTTTATGCACACACACACACACACACACACACACACACTCTTCAGTCCGTTTATCGTCGGAAAGCAATCCTGTCCTCACTCATAATCTATGCGGGGCCGGTTTGCGTGGAGTTGCGTTCCTCTGCAGGTTGTTAGGAGCGTGATTGGGCAATTTGATGTTTCGGCTTCGAGTCTATTTATTAAGTAACGTCGGTGTCGGTTCTTACGGGCTGTTGGCCTGAAGATTGATGGCAGCGTGTGTCCGCGCGGCCCCTCTTTATACTGTGGCATTTATTTCATTCTGGCTGCAGGGCAATGCCAAGCCCCCCCCCCCTTCTCTCTCTCTCTCTCTCTCTCTCTCTCTCGCCAGGCCAAAACACTTCCAGCTCAATACTCCTTAATGTAATGAGTGAGAATTGGTGTTAATATACTGATAAAGCGACACAATTTGTTTGTTTGCCTTCTCTCGCGACTCAGCTGCGAGGCATTTCCTCTGCAGCTCTTCAATAACACTCAACCTGAACTCAGTTACACTCTGAACCGCTTCGCCCACGTCCCACCTCAGCTCGGTCTCCGCCTGTTCGCCTGTTCGCCTGTTCGCCTGCAACATTTCGCTTTTTTACCTTTTTTTACATTCGCAGGCTCGTCCATCAGCCATGCACGCGCAGGAATTTACATTGTAATTTAAAAAACAGACAGATAATCTGATGCTCTCAGTCAGTTTGAGATGCACAAAATGCACCTGCGAAATATAATTTTATTCAGCTCTGTTTTCACACCAACGTGTTATTAGCAACCCAGTGGTAAACCCAAGAAATTGCATAGTGCTAAAAAGAAAATCAATAATCAGTAAAGGCTGCTGCCTGTGATGATCACGGTCCTTATGAGGTTTTAGATAATTAAATGCACTGAGCCATCGAGAGAACCGTATGACTGAATTTTAACGTGCATTTTTTTTTTTTTTTTGCACAGTTTAATAGCAGCCTTGGTCTTTTTTTGTCTGAGTGGCTCCATTGTTGAAGTGATACTCTTATCTGTGATTATCATTGATTTCATTCATAATTGCTTTGACCAGTTATGCGTGATACAGCGGTAATGATCAAGATGCTTTATTTTGTAGAGACAGGCGGACGTGGTTTCATTTCCCGCAGACAACAGGTGTGGGCCCGCTGTGTGTGTTTTTCTGTCATTTATTAATTTATCACGGGCGTTTTGGGACGAATTATGCACGAAATTAGCCCAGTTCGTCCCGGCTGAGCGTGCATGAAATTTCAAAATAAATAAATGATGTGAAAATAATAAATAAATAACCTGATTATTACTCATAAACATATTGCTTTTAATATAATTAAAACGAGATCAAATAAATCGACTATTAAAGTGCTTTAAAATTTGATTCACCTCATAAACAATTAATAAAAATTTAAAGAAACAGCCTGTTTGTCTGTGAGGGTTTGTTCCGGCTCTGAGTCAGAGAGCGGAGGGTGGAGGAGCTGTGTGGCCGGTCAGCAGCCTCGGTGTCCGGGGTTCGTTTGGATGTGAAACCGGTGCAAAACTCAAATCGCTTTTTAACTCCTTTTTATTTTACTGACTTTTCGAAGCTGCATAAACCTGCCAGAGGCTCGAGGAGAAAAACCAGGAAAGCGAACAGAGAGGAGAACCGGAAGCAGCTGCTTTCAAAACAAAAACAAAAACATAAACAAAAACAAATGTTAAAGCTCGTGTGGGTTCATGTTGTGCTCAAAGGTCACTGAGGTCAAAGTTTGTTCTTCTCTTATTTACACCAAATGTAGAAGAGTTTCATCAAAGTATTTTATCAGAAACCTGATGACATCATGATTCAGATGACAGACGTCACTGCTTGTTTGTCGCATGAAGAATCTGCATTCAGATGAAGCTGTTTGCTCTCCACAGAGAGACAGACACGTTTTCAATATCCTGCAATTTTCCAGATTCAATTCAACACAGTTTTTCCTAAATCACGTGAACAGAAAGTATTTTTAAATCAGCTCTTATTGCGGTGACCTCATTGCATTTCAGTGGTTTATTTCCTCCAGTTGGCTGCACAGAGTTTATTAGGTAGAAAAAAAACTGTGTTATTATTGTTATTATTATTATTATCAGTCTTTTTTTCTTAAAACTATTTTTTAAATTAGATTTTATTATGGAATTTATTTTCTAAGGAAACATTTGTCGTCCTTGCAAAACAAATTATTTTATTAAGTGTCTAATTTCACTATTTATTTATTTTTATGTTCTTATTTATATATTTTTTCATTTAAAGACAGACTTAAGTCATATTTATAATTAATTCTATGTGTAAAAATTTCAATCACTATAAAAACAATTACACCTTTACAATAACATGTAAATGTAATAATGACAAGAAAAAAACTGTCAGATAATTTTTAAAATATATATTAAATTTATATTTGAATTTTTTAAACCACATTATTAAGACTGCACTCTGTAATAATTTGATTTTTCTTTTGTCAAGCAAAAGAAATATTAACTCGCCCACACACACACTCACACACACACACTCTCACACACACCAGCAGTGTTTTTCCAAATACTCAGAAATCCTGAATAACAGCAGAAACAATAGTCTGCGTTTTCATATCGGCTCAGTGAAAAAACAACAAATTAAACAAATTATGAATTGCAGAATAAGCCGCAGCCTGTTCGTTATATTTAATGACATGTAATATAAAGGCTGTATGCGCGGACATCGATTCATTCATCAATTGATTTCACAGTCGTTTTGTTCCTTTGTTGATCTGTGTGGGGTTGCCCAACCGGAGTTTCGGATTGCATCTGTGGGTACGATAAGCTGTGTGTGTGTCAGTGTGTGCGCGCGCTCCTGTGTGTGTGTGTGTGTGTGTGTGTGTGTGTGTGTGTGTGTGTGTGTGAGTGCGTGTGTGTGTGTGTGTGTGTGTGTGTGTTGGCTTGTTGGAGCTGAAGTTCTGTTTTATGACAGAAACTTTGGTTGAACAGAGTTTTCATTCAGAGAACAGCTGCCGTCCCCAAACACCACACACACCCTGTCCTCTTCCTCTCCTCATCCTGCCCATCCCTCCTCCTCCACTGCCTCATCATCATCTTCATCCTCATCATCATCATCATCATCATCATCATCATCATCATCATCATCCTCGCTGAGAGCTCAGCAGTGTTGGTGTCCTGCTCTCAGATCCAGACAGTCTGGATGTGAACGAAGAACTTCTTCTTCAACAGGTTTGTGGAGGTCAGTCTGCTCAGACGTTCTTCCAGACAGAAGAAGAGATGAGCAGTGGACCGTTTGATGACTGAGGACTGACTGAGGTCACACTGTGTGCTAATGTGTGTGTGAGGAAATGAGAACTAATGATTATTTTCTTTATTGATCTGCTGATGATCTCAGAATTTGATGAATTCCTTGTTTGTACCTTAAAAAATCAAGAACTGATTAACAAAAAAGCCAACAAAGAGCCACAGAGCCGCGGAGCCGCGGAGCCGCAGAGCCAGGCTAGTCATTTCCCTCTGCTGCCAGTCTTTATGCTAAGCTAAGCTAGGCTAACCTCAATTGCTTCCGCTCTGGACTGAACTCACACTGATTTCTGAACAGTTTAATAAACACATTAAAGTTTTTTGCACCAATGACTCCACACACAAACACAAACACATACCCACACACACCCACACATACACACACATATGCACACGCACACATATGCACATGCACATACACACATGCACACACAGTCTGCAGCATGGACTAATCTGGTAGGATGACAGACCTGTCAATCAAAGCCAACAAGCTCCCAAACAAAGCTCTATGTGAGAGAGAGAGAGACAGAGAGAGAGACAGACAGGGAGACAGAGAGAGAGAGACAGTCAGAGAGAGAGAGGGACAGAGAGAGAGAGGAGGAGGAGAGTGACCTTCATTCTTCACCTCCACCAAAGAGAGAGAGAGACAGCTGGGGGGGGGCAGAGAGAGAGACAGGGAGAAGTGAAAAGAGGGCAGAAAGCTGCAGAACAGGAAGGACAAATGAAAGAGAAGGAGGAGGGAGAGAGAGAGAGGGTGGGCGTGCGAGGCAGTATAATAACAGTGAGTCTCTATTGTGACACACAGAGGGCCGATTGTTCCTGAGCTGTGAGTGGAACCACACACTGAGGCTCACTGGGAACACTGGGAACTCTGGGTAACTATGACAACACGCCAGGAACGCTGGGAATACAGTCAGGATGGACACACTGTGGACAGACAGACAGGCAGAGAGACAGACAGACAGGCACACAGACAGACAGGCATAGAGGCAGGCAGACAGACAGACAGGTGGAGAGGCAGGCAGACAGACAGGCAGACAGACAGATCAACAGACAGATCAACAGACAGACAGGCAGAGAGGCAGGCAGACAGACAGGCAGACAGACAGACAGATCAACAGACAGACAGGCAGACTGACAGACTGACAGACCTGTTGTGTCCATGCTGCGTTCAGGTGCTGAAAGACCCTCAGATTAAGGAGGTGCAGATAACGGGTCCTGGATCAGTCACACTGACCCTTCAAACAACTGCTGCCAAGAAAACACACGAGTAACTGAGTATTACTGGATAAGTAACTGTAATCCCTGACAGGGATTCCACGGCTGCAGAGCTGCTGCATGGACGACTCAGCCTGCCGTCAGAGCTGCGACCGTCGGTTCATCCGTTAGTCATCGAGTGACGTCATCACTCATTCACACCATCAGTCCCACATTTCCTGTTTGTCACTAAACTGAATCACTTGAAGGCGTCACATGACTCGAAGCAGCAGGTTTCACACAAACACATGAACTTCTGATGACAGCGTGAAGCAGCTGGAGATGCTGCATGACAGCAGAGTGTGATCAGGATGATGTCAGAGGAAGACGGGATTACATCACAGCAGCTCGTCTCAGGGAGTTTCTAAAGAGGAAGACGCACAGATCCCACTTCCTGTTACTGCTGAGGAGAACGAGCAGCAACACACACACACACACACACACACACACACAGAGGATGGAGTGTGTGTCTGTGATGTAACTGCTGTTGTAATCAGCTGATGTTGTCAGATTGTCAGATTATAAACAATCTGAAAAATTTCTCCGTCTGTCTGTGAATCATCTCAAAGAGACACAGAGACGTTTTCTGACTGAACACCTGCACAGGTAAACACCTGCACAGGTAAACAGCAGGACACAAAACAACGACTGACGAGCCTCTGAGCGACACCTGAGCGTCACACACCTGAGCGTCACACACCTGAGCGTCACACACCTGAGCGTCACACACCTGAGTGTCACACACCTGAGCGTCACACACCTGAGTGTCACACACCTGAGCGTGTCAGCTGCCTCGGGGACACAGAGCAGATCGACCAAAGTAGAGATCAAAAGGAAAGTGTCAGTAAACATCTTCAACGCATCAATGTTTGGAACAAAAAATCAATCAATCAACCGAACAGCCAATCAATCATCCTCAGACTGTGACAAACAAGCAGCCTCCTTCATCAGCAGGGGAAGTCAGTCTGAATGACCCTCAGTCTGACCCATTTGAGTTACACGGAACTGGAAGTACTCAGATTACTGCAAAGTGTCAGTAATACCACAGAGTAAAAATACTCAAGTAAAATCCTGCATTTAACGTTTGTCTGATGTGAAAGTGAAGGAGCGTCAGCGAGCGAACAGTGAGGGTGACTTATGCCTTATGTTCGAGGATTATTGATGAATTCATGTATTCATCACTGTGTCTTCATGTGTTCATCGGTGTGTGTTCATGTGTTCATCGGTGTGTGTTCATGTGTTCATCAGTGTGTGTT
>JAQMCX010000046.1:4516450-4529535 GCA_029814765.1 Acanthurus leucopareius
CCTCTTCCTCCCACCCACCCTCCCCACCCATCCCCTACTGAAACTCCCACCCTCCACACCAGATAGAGCACCCGTTGCTAAGCGACAGAGGGAGAGATGGATTGAGGAGACAGAGTCGATCAATTCTACAGAGGGAGAGAGGAAGGGAGGCAAAGGGGGGAGAGAGAGAGAGAGAGAGGGAGGGAGGGAGAAGGTAAAATAAGGAAGGAGAGAGGAAAGGAGAGAGGAGAGGAGGGGAGGACAGTATGCAGAGTGGTTGCAGTCGTATGGAGGCTCCAGTTCGGGCTGAAGATGCTCTTTTGAAACATCTATCTTTGTTAACTGTATCGTGCCTCTGAAATAAATCCATCTCTGCAGCTGTCCACCCTTCCATCTCTGTCCAAGTGCTTTACTTTAATACTTTTATCACTACAAATTACAGTCCGCACAAGCAGCCTGTGTTTAATATTCCCTCGCTCAAAAGAGAGTTAATTGTATATTGCATGCACTCTTTCTCTCCGGGCTCCCTCTCTTTCTCCATTAGTCACTGCTACACACACACACACACACACATGTTCACACAAACATGCAGATGCCCGGCAATACCACATGCCCCTGTGTGTGTGTGTGTGTGTGTGTGTGTGTGTGTGTGTGTGTGTGGAGCTGGGTGTTGAGCGCATCGACTGAGTATCGATCCCACCACTCACCTCCCTGCAGTCAGCTCTTGTCCTACATAGCATGCCCTGTCTGATTTCTCCCTTAATGGCTTTTATCCAGCTCCAATCTTTATTTAAACTGAAAAGTAGGAATTAGCACCCACTTCTATCCCAGTCTCTCTTACCTTTTCCTTTCACTGTCATCTCGGAGCGAGTATCGGCGAGTATCGGTCCATTGACCCTTTTCCCTTCCTCCCCTGGCTATGGTTGCGTTCCCACTCAGAAATGTGCAGTACAGTATGTTACTTGCACTCGCTCTGGTTTCTCAGCATTTGTTGCTGCTTCTTTATGCGCAGCATGTACGATTAAGATGCTGAACGCTGGGATGCATAAAGATGACTTCTACTACATATTTATTCTTTGTGGATTCATTGATTAGGAGTTTGGTCTATAAAAAGTCAGGAAACAGTGAAGAATGCCAATCATCGTCTCAAAACCCCGCTGATGTTTTAATTTACAACCACACGAGACAAAGAGAAGCAGAGGATTTTGAAGAAACCTGGAGTTTTAAATTTGACAAAACTGTTACCTCTTCTGTTGCTAATCACTGATCATTGAAGGACAGTTTCACCTTAAAGATTTGCCTCAAAGCAACAATCACACACCTGTATGTTTACCCAAAGAGTTTGTATCCCGTCCTGTTGCAGTTTTCCAAAACCTTCCCTCTGTGCAGAAATGTGTCCTAAAGTTAAACCGAATGACATTTTATAAAAGATGCACAGAGAATTCTTTAATATGAACACATGAGCACATGAGAAAGGCTCAAATCATTTTAATCGGAGCCGCACGCACATGAATTAAATGCCATTGATCAATTGTCGAGGGGATCATGAGACAACTCAGGGTTTGTTTATATCCTCAGCCTGGATCGTCCTGGCAACAGAGCGGACATTTTCATATTGATGGCCTTTCCTTATTGTGGCCAGCCAGCCACGGCCCGGGGAGGAACTCTCTGCGTGCCGTCATCCCTTTCGATTTGATTTGATTTGTTGCTCATAGAGGGAAGTGATGGGAGAGACTCTTATCTTGGCCGAGCAGAAACAAGCCGTACCAAATAAGACACATCGGACTATCTGTGCTGGCACACACAATGGGGATTAATTGATCCCCTAATACCACAGATAAATCAATCCCTTCCATCCCCCTCGAGCTCTTCAGCCAATTGGACGGCCCCGCCATTTGATCAACAGAGCATCTCTGGCCAATGGGAGGAGGGTTGGAGGTTGACTGACGGCGGTGCAGAGGTTGGGGAGAAGGAGTCCATCAGAAAGCCATTGGCAGCAGGAGTGAAAGTGAGGTGGTCAGAGTTTACAGAGAAACAGAGCTGAAGCAAAGCTGCATGAGGATGCATTCAGTAGCACTGCTGCCTTGTTGTTGTTGTGCAGGAAGTGTGATTTAGTGCTCGTTTGCAGACATGAAAAACAGACAAAGACCAATAAACCTGCACACAGGCGCCAGTCAAATGTGTGACGATGCAAAAAACAAAATAGAGTTCAGATAAAATAAATCTGCTCTTGAATTTTACAGATTTAACGTCGTCAGAAGCTTCGTTTCTGCAGCATCTCCCTGCTGGCTCAACAGAGCTACATGCCTGGTCAAGACATCAGCCATTTTCTCACAGTTACCCCATCTTATCTCCACCTTCGTTTGATCCATCTCCATTAGGCTCTCCCTCACACAGCCCACCACCATCATTCTCACTCTTTCACTTCCTTTGTATCTCTCCCACCCAATCTTTCTCTTATCAGCACCTTGGCATTTCTGTCTTTCCCACAAACACTGTTTTCCTCATACAGCTCATATAATAACAGGCTAAAAATATGCCTTCTTTTTTTTCTTTCCAGTATTGATTTTGCCTGTAGCATTGTCTATGGAGAGAGAGAGAGAGAGGAGAAAGACAGAGGGCGGGGGAGAGAAATGAAGTAGAAACAACTGGAAAAAGAACTACTTTCTACGTATGTGGTAATGCACTCACCTTTCCTGTTTTACTTAAGTGGAGAACCATACTGTACTTTATTACAATACCTTTCAATTAAAAGCTAACCGCATTTACTGAGGCTGTTTTTCAGCCGATCTCACCACCCGACCTCAGCTCAGCACCGAAGCACTCACACACTCTGCACATTTAATAATAACCAGCTGAAATTAGAGAAACCTTACCATTGCAAATATGTTCCAGATCAGCTTTTCAGGGAAAATGGTTGGCTCTTTTGGCACTGGTGTGTAATGGGAATGGAGAGAGTTGATCAATAGGCTATTGATCGTAGCTGGCCAGAGTCTAGGGAATTGAGAGTGAGAATAGAGGGGAGTTAGGGTGGGGGTTGGCTCCAGGTTGAATTTTTAAAATGCTCTATTTCAGAGATGACAAATAGTCTATTTGAAAAGAGAGAGACAAAGACGGAGGGGGAGAGAGCGTCATAAAGCGCTGCAGAAAGCGTCTCTGCTTGTTGTCTCTCTGAGTGGAGAGCTGAGACCTCCCCGTTTCCCAGAAGTTACACTGTTTTGGACGAGAGCTGCTGAACTACAAAGACAAAGGGAGCAGGGACTTCTCAGGCTATGGTAGCTTGAGTGTGTTCTGGCTGGAAGAGGAGGGGGGGGGCTTATTATAAAAAAATCTTTCAGATCTAGAAGACGGCGCTTTAAAAGCAGCACGCAGACAAATAATTTACACCAGATTCCTGCAACTGACTTTACATTAACCTCTTTATATCAACACTGAACCAACATTTATGCAGATCTTATCCTCTGACTTTACAGTGAAGGGCTGCAGCTCTGTGTTTGTGCCAATGTCTGATTTCTTTGGCTACATCTGTACAACAATTTTAAAAAGAGAGAGCTGTCCAATTCCTGAGTTTACATGCAGAGACATAAACCTCAGACATAAACCCAACCTGCGAGTGCTGCCAAATCACCATCTGCAACGAGCATAAACGAGAAATAATAAACCCGGAGCAGCGTGGAGCTGCAGGGTTCAGCTGTGCAGCGACGGGGCCATGCAGCCCCGACGAGGCAGCCAGCTCTTCATCACTTCATCAGACCGACAGGAGGGTTAAAAAAAAGAAGTGTGCAATCTACTGCATATGAATCTTGAAAAGTCCTAAAAATTTTAATTGGTGCATTTGTGAGTGAATCAAAATCAAAGCAAAAAGCTTCTCAAATCCATAAGCCCAAACTTTTTAATATCCAAGTGAAATGAGGGCAATAGTTTCCTGAATGTAACAGCACTGAAAAACAGGCAGAACAGTAAAAGAGAAAGTATCAGAGAAAAAGATTATGTCAGGATTTTAAACATGCTTCACGTACTTATAGAAAGTAAACTCCTTTCAGATGAAAAACATGTGAAACAAACTGTGGGAGCAGGCGGGATCGTTTGGGTTTGTGCACTAAAACAGAATACTTTTAATATAAATCTGACAAACAAAAAAAAAAGTGCAGAATATCTTTTTTGATGCCTTTTTTCCACATTTTACTTTCACACGCAAGGACGACCGACAGCCTCATTTAAATCACTTCGAGCCTGATGTTTAACTCACATATGCAGGCTTGTAAAGACGTGGAAACAAGCTGAGAGCGCCGCTTCTGAAGGTTGCTCAGCCCAACTGCAGGCGATGGAAAGCAGTTAGAGCACCAGTCTGTAAACACCCCTGAGAGGAACCTATACCTCAGTAAAAATTCTGCTGTAAATAATGTATTGAATGCAAACTTAAGGTCCACAGGGAGATATAGATAGGCTCATTACTCTTTTAGTTTGCTGGCCTTTTACGTAGTCCGCGCAGCTCTCGACCGTCGGCTCCAGATGCTCCCTCTCTCTGTTTTGATTTAAGGATGCTTTTACCTGCGGATATTGTTATGGATATAGGTATTGTTTTTTATTTTCTGCTCACTGCCCTGAGGTCTGCAGGCTGTTAACACATGCCCCCACCCACACGCTCTGTGCCCTGTTAAGGTTGGTGTGTGTGTGTGTGTGTGTGTGTGTGTGTGTGTTATCTGTGCCGGTAGTCGAGGTGCACACGCGGCCTCCGTCTGTGCGTCCTGTCCGGGACGCATTGATCTCGAAGCAGGATGTCAAACATTTTAACGCGGATCTTGTCCTTGTTATTGCCCCGCGCTGCCGGGTTGTTAATGCATTAAAAATCGTTTGTCCCTATCTTTCCAAACTTATCTCACCCTACTGCCCCGAGCAACACAAGAATACCCCTCCATTGTAACATACACACCACTCCCGCCCCTCCTCCCTCCACCCTCTGTTTCTAACCACGTCCTTCCATCCTCCGTCTCAATCAATCTTTACGACACCCGGTTGAATCCCTCTAATGTTTCCGGACTTGACCGTATCCTCGTTCAAAAATTCTTAATTAAGCCCATTCTGTATGTTTACTGTTGGGCAAATTACAATCTGACAGGGCTAATAAAACAACATTGGCGAGAGGAGGCCGAGAGGAGCATGTGCTCTGACCCCAACCTCTTTCACCTGTCTCCATCTCTACATCAGCTTATCTCCCTCCATCCCCACCTCTTCATATCTGCCTATTTTCTACCTCACAGGTTTTGAGGAGGATGGGGAGGGGATGGGAGAGCGAGGCAGCGGTTTGGCACCAGTTGTTCAGGGTCTTTAATCCACCGCTCAACGTGACTATTTGTATGAAATGCTCACATGTCATTACGCTGACATTTCTTGGTTAATACCACTGAACCTTCTTGCTTCTCATCTCTTGTTATTAAGATTCATGAACCTGCCTGCCTGCATGTCAACTCGTACAGATATGAGTCATATATCCATGTTCACATCAGCATCTTTCTTCATTTAGGTATTGACTCATGCAGTGTTCTCACATTCTGCAATCCATGGCCCACACACTGTGTATTATATCTCTATTTCTGTGCAGTTTTGTCTGGTCACTTGAGAGCTGCCGTTCGCTTTATGCTAAAGCATGATGGAGAGGACAGGCCGTTTCACCAGGATCTGCTGAACGCTGAACACCAAGAAACATTTCAAAAAGAGGACTGAGCTCAGCTGCAGCACATAAAATGACCGTAGTCTTTGTAACAAATGCATAAATAGTAAATAAAGCCGTAAGAGTGATGCAAGGAAACCAAATACCAAATGAGTTTTTGAAGCTACGACCAAACACATCAACACTGCAAGTGACAGAGTGAAGCACAATGAACTTATACTGAACAGGTGTGTTTTCAATGGACAATATCCTCCCACAATGCAATGCACAAAACACATGGAGAAGCTACTTTTGCTTGTTTTTTTTATAAGTAATATATTATCTGCAGTTGCAGTGGTATTAATGTGTTGCATAGATTTTCCTGTTAGCAAAAATACTGAAGTGTGTTGATTTATTTTTCTTTTGTATCCTTAATGTTACAATTAGCATGTAGCACACAATGTGTAGAATAAGCTTGTTATCAGAGTTTGAGACCCACTTTTCCTAAATTATGAACCAAACTCACCTAATAAAACCAAACCAAGTCAAATAAAACCTGCAAAACTCAACAACGATCCACCTGCATCAAGCTGTTCATGGAGCACATGAACAAACAGGTGAACACTTTTCCTACAGTGTCTTAGTTTCAACCAGGAGGCCTGCAGAGGGGGGGGGGCTGTATGGTTGGTTTCAGCTCCGGTGGTGAAAAGTGCAGTTTGCATGATCTGAGTAAAGGTTTGGTGGTTTAGGTTTCAGCTCCTCTGAGGCTAAACGTGTCCATGAGCAGCAAATGTATCACTAAATGAAATATTATTATTTAAACATAATAAGATAATCTACCAAATGAATGTAATGAAACCTATGATAAAAAATATCTTTTTTTTCCAACAACACTCACTAAATTGTGATTTTTAAGTGCCATGAACTCCAAAAATCTAATTCTACACCCCTTTATTGTATTCAGTAACCAGCCTAATTCTTAGAAGATGATATTTTAAATCATTTTTTATAATACAGGTGAGCTGAACCTTAAAAGCTCTCATGAAACCAACTGCACAAACCCCAACCAAGTCAAATAAAAGCCAGAAAAACTAAACATAGTTGATCATATTTGACCAGAATCTAGTTTCCTGCAGTGAAAACTAAACTACAACACAGAAACCACAATGTACACCAGCGACACAGAGCCGACAGAAAACTGAGGAAAACGAAGTCCACGATTTGATGTTATGATGTTAAAGAAGTTAAAAAAATAACTACAGCAAAGTGATGATCATGTGTTGTGCTGACTGTCACCTCGGGCCGAGAGCCAATCAGAAAGATGACTGACTAACCTGCAATTAGAAGAAAACTCAAAACTGTTAAACACGAGTGTCGCGTCCGGGCTGGTGGTCACACACACACACACACACACACACACACAGAAGCCTGTTTGAGGCAGTGACTCGGTGTGTGTGCATGTGCACGAGAGTGACAGTGTGTGTCGGTGTGTGTTCTGCCGTCTGTATGTTGCACTACATCACCTGACAGGTGCAAAGCCCTGTGGGATAGCACTGTTGTTTCTTACACTCGGCTGAACATATACAGCACATCAGAGGTGCAACAAATCCATTCCTGACTGCCAGAACCTTTCAGGGAGTTTCTGTGCCTGTGAACAACACATCTTCAGGTTTCCACACCTCACAGCTGATGTGTGTCTGACACAGACACACACAGAGGCGTGTGCAGCTCTGAGGGAGAGAGACGGTGGGATTCGTAAAGACGGCGTGGACAAATCAGCAGTGTTTGTGTGTGTGTGTGTGTGTGTGTGTTTCTGTGTGAAGCATCCGTGTCTCAATGGCGTCTTTAGAGTGGTTAATCAGAGGAGAGGTTGAGGAGGAAGTCAGAGTGTCAGGCGGGCTCCGGTGAAGAGTCCTCCAGCCCTCTCTCTTTCTGTGTTGACACCTCTTAACCTCAGTCTATCATCTCTCACACTCACACACTCCATTTCTATTGACACTCGCTACCCCGCAGCTCTCCAAAGACCCGAGGAGAATCCACTACAGTGATTGTCCGTGCGAGGGGAGCCTCGGAGCCTGCAGAGAAGAAAGGATTATATAATGTGCAGACATACAGAACAAAAAGATGTGAGCGGGTTTGGTAGTTGGTCGTTTTTTTTTCTTTCCTGACGTTTCCGGACGAATAAAAGAGAAAAAAAAACAACAGCAATAATCTGTCAGCACAGAAAATGATGAATCCTCACACGCATCAATTTGTAAATTAATCTCTCCCTCTTTGTCTTCTCACACTAGGAAGTGTGTGGGATCCATGTCCACCACTGTCACCGGCTAGTGTAAGTGGGGTCAGGAGCGCAGGGTCAACTGAGAAGAGGTCAAAGGTCGTAGAGCAGTGGGTCTTGTTAAAATACCTTTTAGCCTCCTTCAGGGATATTATGTAATGGCTGTGGGAATAGGTTAGGTTCCAGGTTGACTGTTTTGTGGCAGAGACCGGATGATATATGTGTTCTGCTTTATGCCAGATGTATATTCATGACCCTTTTTAAAAAATCAGGATGCAAAGGAAGTGCTGGGAGGTCAAGTGGGGTCAGATGTAAGAGGTCACATATATGTGTTTTGTTTTGGAGGATGAATCTTCCAGGAAGTGCTCGTCTTATATAACACCTCTGAGGGTTCTCACCTTGTGCTCTGAGGCGAAAGGCTTTTCCTTTGTGTTGCTAACAAACATCCTCAGATGCTCTTGTACAACATTTTTTTCTTCCTTTTGGGTTGACACGCAGGTTCACCCCCCGCGAAGCTCAGAGAAAAACTGGGTTGCACTGATCAATATATTGGAGACATTTGAATATCAATACAATGAGCGTGCTGTCTTCAATCTTAATTTTTAATATGGTGATAATAAGTGTATTAATTTTCATAACTTTCATTCAATAGCCTCGGAGTATGAGCGATGGTGGCCCATTTTTGCACTGCGAATATGCATCTCTCTCCTCTGTGTTGCCATTGATCACTCCTGTGCCTTTTCTCCCCCTCGCTTTGTCCTCCAGTCTCTCCCTCTTTCCTCCCCTCACACCGCTGCACTGTAAAATTCATCCTTATTCCCCATTTCAGCAGGCTAACTGTGCGCACTACCTTTTATCAGTCCAGAACTGTTGAATTAATAAATTGATATTGACGAACTATCAGCCGGGGGGATAAATTATTTGGGAGCAGAAGGCGAGGGTCACATGACTTTTAGTACCCACGTTTCTGTAATTATTCCCCACGAGAAGAACCACAGTGTGGTGCATTGCCCCCCCTCTACAAATGCACAAACATGCACACACACACACGCGCGCTATCACATGGAGAACTATAAATATCCCCACATACAGTGGATTGCAGGGGCCTTGGGAATACTTATGATCATTGCTGCTATCATAACCGTCATCATACAGGATGTTTGGCTGCTGGAAATCGCATTTTATCTTTCTAATTTACAGAAAAACCGACGTGGAGAAATCAAGAAAAATCTAGCAGCACAGAATGCAAATGAGACAATATGAAGCCTTCGCTGAGAGCCGATACCTGGGAAGGTAGAGTGCAAAACGGAGGAGTGAACCTCCTGCAGCCGACGGTCTTCGCTCGCTAACGGATGCAAATGAGAGGTGCAAACATGGGGGGGAGGTGGGGAGGGAGGGAGGTGATGCTGCAGATGAAGGGGGCAGCGAGCGTTTCAGAGTGCCAATCATGGAAGTGCTCTTGTTGCCCTCCGGCCATCGCTGACCTTTTGACCCTGGCCATGGCCTAAATGTCAGAGGTCACCAACCAGGGTCAGTGCAGATCACTGCGAGACCCTGGCCAGGGATGCATCGCCATGGCAACGCTCTGCTCCCTATAGGAGGAGAGATGGGGGTGTTTTGCATTCTGTATGCTGAAATCATGCACACACACACACACACACACACACCAGGTTGAGCATCACATCTGTGTGTTTGGGGTTTTTCGAGCCTCCCTCTCACTGGTTCCCAGTGAACCAACACACACAGCTGGGCGAAATCCAGCGAAGCCTGGCATGAATGCTGCTTCGCCACATCCACATTAATCATTTGTCCGGATACAAAGGACTCATTGTGCTAAAATGGCTGCAAAGCTCTGCTGATCTGCTCCAGTCAGAGTGTCACAGGACAGAGAAGAAGAAGAAATACCCTCCTATATGTTTTTCTTTATGTTAATGAATAAAAACAGTGAAGAAAATAATGATATTTCAAATAAATTAATGATAAATATATCAAAGTGTACTCAGCACGTCATAATATGCTACTCGCCGTATTTTGTAGTGGAAAAACTGAAAATGGCGCTGAGTAAAATTTTAAAAAAGACATAAGAAACTTTGCAATATGTACTTACATTAAACGGTGGGACAGCGCGGAGGATTCGCTTGCACCTTGCGTCATCTAGTGGTCGGATCGGACTCTTCCTCGGCTGCTGCTGCTCGGCTGCTGAGAGAAGGGGGGAGAAAACCCCACTAGTCTGCTTTTGTCTCCGGGGAGCTCCGGTCGATGCCTCGTCCCACCATATGTCTGATCGCAGCTGCCAATCAACAGGTCAACGCGACCCCGGGGAGGCAGGCACTGGTGGGGAGAGATCAAACAGTGGACCTCGGGGATGACAGATGCAGATGAAAAAAAGGCAATAAAACATTGCTTCAAAGATGGCAACGGTGCACTAAGAGGCAAATTATTGTTAACAGTAATCTGCAGAATAGCGCCTCGCATTCTGATCGATTGACTATTATGGAGCCTTTGAAGCCGAGGTAACGCCAGGCTATTGTTCATGGTGGGACACAACCAGAAAATAGCAGCTGGTTTTGGTTCAACTATAGCGCTTCCTAAGCCTTAAATACTACTTACTTCTATGCAATCACGCTTTCTAATAGACTTGCAATTTGAACTCCTCCAGGCCTCCTCCCACTGAGACTTATTCAGATGTTCAGTCGCAGAGGCACCGAGAGGAAAAGTACAGATTTGTAGGGAAAAAAGGCAAATAATAAGGTGAATAAAGTAAAACAAAAAGTGAGGATTTCACAAGAAAATCACAACTGACCGGATTGTCAAACCGTTTTAAAGAGTTTTTTTCATCTTCTGCCTCTGTAGGATTTATTATTATCATCAATAGTTTACAGAACACAAAAATGGCACAATGTTTTCTTTACCCGTCCCTAAGATAAAACCCTCTGCAGCATTTTAAGTCTAACTAACTCAAATTAAAAGAACAGCTTAGTCACAAATTATCAGTGAGCCACAAACTAAAAATTAATCAGGATTTATTCACTTGTTCCTCAGTCTGAGTCTAAAAACAGAATATTCAAAGATGATGTTTTGTTTAAAGGAGATCTGAGGTCCAAATATCTCAGTCAGACCGGATCAGCTGCTCACAGGGATCTGGTTTGTGCTTTGAGACCACACAAAATCCTCAGCTGTCAAATCTGACAATAAAGTCTATTCAATTAATTTAAAATGTTTTTTCCTAAAAAAAAAAGTTAAAAATTAAAATTTTAACTTTAATCAGTGAGACTTTTCTCAGAGTTTGTATAACTGTTGTAGGTGTAACCAGAGTCAATAATTTAATGTGTTGAATCTGATAAAAGAGTCATGAAACCAAAGCAGAGCCAGCGACTATGAATAAAAGCACAGCAGTTATTCATTTAATTCTATTTAAACAAGGCGTCGGGTTCAACTGGTTCAAGCTTCATCCTATGTTGTCTATTAACTGTTGTACAATGAATCTATAGACAGGTCAAAGAGATGTGTGTAAGCTAAAGGAAGCAGCTTTGGAATGCTGCTGTAAATATATCGTAGTAAAACAGCCATAATGTTTCATCGCCGTCTCAGCAGGACTGATCTTCTTACCTCACTCTCTGCTAATCAGGAGCAAATCTGTGTGCCTTAATCTACGACCCCCTGCACCCCTCCGCCCATCTCATTAGATTAACAAAATGACATGCACGTATGAACGAACACACACACTCAAACACACACACACAGAGCTCATGACCTCAATATCATACTCGGATAAAAGTAGTTAACTATTGTTCTGTTTGGTGAATATTAGTGATGAAATTATCAGCATTTTAACACGTTGTTGCAGGAAAAGACGTGACGGAAGACGAATCAATTTTAGCTGCTAATGTTTTATTTCAACTTTATGCAAAATGACACTTTACACCTCAAGTTTCACATCTCTACACTAAACTTATTGCATGTGTGAAAAATGGCTATTCTGCAAATTATTGGGAGTTCAGTGTGTGTGAAATGTAAACTTTTGCATGTGGGTGTGTTTGCCTGCCTGCCCGTGTGTGTGTGTGTGTGTGTGTGTGTGTGTGTGTGTGTGTGTGAGTGTGTGTACAGCAAACATATGCAACCAAATTAAAGCCTTAAAGCTGGTGAATTGAAGAGGATTTGATGCAGAGAGCAATTCATGGGAATTAAGCAAATTAGGTCTCCAATTATAGCTGCTGACATTGAATAGGAAGATTTGGTGAACAAAAAGTAATTAGATGGATTTGTCATTGTTCTAATGAGCATCGCAGGAAAATAACTGGTGAATAACACATGCTCTCTCTCTTCTTAAGCTTTACTGCTCTGACTTATTATTGTCTGTTTGGAATCTTATTTTATGTTAAATATTGCCTTATTCAAATATTCAATAATTTGCAAATAAGAGGCTCACATGAGCTGAGAAAAACAAACTTGAAAGAAGTCGATGTATGACCTAATCCTCTCAGGCCGGAGCACTGTGGACGTAAATGCCAACCTTTGCAAGTCAGAGAGGAATTTCACTATTGATGTGAGAGCCGCTCAGGCAAAAATTGACTGGATTCTTACGATGGCGATACTTTGGAGTCATATTATAACACTGTTCCTGTTTTAGGGTTAAACTTTAGGGATTCCTTTATGATCTGTGGCTTTTGTCATTTAGAAGAATCGAGATCCTGATAAAAACATATTAAATTAATGTTGACAGTGACTTCAGCATAAACTTCATTATATCTGTGATTTTTTCAGGAGCCAGGCCTCCCACCTCCCTCCGATAGCTCAGCCTCCCCTGTCCTCCCTCCCTCCCTCCCTGCCTCCTTCCCTTTCCTCTGCTCCCATCATCCCTGACCTCCCATGCTCCATCTCTTTCTGCGGTTACAGATTAAACTGTGTGATAAGCTTCCCATTTCTTGAAACTATTTGGGATTGCTCAGATTATCTGGCCTCACATCCTCTGGAGTCGGCTTTGGAAAGCCAGATTTTAGTCTCTTAAAGCTGCAGATTTTGCATCCCGACAGCTTTGAGTAATTAGCATCTAACACCGGGTGGTATTTTAGCATTGGGCTCACTTTTAGTACTGACTGCATGCACACACACACACACACACACACACACACACACACACACACACACACACACACACACACACACACACAAAAAAAA
>JAQMCX010000046.1:4529635-4636759 GCA_029814765.1 Acanthurus leucopareius
CACACACACACACACACACACACACACACACACACACACACACACACACACACACACACACACACACACACAAAATGCTGAGGCAGCTGATTAAAAATACAGGTATTAAGTTAAATATCATTTATTGAGATTACAACAAACATTGTTTTTTTGTTATTCTAAAAAAATCAGAATACAAATAAAAGAAGTGCAGCTTCTTGAGATTCACACATTTCATTTAATCAGTGAAAACCCTAAAATCACTTTGCCTTTATTCTGATGATTATAATGTAAAATTGTAAAAGTCCACTTCAACCATAACATCACCTAATGACACATGTTTTAGTTTATGAGACAGTTTACTTCAAAAATACAACTATTCTCTCTCATGGTGCAGATGCACGCAGGGCAGGGTGAAGCCCGACCTGAGGCTGCACGCTGGACCACGGCCAGTAGAGTCTGGGTGCTAAGCAGGACATGGGGAGTGTTTGGACTTGAGGACAGCACCAACAGGTTGTTCTGTGGGGCCGGGCGAGGGCGGGGTGGTAGGGGGAGCTCAGGGAGGAGAGGGGGAGCTGTCCTGCCACCCTGCGTACCCTCCGCCGTGCCCTCCGGCAGTGGTAGTCCCCGTTACAAAAGTCCTGGTAGTTTGAGGGGTGAATCGCCCAGAAGTGGCCTTTCCCGTTGTCACTGCGGCCGGCTTTTATGAAACAATCGTTCAGGGACAAGTTGTGACGCACGCTGTTCCTCCAGTTTTTATCCTGTAAGGAGAGAAATTTGATTAAAACCTAAAAAGTAAGTAAGAGTTAAACAACGGGAGTTCTCCACTGAACATCAACAAAGGAGGCCGCTAAGTATCCCTGATCCTCCTCAAGATGTCACCTTGTCCTGTTGTTGGCAGGGTGCACGATAACGTGTCAAGCCTTTGTATGATCGCAGTAAAACACAACACCTCGAGTTACCTTTTTAGCACATCGAACCAGTGATCAACTTTAATCCACGAAGCTACGTCCAATCTGTTGTTGCACCTGGTAAAGGCAGAGGCAGTTTGCAACCTAGCAACAGGATTACTTTATTTGTGAATTCGCCAACAAGAAGATCATCTGGTGTCCCTGCGAGCACCTAATTGCCTAACCACTCAGACAGATTACCTGTGCCAAGTAGGTCGCTTTACTCGTGAAAATGGCTGCCGTGTTATTTTTTAAAGACTGAATTAAACACACTGAAACCTTCAGGCAAACACGCCGTCTCGTTATCTGTCTCACGACTGCTTTACCAGTCGGTGTGACGAATTCACAAAGTAAGACAGCGTGGTTTGTCTGAAAATAGTCCTGCAGACAGACATGTACGACAGGTTTTGTTTCTACACAGCGACATAAATGTTGCCCTTTGCCTTCTGGGTAAATCGAACAACACACACACTGACGTAAACGTACCTTGCTCTTGAAGTACGGGTAGTGGTCCATGATCCACTGGTAGATGTCACATAGCAGCAGTTTCTTCTGCTCTGACGCCAGGATTGCCTTGGAGATGAGTGCGATGTACGACTGGTTGGGTTTGTCAGCAGACCTCTCTGGACCGCTGCTGGTAGATGTGGTGGTGGTCACCTCCTCCTCCCCCTCTTCTTGTTGCTCTTCATCCCCCTCCTTTTCTTTGACTTTCCTTTCTTCTGTCTCTGCCTCTGACCTCTGTAGCCGTGTCTCCTGTATCTCGGAGCGACTCCACACCTCTTTGGATCTCGGATTCTGATGATTTAGCATGTTGTTCGCCGTCTGCTCTGCTGTACGACTTCCTGTCGCTTCTTCTTTAGAACCTTTGACTCCTTTATTGAACAGAAGGTAGTCAATAGTGAAGCTCAGTCCCAGCCTTTCTCTGCCGCCGGTGTGGCTGCTTCTGTCCTCCATTGTCATCTCTGAATTAAGATATCTCAGACTCATCACACAGGTTTAATTGTTGCCAAACCTGCTGCTGAATAAGTATCAAGTGATCAATGAAAACTTAATATTTATCTCAGAATTTTGCATCTAAATTCGCAGCATGGCTGGTTTCTCTTCAAGTGCAGAACCTGTCATAAACTCAACGCCTCAATGTCCCTCGCTTCTTCCGCCGAAGTCTTACTGTTGACAAGATCACAGATAAAGATGAGCCTCTCAACTGTTGTTAACCTTGATGCGCTCACGAGCGACACAATCTCAACCTGTGGAAATGACGTCAATGTATCAGACTAAACACAGCTTCTTTGTTTAGCAGCAAATTTTAATTAAGTTCCAGCTCTCTGACAAACCTGACAAACCTGACAAATATCCAACATTCGTTTGCTCCTGAATTGAAGGGTTGTGCATCAGGGTTGTGAAGGTGACTATTTATATGACACTGAATTTATCCCTCACAGAAAGGGGCAAAGAAGGCACAGGGGAGGTCCAGGTAGGGGGTCTCAATTGAGGCGGATTATTTTTATTAACCTAAGCAAATCTTTGTAATTACGGGAGATTAAACACTCAAGATTTAGTCAGACGTGGTGTGTCGAAGAAGGATGCTGTAGAATCAAAGACCTTTGAGATACTTGTGTTATCCTGTTTAAGTTGTTTTGTCCATGTGGATGATGTCTAAAGAATTACTGCAATTACCAAGACCAGTAATTAATGGGTCAAGTTCAGTGTTTTGGGGACAGAATTCATTCGACTGAATTTCCACCCTTTTTTTATGGAAAGAGTATAAATGTGTGATGCAGATATTGATGGTCACATGATAGCAGAGTCAGACATGTGATTTAAAAATTAAGTGAATTCATTCACGGTTGTTCACCTGTTTTAAATTTTTGCCTCCTGTAACTTGTATTCCAATTATTAAAATGAATTATATACTATTTTAATTTAATATATGTTTTTGTTAAACGGCGCTCACATTTCTTTTCCATGTGAAGTAAACTCATAAGTCTTCCAATACGTTTATGAATATAATTACTGCAGTTTTTCTGCTTGTGAGTGAATCAACAGTTTAAACATATTTTTCAAAATTCATCTCAGAGATCAAAACTGAACAAAATTCTGTTCTGCCATTCTGTATTATATATATTGTTTTCTTTAACTTTATTATGAACATATTACTAGCTAACTATTTTTTGATTTTACATAAAATACATTTCCCACAAACCAGAGGAACAGTTATTGTTAAATGCTCTGTAATGATTTAAGACTCTGCTGCTACTGAGTTTATCTTTTTGTTTGATTAATAAACTTTTACTTCAGAAATGTTGAAATTGGTCTTTTGATTGTTAGAATGTTTTGATGTTAATATTCATATTGATGCCTGATGTTTTTTCTATGATTTTAGCTGAAATATAAGACACTCGTTAATGTTTATCATATTATACACAACTCAGATTTCTACATAGAAGATTCCTGTGAATTAAACTTTAAAAAAAGTGGATTTTGTTTTTAAGCTCAGTTGATGAAACCTGGATTTGGATTATTTATGTTTTTTTAATTATTATTATTTTATGAGGTTTACCAAAGTAGCCGTATTCATCCATCTTAAAATGATTATTTCAGCACCAGAATCCTCTTGTGCAGATAATTCATCTGTATTTCCATCTCAAAAGAGTCAAGTTTTTATATATTCTAATACTTTGATAACACTGTGTTTTCTGAGGAGACAATATTTCTGACATATCAAGACATCACAACACAGTTACAGTGCCATCAAGTAGAAACTGATCAATGTCCGGCGTTTCCATGCTTCATATTCCTGCATTTTCTGACATCTGAAACAATTAAAGATGTGATTTTAAAAGCTTCTCCGTGCTTGATGAACCTGGTAACTGGAGTCCCTCCTCCCAGTATTAATATTGGCCTGTTGTACTATTAAACCTCAGCATCATCACATTTGTCCGGATTGCAGCACAAGTACAGAAGTCGGTCAAATCGTGGACCATATTGCCCTCTTCTGTTTAAATAAAATAACACGCTATATTTTTATGGGCTACGCAGAAGAGAGCACTATAATGCCTCTAAAGTAACGAGATTATTTATTTTAATTAGCTGTATGAATTTATATAGGCTGTTATTCTATCAATTAAAATGTAAGTCCATATTAGAACTGTAAAGACAGAAACCTAAACTAGAAACGACTCTTCTGGAGAACAAACCAGGCTGTAATTTGGGTCATTTTTGTAAGCAAATGTGAGACTCGTATATAAAAATAATAAACTACATGTTTTATTTTGAAATGGTAACTTTTTCCATCAAGCAGCATCGTGGCAAAAACCACCTGCACTTTTAAAAACACAGGATTGGTTTTTTTTTACTGATGTTTCTCATCCAAGTGGAGCCGAAACAAAAAGCACCGTGTCATTACATGATACTGCAATTACATGATCCCTCAATTGATTTCTGTCTCCCATGAAGCTATTCTTTGCCACATATGAGGAGTTTCAGGAAAAGCAGGGCTGGATCACCGCAGGAGGTGTGAGGGATGCCCCTGCATGCATAATGTGTGTCATTCATTTATTTTTAAATGAATTAAACAACATGGTTTTTGTGTTTTGAACATTGTGTGTGTGGTCGGTACTTTGATCGGTAAGTGTATTTCGTTAATTATTCGTCTTAGTTCAATGATGAGCATACCTTAAACAAAGCATTAACTCCATATCCGACGGACGGCCGCAAAACCCGAAACGGAATAATTTGCTCGGACGGGAAGCGAACAGACCATGCGACCCGGTCCACTTGACATCCCATGCTTTGAATCCACATTGGATATAAACAGATTTTATGACACACGTTCACAATACCTCAACACTATAAAGCCGAAACGTCATGGGTATTAAAATACCTCCATGTGTGATCTCGTTTATCTACACTGAGGCCTATTTTGGTAATCAGACCTGTCTCTTAGTGTTTTTAAAAAGTTGCACTATAACTTTAAAACACGGTGGTCCCGCCTATTTCATATGTAGCGTTCCGGGCGCTGGTAGAAGCTGAGCTGTGATTGGCTGCGGCTACCTGTCGATCAAAGCTCGTTCTGCAGTTCATTGGTGAAAGACTAGCACTCGCCCGTGACTCTCGCGGTACTGCTGCACGAAGATGGCGGCCGAACTGGTGGAAGCGATGGCAAGTAGAGCTTGGCTAGCTTTGATTTCAGGAGAGACGGGCGCGGGAGTGTTGTGTGAAACCCATCCTTATCATGGGAAACGAGGGGCTTTTTCTGAATATACTGAAGAGTTTGTACAAATGTGGCGTATCACAGTCACAACGAAGCCAACTAGCTTGTACGGCTAACTTAGCTAGCCTCAAATGTAATGTTAACTGGGCAAGTGCGTTGGTTCGGCTAGCATCACGCTGGCTCAAAAGGCAGACACCGAAAATGAATGATGCTACCGTATAACACTTGGTGGTTTTCTGATAAAATGCTCCCCAGTGCGATAACATTTGACATTATTTGGCTTACAACGATGTCTGACTGTAGTTGGCCGGTTAGTTTATGGTACCGTGCACCTGTCAAAATGTCTAGTTGCCATGATTGAATACCGACATCCCAGTCTATAGAGAAGCTAGCCTGTCGGTTAGCATAGGCTACACTGGTGAATGTGCAAGTGAAGCTGACGAAACGGCAGTGTTTCTGTGTTTAAAACTTGGTCTTAAAATGTCATATTGAATCAGAAACCAAACTGAAATCGGCGATATTGTAAAAAGAAAAACCGAGACACAATGTAGTTGTGTCACTGCTGCCAAATCAACAGTGTCAGACAAAGCTAAAGCGTGGTAGAGCTGTGTTTTTTTAACAACAACATTCAGAGCTCTACCTCTGAGTTAAACCACAATATTCTGTATATCCGCTTAAGTGTAGAAACTGTGTATCTGATGGCTGCTAAGTAAACATCCTTATGCAGGCCATATGTTTAATCATATGTGCTCTGCCGTGAGATAACGTTAGCCTTAACCGATTCTGTTAACCATTCGTGTTCTGTAATCAGTAAAACTGCACAAAATAAATCAAAGAATCAAAACTTTGAACGAGCACTTCATGAGTACCTTATTATCTATGACCTAAAAGGAATAAAGCATCACTCGATTGTTCTGACTGTCTTATATGCAGTGTTTCTCAGAGTAAACAAGTGTGCTTCTTGTAGTGTGCCTTCCACTCAGAGTTTGGGTGTCCATCAACAGTCAACAGAGAATCAACAGCCAATACAAATGACATTCACTACTGAATCCCCAGAAACTGGTTTAAATACACGTTGTTCATCAGTAATAGGACACACTTTAAATAAATAGATTTTCATTGAAGTTGGTGAGTTGTAAATTCAAGGTGTATTGTTCGTCCTTGGACTGAGAACTTATCACAAGTTTGTCTGTTTTCAAATACAGAGCAAAACTGCAGCTTTTAAAATGTATTTTGTATTTCTGTTGTGATACTTTTTGAATTTATTGCTGTAAAATCTGTATCTAAACACAGTCTATTGTTGTTTATGTCTCTGAGCTTTACATGTTGGTGTGTGTCAGTAACACTGGAATGCAAAGGAGCTGTCATACATTTGAACTATTGTTCCAGATTCAGGTTCCTAAAGTTTGTTTAATATCACAACAATTTGCTTAAGAAAGGTTCAGTAACAATGACGAGGCTTTAATGCAAGTGGTCAGAATGAAAAGCAGTGTAAGTTCTTACTGTATCCAGCTAATTACGAGACAGGTTCAAGCCTCTGTAGGATTAAAGTGACTAAGGACAGAAGCTAATTTTAGCAGGAATGAAACTGTTCAAGGCATTGCTTTGTCATGGTCAATGCTCTACATGAATTATAGATAATTGTGTTGAACATGTCACAGGCAGGCTAAGGTTTAAGGAAAGAATAACCACAAGGAATAATTTATTAGATTTGTTTTGACTTTGTTTATTGTTTTTAAAATTCAGACAGCATATTTTGGAACTTACTGCAATCACAATCAGAATGTATTGTGATCTATTTTCCACCTTGGATCAAACAGAAAGACATTATTTTCGACAGCAAGTGATGCCTTTGGAAATCAGACTCTAAACACCTGTTTAAATATATATCTATATATAGAAGATATATTTTAAAGATTTATTTATATAATATATATTTTCAAAAAACAGGTTAAGAAAGACTTATGACATTTTAAGAAAAAGTAAGAAGTTGAAGAAAAACAAAGCCGTTAGCACTGTGTTGTTAAATAGCTCTGCATTTCAGTCAAGTATCCACATGTCTTGGATTTGAACTTGTTTTAGTTTGGACTCATAATTTCACAACCTTGTCACTCAAACTTCTCTTGTCTCCTTTTTGTTTTGTCCTCTCTCTAGAACATGGTCAAAAGTTTCCGGGTCTCAGACCTGCAGACGCTGCTGGCCTCGATGGGTCGTAGCAAAAGTGGGCTAAAACAGGACCTGGTGGGGCGCGCGCTGAGGCTAGTGCAGACTGAATACAGCCCCGAGCTTCTAAAGAACGTCAGACAGCTCTACGAGTCGCGCTTCCCTAAAACATCTGGCTGGCTTGCGGCTCGGCGTCCAGAGAGCATCTCAGTTGCATACTCATCCCTCAGCTCCTCCCCCAGTGCCACCTCTCAGGGCGCAGACTACCTCAACGGCATTTCCAAACCAATCCCCACACCCGCACCAGAGGTCAAGCTGGTGCCGCTGCCCTTCTACCAAACTTTGGAGACACTATTGCCACCAACAGAACTAAGTGAGTGTATATAGTTTGTCCCTGCATCTTTGTATTAAATAATTTGTTTAATGAAAATGTAATGCCCTTAATGTATTGTACTGTTTTAATAATGTTTTTTCTATACGCACATTTACAGTTGCCCACAACAATGAGAAACTGCAGGACAGTCAATGCATATTTGAGTTAACACCGAATCAAGCAGACCAGATCAGAAATGCAGGGTAAGAAAATCTAAAGCTTCTCCTCAGATCTGCATTTTTAACATTAGCTTGATTTACAAATCCTGGACTGATGCTAATTTCAACTTGTGACCTTTAACTTTCTTAGTGAACTTCGACCAGGAATCAGATCAATCCAAGTGGTTCTTAGGTAAGCTCCCTGTAATTCCCGTTCAACTTGATACTCTGAAATCCTTTTGCCTGGAATGTGCCTGTTCTGCGCGCTGCTATGCTGTAAATCTGAAGGAAAAATAGATACCAGTGTTATGCATGTTCAAATAACACTTAAATTTTTATCATGATCATCTTTTAAAATGGAAAATGTGATTATTTTTATGTAAACAGTCAAGTTCTGAAGCACTCAGAGACTTGACAGATACAATCAGTCATGCTGATGGATTCTCTCATCAGATATTCTTATTGTACTTATCTGATTCTCTCATGTTGCTCTCTGTTGCAGAATCTGTTACACAGACTCCATTGGTGTTCAGGAGGATCAGTATCCTCCAAACATTGCTGTCAAAGTCAACCAGTCGTACTGTCATGTGCCGGTGAGTTGCTTCTCTTCTCAGGCAGAAGCCACACCTTGTGAATACAAACATGACTAAAGTTTGGCTGTACGTCTATTCTTGTCAAAGAATTTGCTCTGTCATTACTTTAAGCCATTTGTTTTCAGATACAGTCAGGGAGTCGCCGGTTAGAGTTTGGGCAGACCTACTGCTCGGTCCTGGCAGTGCTAGTGTCATTACTTATGGTAGTGGTGGATTAGCTAACCTGATGCAGGTGATAATAAGTGAAGCATGAGTCATATCGAGGTGTAGATCCAATGTTGGTTTTACCAGCCTGAAGACTCAGTGGAACTCTTAAGCTGGCAGTCTGTGTGTGGCTTACAAACTGCTGTGGTATCATGCAGTAATTTCCTGTAGGAAGTCTTAAAAATCCAAGATAAGTGTTTTCTGTGTTGCCATGTTAATGAGATATATAGTCATAAAGTCAAACCGGAGAGACTAAATTCAAAAATGAGTGTTGTGAAATTTAGAAGATCCTGCTTTACAAAGGTTTCTGTTCATAATCCCACTCAAGTCTGAGACGTTTCAGCTTCCGATAAAATGTTGTGTTTTTAACAGGCAAAATAACTGCCTGTATTAGAAATTTAATAGCTGATCTTTTTCATATTAAGAAAATAAGTAAATCTTCAGTTCATCCAAATTATTCAAAAGCACATTTTTAGAATAAAACAATTGATTAAATTGCTGCTGTGCAATAACAGTGATGTATAATCTAGTATTAATTATAAAGTTTCTTGATTCCTTTTTTTTCCTTAACTTAAATAAGTACGCAGGAGCACATCTACATACAGAGCAAAAGGAAAACTGCTGATCTGACTCTCATCAAACATCCACATTCTGCTTTCTCTCAGCGCTATAAAACAATATAAATTATAGTTGGATAATTTACGCAATTCTTTGGTGTGTGTGTGTGTGTTTGTCTTCACAGGGCTATTACCCCTCAAATAAACCCGGTGTTGAACCCCGTCGTCCTTGTCGTCCTGTGAACATCACTCCTTGGTTGCATCTCTCCACTGCCACCAACAGAGTCACAGTCACCTGGGGAAACTTTGGCAAGGTCAGGGTCTTATCTTATGTGGGTGTGTCTCAGGGTAAATGGCTCAAAAACTGCAGGACAAGTGTTTTTTTTACTCAGAAATTCTGTCCAGGTCCTCCTGGCAAATTCCACGCTGCGCCACCGCAGGCCTGGACACGTAGATCTCCTCTTTGTGTTTCTTTGGTTCCACTCATTTGTGCGCAGTGTTACTGAATGAACAAAGTACTACAGTTGTAACTAACAACAGTACTTAAGTGTGATGCTCCTGAGAGAAATGTTGCTGAATAAGTGATTCACCGGTCATGTCTTGGTTTTGTTTCGAAATGGAGCCTAAGCATAAGAATTGAGTGCTCAGCATTCTCAGTCAGTGCAAGTTTACCTTGTGGTTGGCGTTTTTGGGTATTTCCTTTCTTAAAACTTTAAGATATTAAATCATCTTTTCAGTAAAGCCTCAAAATGTTTGTGAACAGACTCTGTGTTTAGAGAATTCAACAAAGATCCAGGAGATGATTTACATTCTTTAACAGAGAGTTTACCTAGTTAGGGTTTCAAAATGTGCTTGACTTTGTAATTGACCCATGTAATGAGAGAATATCTTCATTAAATACTGTTAAATAATTAAAAGAATTCCAAAGAATCCATTTCCCTCAAATTTTTCTTTTAACATAAAATAAGAATTGTGAATCCAAACTAATTCTCTTCCCATGACAAATCTTTTTAAAAGAGACTGTAAGGTTGCCTTCATGCACATGCTCCATCTTGGATTTGTATTTTTTTAAAATGAGTGATGTTTGTGTTTGCAGCGGTACTCTGTGGCAGTGTACTTAGTGAGGGTTTTCACTGCAGCAGACCTCTTCAGCCAGCTGAAACTCTGTTCTGTTGAGAGCGCAGAACGCTGTCGCGAACGCAGTAAGTGGTCTGTTTGTTTGTTTTTTTAATGCGACTTTAAAGTCCTGCGACTGGACTTCACACCTCCCACCGTCATTTAAATGAACTTTTTATTTAACACTGTTGAGGTGGGACTGGATTGTGTGTCTGTACAGACTTACATATGTTATCCTGTAAACTATCAGTGATTCGGAATGATGTTCTATTTACAGTTCAGGACAAGCTACGATTTGATCCAGAAAGTGAAATTGCAACCACAGGCCTCCGAGTTTCTCTCATCTGTCCAGTAAGTACACCTTTACGATAATGCCTGACATGTTTAAAAGTGGATAAATCTGTCTTTACTATCCTTTTTCTGCTTCAGATCTTCAGCATTAAAAGTAAATTGTCATTAACATTTGTCCCTCTCCCACTCTGCAGCTGGTGAAGATGCGGCTGGGTGTGCCATGTCGAGTTTTAACTTGTGCCCATCTTCAGTGTTTCGATGCAGTTTTCTTCCTGCAGATGAATGAGAAGAAGCCCACATGGACCTGCCCCGTGTGTGACAAGCCCGCTCCCTTTGAGCTGCTAACCATCGATGGGTAAGGAGATAGAAACATGCTCTTTCTCATCCCACCCTGCTCCACCATCTGCCTTTAAATAAAAACTGAAAGTTTAGTCTGGTTGTAATTTTCGTTATCTCTGTGTTGTGGCTAACTTGAGAGGGAATAAATTCAGTTAATTCAAAGAGTTTAGGCCGTGTGTCATTTAAAAATGATTAAAAAATTGGTAATAGCTTTATTGTAAAAGTCAAACATTTACAACTTCATTTGATTTTTTGGTTCAGATTTATTTAGTTCATATCCTAATTTTTACACCCTTTCATTTTGCAAAGTGAAACCACACAGACTGTGTGAGCTGTAGATCAAGAATGCTTGTGATGATTGGCTGATAGCCAAAGCAACCAAAGTCTTCTTTAAGAAGACAGAAAGAGTTTAATGCAGATATTGTTTGGCCAGAAAAGTTTTCATACTTCTGATACTGGCTTATTTTAGTTGGTATCAAGTATCGATGGTTTGTGGTGCTACTTTGTGTGTAGTACAGATCAACCGTGCAGCAGCCTGCTGTTCTTATTGTTGATGCTTTGCATGGCCTCAGAGAATATTCATCTGTTGTTTTGTGAATTTCTGTGTCTACTGTCAGGTTGTTTTCCAAAAGTTTTGATCCTGATTGGTGATCTACTTGATGTAACAGCTGTAATTTGGAGAACTGTGGTATTGTGGGAAATGAGGACCCATACAGTCTTTAACAGCCCTCACTGCTGCAAGTGACTCAAGACGGCTAAAGTAATGCTGTCTGTCCGGGCCATAGGTGCAGAATTCTTATCTGTAATCTGTCAGCAGTGTTTTTTGACTGCATTTTAACACTTTGTCTTAAATCCTTGTATTGTGCTTCTGACAGAAGACTGAATTTTATGTTGCAGGAAAAACACAGATAAGCCTGCAGCCCCATTTTTCAAAGATTTATGATAAGATATTTTAATCCAAAACCATTTCGGCAACTAGTCTTCCGCAGACTTTAAGTAACTCCTGCAGGCACACCCTTACTTTCACAATAACTGAAAGCACTGAGTTGAAATTTGGCTTTGAGGTACAGTTGCATTCCTTAAATTCATCATTCCTAAAGCTTGTGTGAACATCCCGTCTTTAACCGATCACTCAAGGTTTCGGTTTCAACTGACTCAACGCTAAATCTTGTCAGATTTGTTTGATGGGTTTGTTTTTGTAGTTAAACTTGAAGAATGAATTCAAATTTCAGTTTATAATTATGAAAAGCTGAGGATCAGAGTTTATCTTGTTTCTTAAGTGGGCATAAATAGAAAATCTTGCCATCAAAATAATCAACATTACAGAGACGAAGTCAGCATGGTGGCAAAGGCCAAAGATTTGCAAGAAGACCAGACTATTTCAGAAAGCTGCAGGCGAGTGTTGCAGCACTATGAAGTCGTCTCAGCTCGACTCTTGTTTTCTGCAGCACAGAATGTAAAAGCACCAGCGGCAGGTTTGTGGAACATAAGGCACATCCCCGGTTACAAAAGCCAGTCAGCTCATAGCAAAGTCAGCCGGTCAAGTCAGTTACAAACTGTCAGCTGGTCAGAGTTGCAGAGTTTTGTATGAAAGAAGAGGAAGATCATGACATTTGTTTGAAGCAAAACTGTGCATGAAAAACAAGCTTTAAAATGAAATTGAACTATAAAACTGACAGTGTTGCTGCTCTCTGTCTGCTCCCTTCCTTTCACTCTGTCGTTCTCTTATTCAGCCACACACCTTTTTATGTTTTCATTTTTTTTATCAATACTAGAAATACAACAGTAACAACTCATCACTGTACTCATTCATATATAAAGATGCAACAAATCATATCCAGCTATGAGCAAAAACGCCTGAAAAGCACTTAGGATGGAAGCACGTGGTCTTTGCTATGGACATGGTGCGCCGTCTCTTCTCATCGTGTTGGTGGGAACTGGCGTGTTTTGGAGTATTGCAGGATGTGCATTGCAAGTAGTTGCAAGTTTCAACTGATCTCTTCATAAATCTTTGGTCTGAAATGAGCCGAAGAAATTTAAACCACGCAGAACTCTGCTGAGCTCCTGCAGTCGCGTTGAGTTTGAATTGAGTGCTCTGTTCCTTTTCTCATGTGTTTCAGGCTGCTATCTGAGATTCTGAAACAGACGAGCGAGGACATCGAGGAGATCGAGTACTTAACTGACGGCTCCTGGCGACCCATCAGAGATGACAAGGAGAGAGACAGGGAAAGGGAACGCAGCAACACACCAGAGTGTCCTGTTGTTGATATATGTGAGTGTCGGTCTCACCTCTCTTTCTTACATTGTGTTTTCCTTTTACACACGTTAGTTTACTGTTGTAAGCGCTCTTTGTTTGTGATTAATTATAAAACCGTCCTTGTGTCCTGCAGGCATTCCTGAAGCAAATGGTTATTCGCCGGCTCACAGCAGCACCAGCCTGACAGGCAAATCTGGAAGTGGTTCTGTGGCGATGACGGGAGTCACAGGAGGACCTGCTGTGGCACCTGGAGGAGGTGCAGTGGTAGATCTGACTCTTGACTCCTCCTCTGAGGAGGAAGGGGGCGGGGCAGGAGGAGATAGTGAGGACACTGAGGACAGCGCCGACAGTCCTGCCCCGAAGAGGGGCCGATACAACTACGACAAGGACCTGGTCACTGCCTACTGACCCCGCAGCTCTGTCCCCTCACAGACTGACACACACACAGAGACAGAGAGGCAGGGGGCGACAAACTCGAGGACAGGAACACAGTAATCCACTAGATGCAACAACCTTCCATTATGCTCGAAGATCAGAGCCTTTCAGCAGCTCTGCTTTTGATCCAACAACAGACACACACTCAAACATGCTCTGTCAATGAATTTTCAGATTAGGGTGATTAGGATTCCTCTTTGTACTGTACACCACTGGAAACAACTCTAACTCTTTTTGGCCATCTGTCACCTTGCAGTGAATATCTGTACCGTCCTGCCTCTGTTTAAGAGACCGAATGAATTGAGCACACCACCACCACCACCACTACCACCACCACGCTTCCACCTCTCTCTCCAGATTTTTCCCTCTCTACCACCACATCTCTCTTGGAATTACAGGCTCTTTTAGCCGTGGGCGTTCAATGTTGCGTCTCAGATTTTTGTCACATTTGTGACGAACAGGCAAGCCGAAAATTGAAGCTCCTCAATACTTTTTGGTTAAAGTTCAAAAACAACTAAAGGAAAAGAGCATGAATCTTTTTTGGGGGAGGACAAGGCAGAGATATCTGGAGTGTGATGCAAATTTAAACCTCTCCCATTGTGTTATTATATCTTTGTTCAGAGAACGAATTTAAAGCTTGAAATGGGTTTTTCAGGAATTTATCCTTTTAATTATGAAAGGGCAGAACACAATACTGGCCTCAATGTGTGATGCTTTCCATTTTTATTTTGTCCTTAGATAAAGAGAACCTACCTCAGTCATAAAACTTAGCAGACTGACCAGAGACTAGCTTAAAAAGAAGCAGAGGACGGAAGAATTGAAGAGTCTCTCTGAAGCCAATTTTACACTGGAGATTTTTTTTCCTTCTTTTTTCTTTTTTTTTGGTTTGTTTTTTGTTTTAAATTTTTTTTATTCCATTGTTCCATGCAGCTTTGTTCCCTCTGAAACAACAAAATCTGTTGAAGGGCGGGCTAGTCTGTCTGAAACCAAGCTAACTGTAGATGTCAGTGATGCAAAAAGTTGCAGGTGGGACTGAACCATCCTGCAAAACACGACTGCAGTTTTCTCGCTCTAGCAGGATTTTTTGGGGTGATATATTGGCATTGCATATGGATGTAACTCCTCAAAATGACTGTACGGCAGCTGTGCCAAAGCAGATGTATTTTTAGATTTCAATGATGGGAAACGGTTATGAGACTTTGGTGCCTTTGTTGTCGTTGTTGTTGTTGAACGGTGAAGATTGGAGCTGGTTGTTTTGAGGCTCAGCTGGCCAGCAGACGAAACCCGAGTCTGAGAGGAGGTGTTGTATTTTATTTAGAATTCTTCCTTAGATGTTTTTTTTTTCCAGTAGGAGAAATGGACTAAAAAGCAGAAACACATCTGTGGTAAAGGGAAGGGAATCGAAGTGATATCAGTCTTTTCCCCCCACATTTCGATGTCCTTTTCTGGAAGTATCATATTTATTTAATTGCTTTGAAATCTCTTTAACAGTTGTTTGTATTCAGTCTCCATAATATTTGGCTGTCCTTCTGTACAGTCGGGAGCTTTTAGTTGGAGAAAGCAGGACACCTCTGCTGTGGTTTGAGTGTCCGGTTATAATTAATCCGACTGATGGCTGTGCTGTTGACCAACACTCCTTTCTTTTCCTCCGGATGAATCCAACAAAGGGTCAAAGCGCCATTCAGAGCTCTGTGCTGCAGTGGGCTCAACACGTCTGACACAACGAAACGTAATGAAGTGTCAATAAGTGCAGCCCCACCGAGCCTAAAGTCATTGATCGGATTACAAATGGTCCTGTCTGAGACAAGTGGAGCTGCTCCAACCAACAAGCCCCTTCGGCTTCCTTTCAATGTAGATAAGGTCACATCTATTTGCTGGAATAGAATTGGTCTTTAATTGCTACATGCTGTAGGCTTACAACTAATATTCCTCTGCACCTGCACTAGTATTGTCAGTATGCGATGGCTGCTCCTCAGATAAGGATCTTCAGGCTGCTTGTGCGGGCGTTTTGTTTGTCTGCAGGAAGGTCATCGGTGTTTGCTTGAAGATGAGAAAAGGCTGTTGCTGTGTTGTTAGAGCTGTTTGCACTTTCATCTGATACTTCATCCCACATTTGTGGCTTGTTTATTTTAAAGCCATCCTGTAGTGAGTATTAACTAAGGATCCCTGACTTATTGTGATCAGTTCTCCTCAACCATCTCATGAATGGGGATCAGAAAATGTGAAACCAGTAAAACGGCGAATTACTCCAGTGCAAGACGGCAGGTGGAGAACAGAGCAGTGGTTTCATCGTGTTTCCCTCTCCCGTCATCCCTTTGTTGCGGTTTGATCAGCACAGAATTTGGTCTTTTTCTTTGCTCAGATGCTCAGAAAAACAACATTTACACATTGATCCACGGCCTCACTGTTGCAAGTGCATCCTGATAGTGTTGACGATTGAAAAAGTAGGTCGAGTCAAATCTGGTCTTCCATTTTTCTCCTGTGACACGTCGACATAACAAAATCAATATACTGATGAAAAATTTTTTGATAATCCACAAAAAAACTGGTTGATGGCACTTTGGCTGTAATACAGCAGAGTCTGTCCCTGAATCCGATCTGCTTCACGTTTCAAACGTTTGGAGAAAAATAACATAAAGAACTCTAACGCCTGTCTTGAAACAGGCAATTTGTATTTGTATGTAACTGCTATACATACTCAGAATGACTTAGTTCATTTGTTTAGAGGTATAGAGGGACATTATTTGAACGGATCTCCTAAACTTTTCTTTGCATTATGGTCAAAGACGAGAGGTGGTGCAGGTTGCTTCTGTGGAACTGAGCCAGTGACGTTTGCAGGCTGTTTGGGAGCTGGAGAGAGCTGAGGGTCTGGTCTTTTTGTAGAGGCATCTCTTATAATAATGCATAAGGTAGCATGGGCAGAGGCTTACAATCCATGATGTAAATGTTTTGTTTGATGTGTTTTTTTTATATGTTCATATTAAAAGACAATAAAATTTAAATAATATTTTATTAAGCCTTGAATCGCCTCCAGTTGTTCCTATAGGCAAAAAGACAATAAGACGCTGTTGAGGGCGGCAGCACCAGAAGCTACAGAGGACTGGGAGGACTGGGAGGACTGGGAGGCCTGGTCAAGGTGGAGATTGTTATGTCCAGTACCAAATTCTCAGATCTGGGGACACATTTGATGCCTGTTCAGGATAAAACTGTAAAATTTAAAATGATCGTATTCTAACAGCTGTTATTGACGTGTGGAATTAATTAAAATCAGTTCTTAAAAACATGTCTGCCATCTTTTTATTTTGAAAATTGTCTTCTCAGCCACAGAGGAAACTGGTGACAACAGGATCCACGGGGATGAATGCAACACACTTTATATGTCTGCAGGTAAATGTGTCAGAACAAACCTCAGGTGAGGCAAATGAGTCTGCCCTGAAGAAACTGAGTTATTTCAGAGTCTTTTTTGGTCAAAACTGATCTCATGTAGTTTTGGGGGATTAACAACTTGTTTGACGGCACACGGTGGAAAGATGACAGGAAATTAAGGAAGACAAATGAATAACGAGAGAAGGAATGCTTTGACTTTTCCTTGATCGGCACCTTGAGTTGATTGTATGTTTATATTTTTTTTATTTGAAGCATTAAATATTAAGACAGTGGTGCTGTCAGCTTGTCAGCGTAGTTAGTGGATCGCCTGTATACTAAGTACAGTTGTAAGCAGTCGGTCTGCAGCATTAATTTGAATATCTTGTAAATTATAAAATGGATTATAAAATGGAAATTCTTGATTTGGGAATAAATGAAGCCATGCACTAAAATATCCCCAAACCAAGAACTTTGTTGTCAGTTAAAATCTTTGCTTCCTTTTGGAAACACTTTGTAGGTTTTTTTGTTTTTTTTAAATTTAATTTTGCTAAAATGGCTCTTTTTCTCAACAGACGTTTGGACTTGTCACCGTGGGAATAACACTTGAGTTTCTGACAACATCAACAACGTGTTAATGCTGTTCAAGTGTTCGAGTAAAGTTTAACGGTGTGACAGCGAACCGAGAAACTGATGCTGCTGCAGCTCACATTCTTATTCACACCGCTGGTTTTCCCACTAACACATTTCAAAATATCTTCATTTAAATACATAATTAACAAATTATCATGATTTTCTTTTGATTACACTGAGGTTAAGCTAAATCATGTAATAAAGATTAACAGGAGTAATTTGGATTATCTACATGTGTTTCTCTTCTAACAGGCTGGTTTGGATCTGAAGACTGAGACTTCAGGAACAGACAGAAGGTCACGCTTTTGTTTTGTGTTTTTTTTAGTTTTCTGCAAGTATCATTTCTCATATTCATTACTTCAGAAACGCCACATCGACAACAGACGTTTGTTTTGTGTTTTTTTTAGTTTTCTGCAAGTATCATTTCTCATATTCATTACTTCAGAAACGCCACATCGATAACTGGGGCAACAAGAGGAAGTTAAGTTGTGAGATGAATCAGACAGAGAAGACGTGAGGAAGCTCCGTTTACGTGCTTTACATCACAGTTATTCTGAAGAAGGAGTGTGGGTTGTACATGAGTGGGTTTGCAGCCCACATTACAATGGTGAAGGAGCAGGAGAACCTTCATTATCTGCCTCATTGGTAACTGCAAGTTGATGAGAAGAAAGAAAAGACATTTTTACTGTGTTTAAACTTCACAGCATCAGCAAACTTTAATTTATCACCCTGTGTGTCCACAGAGGAGGAAGACGAGCTACTGAAGGAAGATGATGACACTTTATTTTATAACAGTAGCAGTTAACAATAGCGGCATTGCTGAAGATATACTGGAGTTATAGATAAAAGGAACATTTATAATATTTTTTTAATGAAGCTGCTGAAGGAAAATGTTTTGTTTAATAAAGTTGCTGAAAATTCTGTACAAGATGCATCCAGTATATGAAATTTAACTTAAGGAGATAAACAATGAAACTGAGAGTCAAAGTTCACTGAGATAATAATATTTCCAATCAGATCATCTACTTTAGCAGAGTTTTTTCATTCTTGACCCTGAAAACAGCAGTTGAAAGAAATTATCCCATCGCAGTTTCTATTTGAGCTGACAAATTGGAAAAGTGGAATATTCAGAGAAAATGAGGTTTTGATTAAATTGTTGCCTTTTTTTTACACTCGAGCTGATAATAAAATATTTTTAAAAGTACAAAGACTAGTGTATTATGCAAAATCATCACCCCAGGCTAAAAAAAAATCCTTTCTTAAATTTACTTGAGATCTACTATCTATTGTAAATCTTCAGTTCCTGCTTCTCACCACTGGGTGGCAGTAATGTACTCTGTGGCTCTTTTACTAAACAACTTTTAACACATAAGTAAGCAGCAGTGATGGGTAAGATACGGTGAAACTGGTCTTTTACCTCTTTAAAAGCAGCATACCGGAGGTGTAAACACTAAGTGCAGGTGTCACGCTCCTCCGGTGAGATTTCTTCCTCGGTGGTGTCAACTTGTCGGACGGCCTCAGTCTCGCGCTATTTATGAGGGGCTCTCCCGTCACACAGGTCTGATGCTGCAGCTGGCAGCTGCTTCTTCCTGTATTGAAGCACCACCAAGCAGAGCCAAAGCCCATTTCGCTTCAGAGCCCCACACCCCGAGCTGAAACGCGGAGGAATCTGTCGCTCGGACGCGGTCCTGTCGTGGAGGGAACACAGGTCCAGTCGGTGTCCCGGTGCCGGTAGAACCGTGGCGGCCCGTTGTCTTGAGGAAGCTGAGAAGCGAGGAGCTGCACATTAAGACTGAGAGACGCAGGGCACGATTTTTCCAGGAGCTGGTGCTAGCTAGGAGCGGCTAGGCGGCTAGTGGCTAGCAGCAGCAGCAGCAGGTAGATAAACACCAGAAGAAGCAGAAAATAGAAATGTGTTAACTCCAAAAATCTATAGATGCATCGGAAAACGAGCTGAGATTTAAATATCACACCGGCATGATATTATATTTAAAGAAATAGCTAACTGTCATGCTACCGAAAGTGTACTAACTTTGCTAACGTTAGCTAGCCAAGTCACTAGCCCTCCAGAGCTGATCCTGTTGCTTTTCAGACTCAGTTTTCAGCAAGTTAACGACTGGATTTGCAGCTGTTAATCTAACTGCAGGTTCGTGTGACATTATTGATCGAAGACAACGTTCAGGGAAGTTACTGAAATGCCTCCCAAAAGGAAACCCGTTCCCCTGAACATAAAGCCCATTGGGGAAGGACAGGCCACCTCCAACACAATTGATGCTGCATCTGAGTGAGTAGACCTGATATGAGTCAAAAATATCTTTTTTTAGAGAGAATATCTGCATTTATTCTGTGTATAAAGTTGGATAATTATCATTTAAAAGCACTGTATGACATTAATCCCAATGCACAATCACATTAGAGATGTTTTAAATGTCCCTGTCATTCATTTTTCTCTCCGTCTGTGATGAACCCTGATGATCTGCATGTTGTCTCCTCACAGAGCCAATCTCGAGGCCTTACAGAAGAAACTGGGAGAACTGGACCTTGATGAACAGCAGAGGAAACGACTGGAAGCTTTTCTCACCCAGAAAGCTCAGGTCGGGGAGCTGAAGGATGAGGATTTTGACCCCATATGTGAGTTGGGGGCTGGAAACGGAGGAGTGGTCAACAAAGTCCGCCACAAACCATCGGGTTTGGTCATGGCTCGCAAGGTGAAAGAATTGGCGTGTTTTATTCTTGCTGGTGAAGTGTGACAGGAGAAAGCTAAATCAAAACACATTGACAAAAGACTTTGTTTCCTTGTGCAGTCTTGATTTTATAAACACACCCGGTTATGTGAAGGAAAGAATGCAATGCACCATGATGTGATTTCAACAAAGATAAAAGCCCCAAATACCTGAAAATGCACACAGGCAGTTATTCTTATCAGGATTCAGAAGTTCCAAGGACTGTTTGTTACCTGCTTTATTTCTATTTATTTCTAAACGTGGTAATGCACTTAGATGAGACATGAATTTGTCATTTTTGAGTGCTAATATTAAATTTACAAATCTGAGAGTCCAACATCAGAAGGAAAATGAGTTTATCTTATTGGATAAATCATCATTGCAATATTAGCCTTTCACAGAGAAATTATTGGCAGTGAATTTGTCACAAGTGAAAAAGAAATTCGGTGAAGAAAAGTCTGAAGTAGTTTGTAACCAGTCGCACATCAACAGGTTAAACGCTGTAAAACGTGAGGCTCAGTTTGTATCTGGGTTAAAAAAATTAAACAAACTTAAAATGATCCTTTCATAAGTGTTTAACTATTTTATTTATATATTGAAAAACTAAATATTTATTAGCATACTATTTGTTTTCTGTAATGGACGAGCATCCAACCCAAAAATATGAGATGGGCACTTGAAGCTGTCTTTGCACACTGTGAGCTGTGTTTCCTACTTTCATCCTGTTTTAATCATAAAGAGGTTTGCACTGTTAAAAAAAGGGGATGTCATGTAGACTCGGGCCAAAACAAGCACGAGCTTGCAGGCTGTCAGGCTTGAAAATGTGTGTTGACATGCAAATTGTATTTCCCCTGAAAATTCTCCAAATAAGGGGAAAAAATTGGCGATATGGGAAATCCTGTAGGCGTTACCACCTTTATTTAAAGAGTAAATGTAAATTCTGACAACTTCTGAGCGCATGTAGGCTCACCTGGTTGACTGAAACTACATGAAGTGATAAATAGTGTTGAGATTGATCTCATAGTATTACAGTTGTGCCAGTCACCTCCTGAAATGTGTTATCGTGAGATCTGTGGAGGTTAGTGAGTAATGCAGCAATATGTGTTGTGTTTGTCACAACAGCAGCTTACGATCTTATTGTTTCCCTCCTCAGTTGATCCACCTGGAGATCAAGCCAGCCATCAGAAACCAGATTATCAGAGAGCTGCAGGTGCTGCATGAATGCAACTCCCCCTACATTGTGGGCTTCTATGGGGCCTTTTACAGCGACGGGGAGATAAGCATCTGTATGGAGCACATGGTGAGCGACAGACTGTCAGCAGGGCCTGCGACCAAAGAACACAGGACTGATGTGTTTACACGCCAGAACTGTGTCATGTAGTCTTTGTGGGTTTTAATGGTGCGACTTGTCTCTACAGGATGGTGGATCCTTGGACCAGGTCCTCAAGGAAGCCAGACGGATCCCAGAAGAAATCCTGGGGAAAGTCAGCATAGCTGTGAGTATTTCACTGATTCTGTCACATTTACAAAAGCTGCTTCTGACTTTGTGTGATTTTTTTTTTTTCAGTTCATAGAAGACAATAAACAATAAACATATGAAGATTCTCAAAGCTTGTTATCGTACATGTGTTTGCAGATGTGGTTGTGATTGTGGGTGTGTGTCTCTTGTGTTATTGCATTATTAGCCGTCACGCATGAATCACAAACAATCCGGGCTGCTGTGTTTTACTCAACTCAAACTGTTGCATCAGGGGATTAACAATGAAATGCTTTTATTTATGCTGTTTATATCCACACGAGGAAAACTTATTTATTTGTCTATCATTGACTCTTTAGAGATAAATGAAAATTTGGTGTGTTGTTCAAAGCTTTCTTCTCTTGGTTGCAGGTATTACGGGGGTTAGCTTACCTGCGGGAGAAGCACCAGATCATGCACAGAGGTGAGGATGCTGTCCAGCCACAGTGAATTACACTGTTCTCCAAATCTCTTCTGCAACACATTTTAAATACCTGCAACACAAAAGTTATGAAGTGTCAAGTAGATGATCAGATGGCAGGTGATTGACTAACAGAGTTACATGGTTATTGTAACGTTGATCAGGCTGTATGATTACATTAAGGTGTGTATCTGTGTTGAGGCTGTGCTGTTAGTCAGTTTGTACAATATAATGTTTATCACACAATCACTCTTTGGGTTATTTGTTGTAATAACAGCCACTGAGGAGGTTGTGGTTTGGTCATTTTTGTCTATTTATTTTATTTATTTGTTGTTTTGAGTGTGAGCAGCATTAAAGAAAAACGGCAGCAGATATCAGATATGATTTTTATCGCTTAAAGGAAATAAGCACATCAGCTTCTCACAACATTAGTAGCCTGATTTTATTGCTAATTTTAATTTTTGAAAAGACAGTTTCTTAGCCGCAAGGTAGTTAAAGAAAGAGCTAAATCTGAATTATGTTTTAGTTGTTTTTGTCAGGTAATAGCCATAAAACGTACAGACATGCCAGATGAGTCGGCCATTAGAGGAAACTGTGTCATGTTCCAGATTAAAGGACGGTCATCCTCATTTGAAAATGACACAGTATAGATGTTTTTTGTTGTTTGTTTGTGTTGTTGTGTGTGTTGTGGGTCACATAATGAGTCCTGTTCCTTCAGTGTGAGTGGTGGCTAAATTTTGAAGCACCATGCGGATGTAAAGTCTAAACACCCTATTAAATAAATGAAAAGATAAAAAGCAGATTATTTTTCCTTCTTGCTCTGAGGCAAACTCTCCAACAAAAAGCATTTAGATATGATTGCTGTTTCCAAACTTCTTGTGTCACTGAAACCACTTGAAATGTGGCAACAACATCTCAGCCGGCTCCAGTTGTTCCTGGTCAAGTTCAGATATTTTATTAATAGTGTTTATACTTTTTCCTCCGTATGAACTGCATCAACATCTTCAGAGCTGTAGCACGCTCACCACAAGGCAAACTATTATTTGGAAAAATCACAAGTTTATGATCATAGAAATTAGTAGCAAAAGGAAAAACAGGCTTAGTAAAACCATTTTCTTTGCATTCAAACAAAATCTCAATGCAAACAAGTTTTCCTCAGCACGCTGGTGAGGAACCTTCGGTGTGTTTTTTAACGAAAAGTACTGGTGAAGGCAGCAGTCAGACCTGCATGGTGCACTGAGGTCTCACAGAGCTACAGGTTCGGTGGTACTATAGGACAGTTATCTTTGAGCTCAGGCGGTAATTACAGCCTCTCAGATGTGATTATATAGCAGCCGCGCCTTGTTGACCCCTCCCTCTGTGTCTCCCTCCATCTTTCTCCCGCTTTTTCATGCCACTTCTCCCTCAGTCACTCCTCACGCGTCCTTGGTAGGTACGAGGGGGTCATAAACCACGGAGGACAGATTGCAGGTCTCCGTCTTACCCCATTATTTAGCTGGATGTCGTTCAGTGATGAGCGGGAAATGTGGAGGACCGGCTTGTTTACAGCAGAAGCTCAGCTTGATTTGTACCTTTTTTCTCCTTTACTCGATAAACTTGATAAATTCAGCACAGCAGGTGAAGCTGGTTGAGGGGGACGACTGAAATCCTGCTCTAATCATTTGTCTCTAAACTTCTTCAGTTTTGCAAAAGATTTTTTTTAAATTGCAAAAATATTAGTGACCTCTCAGGAAAGCTTGTGTTATTAGATGGACGCATAGTTTTTACTGTTTCAGGGGGGAAATTCATTTTTAAAGCCTGAGCATGAACAGGACAGCTACACACAACACGTGGTGGACATGTACATCTTCATGCCTCCTGCAGCTACTTACAAACAAAAACCCAGATATTCAGTATACAATACGGGTAAGAATCTCCAGAGGACCAACAACACGATCCCATCATGATGCTTAAGTCAGTAGATATTATTATGATTTTAGGCTTTTTGTGATATTTGCAGCATTAACTCATATTGTAATTCATTAACTTTTGTCATCTGCAAATTATGTTTCTAAAGGAAAAAACTTTGTCAGCATCTATTTTCTGTTAGGATGACTTTTTCCATCTATTAGTCAGATTTCAGTTGGTTTCTTTTTGTTGCCTAATGGAATTGATTGATCAGCTGTGACCCCTGCTGACCTCGCCGGAAAAAAACTCAACACCATCTAGTGGACTAAAAAAGCAACTGTTTTTATTGCCAAAGGTTTAATTTGTGTTTGCAATATTAAAAAGTTCTGTAAAATATTTATGTTTCACAAGCTTTTGTACCAAAACAATGTTGCACTACGCTGTTTCAGTTTTCTCACCGACCCCTCATGTTACCTAGCCAGCGTAGCCGTGGTCGTAGCTGCTGTTTGTCTCGTCAGTATTTCCTGTCAGCAGTCCTCGTGCTGTAAAGCAAGGTGTTGTTAATGAAGACGAGTCTCGCTGTATGCATGATGTGCATTTGTTTGTTTGTTTGTCTTCTGTGCTACATAGATGTCAAGCCCTCCAACATCTTGGTCAACTCGCGTGGGGAGATCAAGCTGTGCGACTTTGGTGTGAGCGGCCAACTCATAGATTCCATGGCCAACTCCTTTGTTGGAACGCGCTCCTACATGTCGGTGAGTCAGCTCTGCACGCCTGCACCCCCACCCCTGTTCCTCTGGCCCTATCCCCACTTTCCTTCTCCTCTTTTCTCACATTGCTCTTGTTCACTGGCCCCGCCCTCCGCCTTCCCTTCCTCTGGCCTCCCAAACTCCCCTGCCAAGAACCGAGGGCCGTGCCCAGGAAAGGGCTCTTTGGCAAATAGAGAAGCAACTGTGCTCGCTCTTTCTCGTCCTTCTTTCCCCTCACTCTTAGACACCTGGTGAGTGCAGTGCCGAAAGCTGCTCGTCTGTCCCATCCTATTTCATTCTCTTACCCACAAAGCACCAGGGGTGTAGAGACATTTGCCCTTTTATCATAATTCCCCCTACAGACACACACACCTGTCCTTGATCACCCTTCTAACTAAAACAGGCCAAAGCTCCTCCTGCCAAACCCTCCCATGCTCTGTCCTCACCACACCCCGACTCTCTTTGCCATTGCCACAACGTCCCCCTCCTACCCCTCCCCTGCCATTATCCTCTCCCCCACTTCCTGTGCCTTCTCCACCCAGCCCTCTGCCCAGCTCTCTCTCCTGCCTGGTGTCTTGGCTCTACCTGCACCCTCTGACGTAGATAGCGTGTTTCTCAACAGCCGGAGAGACTGCAGGGCACCCACTACTCGGTTCAGTCTGACGTGTGGAGCATGGGTCTGTCCCTGGTGGAGCTGGCTATTGGCCGCTACCCCATCCCCCCACCAGATGCCAAAGAGCTGGAAGGCATCTTCGGACGGGCTGTTATGGACGGAGCCGAGGGAGAGCCTCACACCAACATGCAAAGGCCCAGACCACCAGGCAGGCCCGCGAGCGGTAGGAACACGACAGCATTTAAAAAACGCATTGCTGCAGATCTGCACACCTAGCAGAGACAGAACTCTTACCTTCATGCTTTGCTTAAGATGTTACTCAGCTTGATATCCAGGTTCTGTTGCTTCTCCACAGGACATGGGATAGACAGTAGACCTGCCATGGCCATCTTTGAACTCTTGGACTACATCGTGAATGAGGTCTGAGAAAGATTTGATTTACTCAGCAGATTCTTTTAGCACAAAAACACATTTGTCTCTCAGAAACACACATTGTATGTTCTTCTTCTTTTGATTTCTGTTTCTTGGTTCCTCCTCAGCCGCCTCCTAAACTGCCATTTGGGGTCTTCAGTAATGACTTCCAGGACTTTGTGACAAAATGGTGAGCAGCAATTTTTTTCGTGAGTGACAAGTGATGAGAAATAGAAAATGTAGAATACCAATAACTTAAGTTTTTAGATTTTCCTTTTAATGCGTTTAATGTCCTGTGTCATGAAGACAACAGTTGATGTCGACAGAAATTTATAAATTGTGTCATTTTTAAGGTGCTTTCAGAAACTTGTCTGGTCGGATCTGAGATTCTTCAGAAAAATCCGATGTAATCTTTCATTAAAAGAATTAGTTTTTTAGATTTTCACGTCAATTTTCTGTCCACAGTTTGATCAAAAATCCGGCTGAGAGAGCAGATCTAAAGAAGCTCATGGTGAGTGGTGGTGATAGTTTTCTTGTTTTGATTTTGCTGATTATTTTGGTTTAATGATGATAGTTATACCAGCAATGGTTTCCCTCTCGTTTCCTTTCAGAGTCACACATATATCAAGCGATCCGAAGTGGAGGAGGTGGACTTTGCCGGCTGGTTGTGCAAAACCATGGGCCTGAACCAGCCCAGCACCCCCACCCGCGGCACCGAGTAAAAGGCCTTCCACTGCCCCGATACACCTCTGGGTCTTGCTAGCATACATTTAAACATACACACGCACATACACATACATAAGCCATCACACACATTGGCACTTAAGTCATCTTGCTCCTGGGTAAAAACGTTTTGGGCTCCCCCCTTCATTTATTTCTTCACCAGCAACAGGACTTGTTGAGTCATTGTACTGTAAGGCCACAGCTCCACCATGCCAGTGTCAAGAGTAGCACTTAGCTCACTTTCCCCCAATGCTACAGAGGATATAAAGCACTGAAGGGCTGCCAGTGTTTCAGCTGAGTTTGCATTGATTGACAAACTTTTTGTATTGTTAATTATATTCTGTATTAATCTTTTCTATGGCAGCAGTTGATAGCTCGTGTGACTGTATTTTAAGGAGTTACGGACTGTAGAGATTTCCAAACCAAATTCTAAATTGCTTTTATTGAAGATGAATGCAAGTATTTTGATTTAAAATCCCCTTTTCAAACTTATCCATGCTGAAATGTCATCTGCAAAGATCTTGAAGTTACCTCCACTCAAAAATCAAATTTATATAATAATGCACCGGACAAATGTGCAAACATGGGGTCATATTCACTTTAGGTAAATGAGCAGTGACTCTTTGGGAACAGTGTCCCAAACCAAAGAGGGTACTAAAGAGGTACTTAAGTTTTTCAAAACCGAATCCCTTTTTTGTAGTCACATTCACGCAACAGTGTATCAGTGTACTTTGAATGTTTAGATTTCTTTCAGTTAGTGATCTACACTCCGACTGTGTTGACATTGTTTCCTCAACGTACATTTCAATCCACATCCCACTCTGTCTCTTTCACATTGGAAGAGGCTTATCCTGTGGAGGCCTGATACATGCCAGAATGTCTTCATTGACCTTGAGAAAACAATGATCAAAATGTATTCCTGGGATGATATAGCATGGTTTATTATCTTTCTAATACTGTATGTGTATTTTATTTCACAAGATCATAATGGGGTTGATTAGCTGATGTTTTTATCAAAAGCCTAAATCTCTGCAACGTCAACATGAGATTTCAATCATGTAGACTAAATTGACTTTTATTTTTTTCTTTGTTGTTGGTCTGTACTTTCTCCTGAAGTGTATTTGGTTATGTTTCACTGTACTACTACGTGTGGCGCTCTAAGCTTTCTCTTGGGTCACAACCAGCCTAGAGGTGTGCTTTTGGAAAATACTTGGGTTGAATTACAATTGAAAACATTTTCCCTTTTGATTTAACGCAGCTAACTGTGGTAAAAGTACAAAGTACAACAAAAGGGTTTGACTGAGCATTTTATCACAGGTCAGTGTTGGTCACATGGTGGTGGTGGTGGTGGTGGTGGTGGTATTACTTGCTAGCCTGCCGTCTTGCTAGAGCACTTGTATTCTCTCTGCTTATGGCTGCCCTTTCTTATTTCCCCAAAAGTGTGCATTCGTTAGAGCAAAATGAATGCATTGTCACTTGTGTGTGTACAAAGCTATATACAAAAATTACAGGAGCACTATTTTGCAGTCTTAATTTACAAATCTTTGATTTATGTAAATGACAAGGGAGAAGAGTCATTTTATTATAATATAAAAATGTGTTGGATATGGTTATAATGTAAAAAAAAGATTAAAATAAAACTTATTTGTGAATGTACTGAAAGATGTCATTCATTTTTGAGAGCCATTTTATATGCACTACATTTTAACTGAAGAAGTTTACAGGACATTTTACCACACAATTTATTGAATCCCTTTCACACAATATTAACTTTACAGACAACAACACTGAAATTTTATGCTTCATCCATAAATGTGATAAATTGATTTTTGTTTGTTGTTGTTGTCAGAGTGTAGTTACCATTAAAAACACTTGAGTTTTGTAGCAACCTGGTGAAAAGTACCTGTTGGTATGATGCATTCAAGTACCTAGGTGCATTTAATTTATGACACTTTTGAGCCAATATAGTGTTTGAAAAAACTATTTCCAACTTTACACAACTTTGTATATTGTCTGAAGAAAGCTCTAACAGCATTTAGATCGTACAGGCATTTACAAAGATGAATGAACCGAATAATAAATATGAATTTTCTAAATAATTAGCACATTACATTTTTAGAGACTTTGTTGTCGGTGTCAAGTCATCATTTCTCGGGCGGCTGCTGGTGGGACTCATGAGCAGCAACTCTCACATCTATTAGCCCTTTGAGATCTTCTGATGTAAAGGGCAATACAAATAAAATTTGTTATTATTATTATTATTATTATGTCGGTCGATTTGTGCATTTTTTGTTGTTTCTCAGGCTGACTTTTCTCCGTAACCTGAAGGCCTTAGATTTTTTATTCCAATTACCCATGAAGATGTTCTGCTATAGAGAAAAAAAAAGAGGAACTCTGATTGGCTGGCAGGTGTTACGTCAGAGTGCGAAATGCAGGTAACCACAGCAACAAAGCCGCGCTTAACTGTACCAGTCAAGCTAACTAACTTTTAATAAACTGGCTACACACAGTTAAAAAAGATGGTTGACGGCATGAATGTGGATTAATTTCAACTTAAAAATGGTAAGTGGTCTTTTTTAATATTTCTTTTATTACAAGTAATTAAAAAAAGTGTTAATATCAACGTTCATCTCAGATAGGCATTGAACAGCGATATGGATAGCTTTGGCTAACGTTAGCTTATTACAGGTTGATAAAAAAACGATCTTTAAGTTACCAATAATATTTTATTAGCTTGTTATAATTTTATAGACACAGCGGGATGATACAGTTTATGCCTTATCAATAAAATATGTCAAAATTCAGGGAAGAAGTCAGAAAAAATGTCCCTTTTTGTTGACAGTATAACATATTTATAGAATGAGTGCTAGCTAACGTTACCGGTTAAAGTTCTCCTGCTGAAGCCGGAGCTCAGTGTGTAGGCCCGCAGCCACAGGCACAGAGGCTCCATGCAGGAAACTGACTTCTCTCCGTTTCAATTTTTGTCAAAAGATAGATCAAGTTAAGAGTGTTTCCTGGTATTTTGTTAACTGACTCCTTTTTTTGGGCTAGATTTAATCAAAACCATAATTTAGACAGTAATGACAAACACAGATGTGATGTTGGGTGTCTGGAGTTGGTGAAGACCAGCTTATATTGGACTGGAAGGCGACATTGCCATAAAAACGCCTGACATCATTTCAGACTGCCATGGGATGAGAACAACTAATTTTGACTGTGGATACTCAGACCAAAACTGAATTGTAGGCAACCTGTTTAACTATAATGTATTCATATGAAAGTGTATATCCTGCTGTTTTAATTTCACTTGTGCTGCAACTTATCTACCTGCATCCTCTTCACTTAGCAATGCAAATTATAGCAAGTGGTTATAACATACCTTCAAATACTGCAATTCATATGTTTCTGAACTTTAAAGACTGTAACTTCCCTGTGCTTATGCAGAGACTGAGCTGAACAGTGCCCTCTAGACAGAGGGTGTGTCACTACCTCTCCCTGCCAAATAGCCCCTTGATTTCCCAGCATGGTTATCTTTGCAGTGCAGAGCCAGTGACAAACCCTGCTGCACTGTGGGACATGACTCCTGTAAGACTGGAGCCAAAAGGCAAGTGTTTACAGGCAGCGACATTGTGAAAAGTATGTGCTGTCAACCGCGTACTTGAAATCAATGAACTAAAAGGTTAAAGGTGCTTTCAGAGGTGTGCTGAGAAGAATTATGGTGCAACAAAATCATTGCATACATCTTGTGCTCTATCCCACTCCGTGGCATAATCACTGGCTTGCACTGAGGGGGCATGCGGGTGGGTGGTTGGAGGTGGCGCAACATTAAGAGCAGTGACTGTAAATTTATACTGAAAAACTCGCCGTTCCCCACTTTGCATAAAACACTTTTAGACTTAGTAATGTCTTCCTTGATGCCTCACCTGTTGGAGCTTGGCAGGTATTATGAAGGGAGACCAGGCTGAGCCAGAAAATGGGGGGTTGCTGGCATCCCCTTCTGCATGTGCTGGAATGTGCCAAGGCTTGCTTTTGGGGTGGGACACCATGACCTCAGGCAATAGGATGGGTGGGTGCGACTAGACTTTCATAGAAAAGGAAAGCATTATTGAGAGATGAGGCGGGTGAGAATTGACAAGAGTAACAACTCTTTCACCCTTAAAACAAACATTTGAGAGTTCACAGAAGAAAACGCTGGCTGACATTCATTGTGAAAGCAGAGCGGAAAGGCATGGGTTAATGATTTGTGTCATCGCTGATTGAGTTTATGAGTTTGACGACTGTCCACTTTTAAGTGTAAAGAAATTTTCTCTTCACTTTTGCTTCGCAGAGGGAGGAGGGAAAGAGACGGAGGGGGAATGCTGTTTCTTTAAGAGAGAGGGAGAGAGAGTGAGAGAGAGAGAGAGAGAGAGAGAGAAAGGGAGGGACCTCTTTGCCCTCCAGAAACCAGGAAGGGAATTGAGTTGATCTGCTGCTGCCTGGTTAGCGCATACGGGGCTTTAAGCTGCACAACAGTGAGAGGGAGAGGAGGAGAGGAGAGGGCTGAGCTAACCCACAACAAGCTTCACCACGGCCATCGCAGGTGAGCTAAAGGCACCCTGACATCCCCCCGCTGTCTGCCCTGGGCCTGTCGACCAGAGGGGAGCAGGGCAGAGGTGGAGAGGAGAGAGGGAGGAATGAGGGAGGGGGGCAGAAAGGAGAGCAGGGTGGGGGGGTTGGCCGGAGAGGAGAGGTGGGTCGCAGCAGTAGTCCCTAGTCAAGGTTCCTCTTTTTTTAATCCTCCTAAAGTACTTCCTCTGTACTGCTATTTACCTTTGGGGAATCTTGAGATAAAGTTTATAGGATGTGTTCAAGGCATTAACTTTTCAGGCAGGTGGAAGCACTTAGAGAAGGAGGAGGGGAGGGGGGGGCTCTCGAGAGAGGGTGGGGGGTACTAAATGAGGGGAAGGAGGAACCAAAAATAATTCTATTGGACAAGGTATATGCAATAGCAATAACTTTTTGAGGCAGCGGCGATCGAAGCGCTCATTGTGTGGCAAGTTGTGTGCTCTGCGCGCAGGGCATGTTGTAGTAGCATTTGACTGTTTGGAATAGGAATAATTCATAATTTAGGTCAGGAGTTTTAAGTGTGTATGAGATGTCACCAGAGTGTGAGCTGGTGTAAGAATCCACCTCTGATGTTTGGTTACTGCTCTGACAGTTGGAGCTGCAATATTTTTTTTTTTTCATACGAAGCTCGGCCTTGTTTGATGGCTGGTCTGTACTTTAATACCTGGCAGCCTGCTAGCAACATACTGTAGTGTATAATTCAGCCCTGAGTGCTTACGTTAGAGCAGGCTTGGAGATAGTGGGGGTGGTGAGGACAGGGAGATCTGGGACTTGTAGTTCACGGCAGAGGCTGCTAAGCAGATCGAATGGGGTTTCAGAACTCTGTATCCCAGAGTGCCTTGCCCTTGGCCATCCAGGAAAGGGAACAGCCGCCAGCCTATCCCAACAAGGAGGTGTGGTGAGTGAGCAGCTGTCAAGCCAATGAGAGCGGTGGATGTAGAGCCGAGTTGTGGGCTGAAAACAGAGGGGGGTGGGGTGGTGGTGGTGGTTGGGGGGGTAGGTGTCTGTTTGTGTGGGATCAGGCAAGGGCTTGCCTGTATGACTAGGGCCACTCGCAAGTTTCCTGTTTGGTAAAGCTCTAGCCCTGCCCAGAGACGGAGGCGGCAGAGCTGGCCGGCAGGCAGGGGACGCAGATAGGGCCCGGGAAACATTTTCTGCCTATTTGGTAAGCACTCCAAAGACATCCACATACACACACTCTGTGACTGAGAGGAGAGGAGAGGCGAGCGGAGGAAATAAATACCATAGCGTGTTGTGTGTGAAGGAGAGTGAGAGAGATGGAGCTTGATAGAGTTCAGAGTTCTTGACCCACTTGCACATAAAGGAGGGAATGGCAAATAGGTCAGTGCTGAGTAAGGTGCCGCACAGAGAACTGCTTGAAGAAATAGTTTTCGTCATAAAGTTTTCATTCACATCAGACTAACTTTTTATGATATGGACATGCAAACTCATTGTGCATCAGTGTTGTTTTCATCTTATTATGGCACGACATTCTTTTAATGTCTCGATCTGCTGCTGTGATTAAATGACAGTGCTGCTATTCTTAGTGGAGTGAAAGGATGAAGACAGTTGCACATCCTGCACTGCTGCTTCTTTGGTGGTGTTGAAGTATTTCCACAAAACCACTGCATCAAATGTTTGCTACAATGTGCCAAGGCAACCATGCTAATAACTGAAAGAGCACAGGTTGTTGCAGAAACCTCAGTAATTGCCATCTCTTCGTGCTGAAGTGGAGAGTATGTCACTCATCTTTTGACAGCTGCATTTCACTGGTAGGATTAGCTGCTTTAATGCAATTTTTAAGTTAGATTAGGCTCTGGTAACTTTTTTGCTAAATGCTCGAGAGCTTTTGTACTTCATATTTTATTTCATTTTCTTTAGTTTCTCACACCACGGTCAATGACGATTTCTTTTTTCAACGAATTCACCCACCCACTTTCTCACCAGCATCTTTTTTAAAAGCAGATCGTAATCTCGCCTGTCATGTCCTGCTTGATTGTGGCCCGTGGTTTGAAGACTTAACAGGAACCCTGACTGCCTTGCTCGATAACCAGATGCATATTTTTTTGGCTTTGCATACTTGTTGAACCCGTTTTTTAAACGTGTGGGCATGGAGAGGGTACAAGAAGCACAGAACATGAAGACGCCCAAACGCTGGGAAAGTGGTTGGAATGCTTTTGCAAAGGCGGCAGCAAACAAGGTTGATGACAATTTCTATCCAGCTCATTGTCACAGAACAAATCAGTTACAGTAAATACTGTCCTCGTGCAACCCCTAATGTCACTTCCTAGGTAAATCTACGGAAGAAAAGTAAAGTTAGTTCAGCTAAACTCCAATAAGAGGTTAAACTAGGACGCCATATGTGTTTGTGTGTGTGCTTGTGTGCATGCGTGTGTGTCTGTGTTACCAACAATAGACTCCAGGGGAATTGCAGGGGACTTCAGTGGCTGTGGGCAGGTCCAAGACACCACCCATCAATTTGGCGGTGAGGCTGAATACAGTTTGATATTCCTGTATGTTTGTGCCCACACCACTATGGCCTGAAACTAGCAGGTTCAGACAGACTGTGAAGACAGGTTGCGTGATGTCGCCGTGGCAGTTAGAGTCTTTATTTTAGAGTGAAATGTTGGCTGTATACAATGCTTTACATGTAACAGTCATTATGTTAGCTAAAAGTTTTGTTCATGTGGTCAAATGATGTATTGTGGCCCGCATGGCGGAATCAAAATCTTTGTTTTTTTGTTTTTGTTTTTGTTTTTGTTTTTTGCTTGTTTTTTTGTACCGAGCAAAATTCTTTTGGTGCTGCTGTTCTATCTTTACATGTTTGCTCAAGTTAAAACATTAGTGTTCTGTTTGAATACTTTAATCTGCCTCTTCCTTGGGTAAATGCAGCTTCACTTCCCCCTAATGTTTGGTTCCCCTGGTCAGCTGCTCAGTATACCACAGCTTCCAGCTTAACTAAGCAGATAGACAGACCCCTCTCTGTTGTTTTTCTGTTGTTGTGCTGAAGTCTAGGGGGAGTAAAGGGGCTTCTTCTGTTCTCTTCTGGGACATTTATTATGGAGAGGCCAACACAACCTGATCAAATTAGAGTGGTAGAGGGAGAGGCCGGGATGTTTTTCAGGGTGGGGGCTAAGCTTGTCTTGAATTTCCACACTTTTGGAGTTTGATGATATCTTTTGGTGATATGTTAATTAAGTTTTTAAAGAATTTTTTAATGCACCATGAAAACAGTAATAAGTTGAAAGCGATAGGCGCTTGTTAGCAGTTTAATGTTTTGTTATACTGATAGGAAAAAGTGTAGTACAGAGATGTACCTGAGCAGATGTCGCAGAGCCTCCTTTTAATTAAGGAGAAAGGCCAACTGATCAGGAAGTGGATGTGTGACCAATCTGACACTGTCTACATGTTGATTTAGTGAATTGTTTTGAGACGATTCAGGGGAGAAATGGGTGGGTTGCATGATAGGGCAGTGAGATATGGGAGGGTGGGTGGGCATGCCCTGCTTTGCCTCCTCCTCCTCAGCAGTGAAATGGGGAAGTGGGTGATGTGGTGGGTACTGTGCAGTGCAGAGTCTGAGACAGAGATGGAGCAATGATGAGATGAGAGCGACAGATGAGAGGAAGAGCAAGAGAGAGAGAGAGAGAGGGTCAGACAGTAGGACAGAGAGAGCAAGCAAGTAGAGAACTGGTCATCTGATAACAGAGCGGGTTCTGTTACACGCCTGCCACTGACACACAGGAAGTCCTCTTTCCCTGTAGGGTTGCGCATGCACAGTGTGGCGCAGCCAGGGCACGTTGGGCCCATGGACCGACCAACTGGCCAGCTTGAGTTGTGCTGGACGACGCCGTGTCGCAGAGTAGTGCCGTTTCTGAAGCCATGTGTTAGATTTTGTTACACTTCCTGGTTGGCAGCACGTCAGTGTCAGAGCTTTTTACTTAGTCTAAAAGGAACTCGGACCGTGGATGTGGTTTTGTAATCGTGCAGCTTGTGGGAGGCTACTGTCACAAGATATGTTGTAGGTCTCACAATAAAAATATCAGCCCACTGAAAAGATTCTATATAACATTGATATAGTAATCTTTAACTAACAAAAACTAACATAGAATGAATGAATAGATTAATTTGATGTCACTATGCTGTTGTGTCTCTTTTTGAAATGATCTCAAAAATAGGAACACAATGTTATTTTAAAGCATTGCATGACACTCCACCTTATTTAAAATGAGTGGTTTTTACTTAGAATACCACTTTGTTCATTTATTGTCTTAACTTGTAGTTTTTTTTAGTATTTTACGTTTTATTTAATGGAATTAAAGTGAAATACATTGTTATTTTTTTATTATTTTTGCCTGCTTCATTTACATGTGGGGGAGAAATCATGACTTAAACAGTGTGACGCAGCTCATCACTTGAGAGTTAAAACTCAGACTAGCCTTTGAATTTAATCACCATCTTTGTGTTATTGTGTTAACACCATTTTTAAAAAGTTATTTTTGCAAACTAACAGTTCACAGCTGTTGTACTTTTTTTTTCCCTTTTGAATTCTATTTATATTTTTTCTGCTTGTTGCTATGTAGTGGATCTGGTTATTAAAAACGAGAAAGATCACGAAATACTGAAAAACTTTGAACACTGTGTACGTATTAAGCAGCAGGTACAAATTTCACCTTTCCACGTTCTTTGTTGTCCAAAGAAAAAGTAAAAATAGACCTTTGCTACAGTTCAAGGACATCATAAAATTCCATGCTAGTTTCGTTTCATTAAACTTTGCCCAACTCGTGGGAGGTTACCTCGCCTTATAATGAAGCAGGTTACACCAGGTAACAGAATCAGATCTGAGTTTATCATTGACATCTAAGCCGGATTCCTAGGCCACCATACGCTCAGGAGTTATGAGTTTCACGCCCTGCCTCACCCACTACCTTTTCACTTGCTTTGTATCTGTGTTTTGGCAGCATTTCCTGGTTAGTTTCTAGTAAAAGCTGCCAGGCCTAGACCAGCTCTCTCAGCTTCAGCTTTATCAGTAACATGCCCTCTTCCTGCTTCGCTTCTAAAATGACCAATCAAGTTTCCTTCCACTACTGGCAGCAGTGAGTCACTTGGCCATGGCACTTGCTCAAAATCCACTTTTTTTCTAGGAACTGCTACCCCCCTCCCTATTCCGATTATCTTGCATTATCTAACCTTGAATTATCTTGACCTAAGAGAAGTGATTCCTCTGAAGCAGGGCGACTAGGCAGAGTTGTTACCATAGAGGCCAGCTGAGATAGACAGTGAAATGAGGACAGAGGAGGAAAGAGCCATGATAAAGAAATGGCTGGGGAAGCTTAGACATGAGCAAAAGGCCAACCAAATTCTTTAAGTTGTTTTATTATCAGAGCTGTCATTTGTTTTCAGCCCTGCTGCTGTATTTGTATTGCGATCTAAGCTAAAAAAAAGTGCCTGTGTTGTTTGAAATATATGAGTTATTCTGATAGCATAGCAAGTGAACTATTGAATGCATTAGGTTTTGACTGGAATAAATGGGAAGCAGCATGATAAAATTGACCTCCTATAAAAACAAATAAACTAATAACACTTGAAAAGGTGTTTGTCGTAATATTAACAACTGCTTTGTGTTTCAGTGTTAAAGGGTAGCCCATCTGTGCTCCATTAACATTTATGGTTTAAGGGATCAATGACTCAGTTGTGTCTGCTCTGATAGTTCCCTCTTAAAGTTGAGTTGCTAAGTAGTTTTCGATTGAGCATATTTTTATGAGCCAATCAAGTTTAAAAAACTAGTAAGTAAAAGTTTTTAAGAGGATATTTGCTGAGACATCCAGACTCAAACCAGAAAGTTCTGTGGAAGGGAAATATTAACTGTAATACCCATTGTAATCTTCTTCTTTTTGATTGTCTGAGAGTTATTAGATATACTATGTTCTTTCTTCTTAATTCAGTGAACGTTTTAAACATTGTGCACAGCTTTGAAATAGTGCCATTAAGCTATTTATTTCCTTGTCTATCTAGGGCACATCTGAGGTTGCACAGGGTTAACAGTTTGTTCCTTTGAATTTAGGAATGACTGGTATGTGACAGCCAAAGACAGAGATACTTTGAGTGCAAATCCTACACTTCTTCCATGGATGATATATATTTGGCAAAATAAAGCCACCTTTACCAACCAAAAGAAACATAGCTTAATGTCAACTCTGGCAGGGGATGACGCTCAAATAGGGTGTGACTACCTTGGCATAGATATTACACACACACACACACACACACACACACACTCACACCCCAGAGTCAACCGAAGTAACAGCTAAACGGAAACTGCTTTGTAGGAGACCCTGAGTAGATGTTTGCTCACGTGTATTTTTTTATATCTGTTTTCTGTCCTGCTGTGTGCAGACATATAGGAAGGGATGGGGGATGTTATGGATGAGATGGATGTGATGAGGATGGGATGGGTAGGTCCTGTGTTAAGGCGGTTGTTTGACTTGCAAAACAGGCCTAGGTGCTCATGATCTGGGTACTGAGAAAAGGCCCTTCCCTGGAAGTGGAACGCCACAGACATGGACAGTTGCTGCACTGCTTTGTGTTGGGCTGCAGGCCTTGTCACCCACAGGCATGAATTAGTGATAAGAAATGTTTCAAGCCATGAGGAGGTGTCAGGATCAGGTTTGTTGCTCTGTGTTTCCTCTTTCTTAGTGCTCTTTACAGGTTATTTGAGGACAGGTGCTCCTGCATGCAGAGTAGTCCCTCCGTGCTTCGTACTTGGCACTGAATTAAGTTCGTGTGTGTGTGTGTGTGTGTGTGTGTGTGCATGGCACTGAACTGAGTTAATGCGTGCGTACACCTGCATATGTTTGTGTGTGTTTTATCTCCTCTCAGCTCAGCGTCTTTACCCCACAAAGCCGTGACCCAGGGTCAGCTGTGTATGTACTGGGGATGGTGCAGGTGCTGTGTGACTGTGTTAGAGAAAAGCAGGTTGGCTGGGGTCTGGATGGGCTCACAGAGATCTATTTCCACCTGTGAAGGACGTGACCGGTAGCCATGTGGTTGCCCTTTCTCTTGCTTTCTCTTCCTCCCTCCCTCCTGTGCCATCTCTCTTTGTCTTTGCCCTCGCTTCCCTCACCTCATTCAGCATATTCAGATGAAGGCTTGGATAATAAAATTTGCTCGTTCCATGTCTGACAGTCCATTTCCAACAGAGCTTTATGAAAGACACTGGCAGTGTTTGCAGAGGCTTTGTGGTCATCTACCTATAAAAACTGAATTAAGTCACTGTGTACAGTAAGGATCAACAACATGGTGGAACTGATACACATTTTTCCATTTATTTATTGGTGTTATTTGAATGTACAAACTTTTACTTGAGTGCTCTCTTTATCAGGGTGTTTTGACTAAATAAAACCAATTAGCAAGAACATTATGATAAGTTTTAACAGACGTGTGCTCTCATCGTCCCGCCTGCCTCCAGAGGTCTTTTTTTATGGCTTTACCTAACTCTGACCTGTGGGCAAACTGACATGTTAACAGACCTGAAGGTGTGGAGGCAGATAGGCGTTGCTTTAACAGGAAAGAATGGCACATAGCAGAGGAGAGAAAAAAGAGGAGGTAAACGCAGGTGAACACAGGTAGAAACGAGGAGGGGCCGCCAGGTTAGGCAGGTTTTGGTAGTGGGGGTGTAGTGTACAAACATACCAGGAGGGTTGATCTGAAGGAATGTAATTTGAATGCCTTGTTCTTGTAGAGAGCAACACACTCGACGCACCCGCGTCAACCCCTGCTGGGTCTCACTGCCAGATGGAGAAGGTGGGGGTGGGGGTGGGGGGGTTGTAGGAGGGCATGAATGCCCTACATGTGCGTTGATATGTGTTTGTTTTTTGTGTTATCGATGTTCCTCTGTTACAGTATGTGTTTATGTGTATGTATTAGTGTGTTAATAGAGAAATCGAGGATGGCTTGTTCGGCTGAACCCCCCCTCCCACTGGGCAGGCTTCAGTCGATCATTTTAATCTCCCCCCACACGTGAGCGAGGGGACAGCCTTTCCTGAAACTTGGCACACAGTACAGGGTGGGGTAACCAGCTCAGACCGGATTGACAACCTCCGTTTTTAATACTGTTCCCTCGCAGCTTGTTGCGTGTCCTCTTCCTCCTCCTGTGGAGTTTTTCCACAGGGTCTGCTCTGGCAGCCCCCCTCCCTCCCCCCTTTTCCTCCACCTCCCTCACTCTCCTCCCCAGCTCTCGACTGTTACAGAGTGCACAAGCTACACAGCCCAGCTCCCAGCATGCACTCTGATCCACACTGCCCTCTGCCTATCTGTCCTCCATGACCTCTTACTTGGTTTCTTGCATGAGTGCATGCACCCACACCCATAGATGCAGGCATGTACAGGCACCCAGCCACCTGCACACACACATATATACAGCACATAAACATCTTCCCTTAGTCATTTCCACAGTCATGGTGTTTTTCCAGGGAAAATGCATTCAAATGGTTGTGAGCTGCTACATATTTACTGCCACCAGAAACTCATTTATTGCACACTGTCTCCCTGCTTTTGTATGGGTTTGAAGTAAATCTGTAAACACGCCTGTCGTGCCAGTAGATTTGCTTTAAGAACCATCTACAATGCTGCACTTTACTGTGGTGTTACTGCATGCTTTCTCTCCAGTTACTTTGGACACTCAAGGCTTCTTAATCAAGTAAAAAGGACTAAAATGTTTGAATTGGCTGATTTTCCGACTGTATTTTTTGAAGCTTGTTATGTGAACTTGGTAAAGAAAACTTGCAGTGTCTAACATATATAGCAAATGTAAAGCATTCGCTTCGAAGTTCAGTTTCACATCAGGCACCCATAAAGCACAAAATGACATTTGTATCTTTAAATAGTCATTTCAGGATGTGTGAAGGACATTCTGGTGAAAGGTTTTGATATGGTTGACTTGAATTTAAAAATAAACATTTACATGATGTGTTATTGAATCTTTTTTGATTTTATTTAAAGGTTTAAAAAGTCAGCACACAATTTACTTAGTAAAGATATGGTAGAGAAAAATATTTAAACACTTTACCAATTTTTTTGGGGGGGGGGTCATATTAGGTTGCGCACCAATTCTGCTTATTCATCAACCATGTAGTGTTTGCCGTTACACAGCAGGTTGGACTTGTGTTTAGTCATTTCTTGTTGTCCCTGCAATTTGTTTGAGTTTGCCAGATGTTTCCATGATTTTTGATACTATGTTTGCAGTGTTTTTTTTGAGTTGTCATATCCCGCTTCGATAAATATTTTCATTTTACTATTATTACTATTATGAAACTGTCTCCTCCATGAATGTTTTGTGGGCACTGGGTTATGTAGAAGCAATGTGGTGTATATTTCTGGCTGCAGTATGTCATTATGCTTCTCTCCTTCTTTATCCATATAAAGAATGTCACAAACTGATCTGTTTCTTTCCTTTTTCTCTTTCCTCTCCATCCCATCCCTCTGATCAACATTTTCCCTTAGGCAGACAGACAGACAGACGGCAGGACGGATACACGGGTGGGGGCTGTGTTAGGCGGCTCGGCGGCAGGCTGGTGGAAGATGTCGTCAGGAGCCGGTGGGAGAGGCGGAAGGCAGCTCAGGGGGACAGCAAGCAGTGGTGGTGGTGGAGGGCGAGGAGGGGCAGGAGAGGCGGAGGAAGGCCCCGTGGGGATCCCGTTCCCTGAGCACAGTGCAGACATCCTTGGCAGCCTGAACAAGCAGCGGCACACTGGCCTACTGTGTGACGTGCTTCTGGTTACCCAGGACCAGGAGTTCCACGCTCACCGCTCCGTCCTGGCCTCCTGTAGCTCCTACTTCCATAAGCTCTTCACTTCAGGGGCCACCGCTGACCAGCAGAGTGTCTACACCATCGACTTTGTGACCGCGGAGGCTCTGGGAGCATTGCTGGACTTTGCTTACACAGCCACTTTGACAGTCAGTCACAGCAGTGTGGCTGACATCCTTGCCGCTGCGCGCCTACTGGAAATCCCACCAGTTCAGGAAGTCTGTACACACCTGCTGGACACCAAAGTGCTCTCCCCGCCGGTACATTACCATTATAGATCTAGAATGATGTTTAAAAGTTGAATTTAAGCTCTAGGACAAGATTTGATCTTCTCTGCCTTACTTAGTTAATGACACTGTAAGCAATCGATCATAAGTGTTGAATGAACTTATAACAAAGCTCAAATGAGGTGTTTGGTCATCACACCATCCCCTTCATTAAATAGTCAGCATAGTCAAGCTTACATCATGGCCTTTATCAGTCTCTCTCACAATGCCAAACACACGCCCACAGCCTTGGGGTTAGTTCAACACTTACTCATTCTGAGCCAATAGCGTGTGTGCAAGGACAGCATGCTCTTTCGCAGACTACAGACACAGCATATCACAGCTACGCTTCAACAAGATGAAGTGTAGCTGTGATATGCTGTGTCTGAATCCATAATGCTCCACTTCATGTGATAATCACAGCTACTCTTCACTGTGATCATCACATCATTCAGAGTGTGTCAAAGACCTTTATTGTCTATTAGGTGTGTAATAACAAAGAGTCCAAACCTGTGATGTTGCTGTTTTTTTTTTTCTTCCTGACTAGCAACACTGAAACCTAAAAAACAATGTAATATTCAAACACAAAGGTCTGGGCTGTGTAATTGTCACACACCAGTTATGAGTGTCAGCGATTAGTTTCATTTCCTTATTTCCCCTACATGTGCTCACGGCCATGTTGAGCCCCCGGTTGCACATCGAGGGCGCCTTAACAATGATCTGCATATGCTAACAGACCTAACTGTTGTGGATTTAGTTCTTCATAATCAGCCTTCACCTTTACTATTGTGCTTCATAGGATGTCATTTTTCATTTTTCTGCTTTGTCACTGTAATTACAATATGTGCATCTTTCACTCCCCATCGGTTTTTTGTGTGAACTTTTACTGACTTCATTTCCTCCTTTCTTCGCTTTCATTGTTCCCCAATATGTGTCACCAGGCGGGCAGTGAGCGAAGAGATGAAGATGACGATGATGAGGGAAAGAGCAGAGGAGGCAGGGAGCAGGGGAACCGGGTGCGGGCCCGGGAGTTCCTGGAGTTCTTCCAGAGAGGGGCGCATTGGAGCAGCAGTTGCAGCACACCAGAGCTCAGGGACCTGCCCACACACCTGCACTTTAACCATGGTAATGGGGGGGTCGCTAGCAATGGAGCCCCTGCTGTCCCTGGAGAGTACTACTCCCCCTTGGCCCTCGCCTTGGCCCAGCCACCCACACAGGAGCCAGAGGAAGAGGATGAGGATGAAGAGGAAGACGAGGATGGAGAGGCCGTGCAGGGGAACGGCGCAAATCTGGGATCATCTTACTACCCTCCATCCCAAAACGGGCACTTCTACCTCCCTCCTGAGTCGAGGCTGGGGCCGGAGACAGAGGTAGAGGATGAAGGTAGACAGGTGATGTCGAGGGAGAGGGGTTCTGCCAGTGCCCTCCTGCAGCAGATGATGGACTCCATCGAGAGGCAGAAGGAACGTGGAACAACTGGGGAGGAACAAGGAGATGGGGATGACCCCGACATGGAATTTTACTTGAATTATTTTAACAGCTCGCAGCACGAGGATACAGCTTCTGCAGCTGTGACACAGGGTGTGCCGCCGCTCTGGCTATCACGGGGCAGAGCAGGCCAAGAGAGAGTAGCAGTGGGAGGTGAGAGGGGGGTTGGAGAGAGAGGCAGTGGGGTTGGAGGAGGAGGAGGAGGCGGAGGGGAGAGAAAGATGCGGTCTAAGGCCTTCCAGAAATGCCCCATATGCTCCAAGGTTATTCAAGGAGCAGGCAAGCTTCCCCGCCACATCCGAACTCACACGGGAGAAAAACCCTATGAATGCGCCATCTGCAAAGTGCGCTTTACCAGGTAAGCCCAATTAATGAAGAGACTTCCCCATGTCACATGTGCTAATAGTCTTGGACTTGGCACCGTAGACAAACCACCAGGCAGTAAACACAACAAAGCCAAGAGCAGGCGTATTAGCACTAACCAACTTAACTTAGCGTTAAGGTAGCAGCTCAGTTTGTGAGTCGAAATGTTTATCTTGATCATGGACTTACTGAGCAACCCTTAGCATTTTTTTCCATGTCACATTCTAGCCAAATGCTAATCAAAGTGCTGCGTTGGATATTCCAACTTTAAGGGAGGGGGTCAGATGATGATGATAAAGGTCTGTTTTATTGAGACACTCTGCAGAGGGTTATATGTCCTGAGATTTTCCTTTAAGTTCCTATAAAAGAAGGCTGTGCCATGGTAGTGTTATCTAGAGGAGGGCTGCTATAAAGTGCAGGGTTTTGATACAGAGGGGGATTACAGGCCCTGGATGGTGCTCTATGTGCTCCAATGCAGTAATTTGAACTTTTGATCTCTGGTTATGTTGATTATTGCCCACGGCAGAGTAGTTACACCACTCCCATTCTCGCTCTCTGTCTCTCCTTTACCTCTAATGAAATCTGCCATGTGCCTCTCAGATAAATGTAGCAAGTCTAGATTGAGAGACCTTAGTGCACATGGTTTCCCCGTATTACGGAGTCCTGCCTTTTCCTTGAAATCATTCCTTTAATTAATTAATCAGTGGACTTGTGCTGGAAATAGATGCAGTAGGCTAGAAATACCCAGAGCCTCTGCTGGCATGGCAGGTAGGGAGGACCAATCTGAATTTGCCTCCTGGCTAAATTGAACCGACAGTGGGAAGGGGGTATTGTAATCTTAATCCTGTTTGATCAGGGTTAAGAGTGTGCCTTGCACAGTAATAAATCACTCTGTCCTTTAAATAATTCAACTCTGTCAGTGTGCCACTTTGTTCCAGGGCTTCGACCTGCATGTGCATGTGTCTGCGCATGTGTGTTTTTCCCCACCTACGTACAGGTGTCTGTTAAGTTTTATATTTGAGACACAGTTTGTACAGACGAGTTAGAGTTGGACTGGGCTTTTTTTTTTTTTTTTTGCTTATATGACAGCTAATCTACTTACATGGTGTGTGTGTGTGTATGTGTGTGTGTGTGTGTGTGTTCAAACAAAGTTGTCTTGACTATGCTTGTTTGTTTAGGAGCCCTCTGCCCTCAATGCAGAAGGGTTAAGTGATTAAAGAGCTCGGGAGCTGGAGAGATAGTACGGGCTAAAAGGGGAGGGAAGGACAAGAGTCAGATGAAGGCCAAGGTAGCCTGATAAAGTTTTGTGGGCGGTGCAACATTGCAAAATATAAAATGTTCCAGGTTGTATTTAGATCACTTAGAGAAGTAAGTCAGAGTTTGGTCTTTATTTGAGCAGCATGCGGTTGTCTTAGAACTGGCAAATTTGTTGGAAAGTGTGTCATGCGTATCAGCTATTTCATTTGCATAACTATCATATTAGGTTAAATCAAAATACAGCTGGGCTTTAAAATTGATGGTATTTTCACACTAATCTATAACTCCGTGCTTGTCAAATCACTTCATATCATATATTTCAAGTTTTAAACATAATTTTTGAATTTTTCAGCTGCACAGGAAGTTAAGGTCTTCATTTCAATCACAGAATGACTGTGTTTTTCATATCTGTCGCTGGTTCTTGTGTCGTCTTCAAGGAAAAGTTAACAGAAATCATACAAATGTTAACTGATACAGTGAACATTGAGCTTTCTTGTCAGCTCACAGTGGTGCTCTTGTGTGCAGTTACACAGATAAAGATGTAAAGTTTATGGCTTCTCCTCAGTCAACCCAACTGTCCTCAGAATAATCGCATTGGAAAAGATCCAATAGACAGCTATTAAATGGGAAATAAAACCATCTAAGGCATATTAGGCTGACCACTCTACATGTGACAATTAATATTATATTTGGAGTTAATAATTTACTCCTTCATAATGTTATATACCCTGGTCTCACCAAGCCTGGAAATAAAACCTGTGGCTGTGGGCCTTGAGTCTATTCAAATGGCTGTGAGCTGATCCTCTTGGGCATTTGAATTTTTCGTGTGTACATTCTGATGTGATCTTGTGTATTCTTTTCCCTCACAGGCAGGACAAGCTCAAGGTCCATATGCGGAAGCATACAGGAGAGAAGCCTTACCTGTGTACGCAATGTGGTGCTGCCTTTGCCCACAACTACGACCTGAAGAACCACATGCGCGTACACACCGGCCTGCGCCCCTATCAGTGCTCAAGCTGCTTTAAGACTTTCGTGCGCTCGGATCACCTGCACCGCCACCTTAAGAAGGATGGCTGCAACGGCATCCCCTCTCGTCGAGGACGAAAGCCTCGAGTGCGAGAGCCAGGGCTACTCGACGCCCCCCTGAGCCTGCTGAGCCCTGGCGCCGACACAGGCCCCGGGCCTCGTACCATCAGGGGACGGCGGCGCTCAGAGACATCCTCAGCGGCAGAGGTGGATGGGGCTGCTGGAGCCCATGCACACAGTCCTCAGCTGCAGGAGTTGGCAGGGGAGACGGGGCCCTGAGACTGCAGGGGCAACAAGGACACTGCTGGACACCATAGTCACTCTGCACCGCCTGTGAGACAGGCCAGTGAACAGAGAGGAGAAAAAACATGCAAAGGCAAACTTTGAAAAAAAAAAACAAAACAACTAACTATTCCTCTATAAACCAAATCAGGGTGTCACAAAATTCTAATCTTTATATTTCTTTCTCCTTTTACTTTAGGAAATGGAGTAGACTTGCAAGCACTTGAGTCGGTTTATCTGTTAAAGAGCAAAGAACGCTTCAAATCACGCACCCACGATGTCCACTTTCTGGGCCATTTCTTTCTTTATAATAGTCGGGGTTTTATACATTGGCATATGTGCTTAGGCAAATGTATGATAGATACAAAGAAACTCTGAGCAACTATGCAGTTGATTTAGATTTTTATTGGTTTCGTCCTCACAGCCTTCAAGCTCTTAGCAAGGTGTCTATCAAGAGCCTTCTGGCTGCTGTACGGGTGAAGCGAGGACAAATCCTGCCAGTAAAAACAAGTCTTTTTCTATTCTTTTGCAGGTCTGAAATGTACAGTTACCATAGAAACAACATTGCCACAATATGGCATATGCAAGGAAAGTCACCACAATTTTGATGCAACAGTTTTTTCTCTCTAAATGTTCCAGAAAGACTCAGACAAGGGTTTGATTGAAGTGTTGCTTTCTCTATAAAACGCATTTTAAGAATCTATGGTTTGTCTTATTGAAAAACAAATTAATGTTGAGTCAAATCCACTTTATTGGGGGCTCATCAGTTGCAGGACTAGGGAATCTGAGGGGTGGAGGGTTTGTGTTTTTGAAGCACTACCATCGTCAATGTATTCGTTGGCTTGACTACGTTGCCTCTTATCCCTCTCACCCCTGCAATTTCAGCATTTCTGTTTTCCTTTTTGATTTTGTCTTAATTTTTTTTTGTCGTTCCTTTTTGTTGACTGCTTCGGGTACTTGACACTTTATAATTGTAAACATGTATATACAGCAGGTGGTGATATGACATTGATCCCCTCTTAATGCTGAGGTGTACTTATCGGGTTTTTCCTCTTAGGCTTGATGTCATATTTCTCACAGAGTGAAGCTTGTGGGTGAACGAAACGAACTGTATGAATGTTTGACAAAAAAGAAAAAAAAACCTTAAGTCACCCATTTGTCCTAAACTTAACACTTGACATGTATAGTTCCTGCCCAAAGGATGAGGAGGTGGAATGAATGAATGTGCATAACTTTGTGCAGTTTTTCGGATTCTGTCCTTGTGTGACAAGGCGCGGGTAGCATTTAACCAACCCAGGTTAAAGGAATGGCAGGGAGCCCGAGTGAGAGAGTGACAAAGAGTACGACGAAGAGATAGATGAGCACCTTTTTTTCTATGTTTGCACAGCTTTACTAAAGATATCCAACAGAGCGAGAGAGAGGTATATTTAAAGGAAGTGGGCTGTTGTTGGGAGGGAGTAAGAGGAGGTTTATGTATCATGCTTATTCCAATCTTTTTGCCCTGGGGACCACACAACCGTGAGGCAACCTGTATGATGAAGAGAGCAATAAATACCTGTCCAAGTTGGGAGGCCAAATAGGAGCGCAGCTGCAGCTGGTTGATGGGGGAGGGGAACAAGGGAAGGGGAGGGGGATCTCGCAATGTCTGTTGCATTCCAAAAAATAATCTCCCCCAGCTCAGCCACGTTTCCAGGCAGGAGGGGATCAAATCAGGCCTTTTCTCTCCCTCTCTCTCCCTCTGTAGTCCTCTAATGCCCCCGAACCCGCCTGGAGGGGATATTATTATATTAGAGCTTGGTGTTACTGTGGGTAGGACGCCTGGTGCTGGCAGTTTAGTGTGTGAGTGTGCTGACATGTACGTGTGTTTGTGTACATGTGTGTGCGTGGCAGCCGGGGTCGCTCTGGCCACATCATCACTGTGTGAGTCAGCCACAGCCTGTTCAAACATGCACCCTGAGCTGCCAGCCCCAATGCACTTTCTCTGTCTTTCACACACACACTCACACACTCTCGCTGGGTTCAGGTATCAAGGAGAGAAGGAGAAAAAACACCCAGAGCTGACATATCTCTTTGAATATTGTCTGTGAGTCCATGCATCTGGATTTGTTAGTCTTAAAAGATCCGAGTTGTGTTAATTTACTCTAAATCCAATGTTATTTTCCAAACGAGCTCGTTGAGCCTTTGAGTCGAGAACAGAACATGCATGTGATTCAGACCCCCCCTCGTCCTTGCCTAATATGATTTCTGCAGTAGTTCTGTAGTTCAACTATCAGTCCTTTGCACCTTAATTGGAAAGAGGCAGTTTGTGAATGCACTTTGTTACTGAGGAGGGCACTTTTGTCAACGAAACGGGTACTTTGAAACAAACCAGTTGCAAATGAGATCATTCCTTTCGTCTGTCCATGGTGGTGAAGTTGAGCTCCTTCACTTGTTTTGTTCAGGTTTTGACGCCAAGCTGCCAAAAATAAAACAGAAATATGCGAGTTCGGATCTCTGAAAGAGACGCCCAGTGGGTCCAGATACAAACACGTCGGGTTTTGTGACCTTAAAAAAAAAAAGACTAAATTAATTCATGTAACTGATTGCACTTGAAGTAAGTTGTTATTAAAATAAATCTAGTGAGTTTTCTTTATGTCTTAATGCAAAGGAAGAGGATAGAAGGAGGAGGCATACAAAGAAGGAAGGGCACTGTGTGTGTGTGTGCATGGGTATGGAGCGTTTTGTGTGTGTGCATGTGCACAGGCTTGTTTTTCTGGCTGGCAGGCTGGAGGGTCTCAGGACAAGCTTGGATAAACAAACTTTGTGTCTACCCCATCTGCTCACCAGCTACTCTCATAACTACACGTGTTCTCTGAGGATTCACGGTGATAATAGGTGCACGGCACCACAGAAGCAAAAATACCACGTTGTAAAACAACTCATTGGACACTTGCTTGTTTACTTCACAGCTCTCTTGGTGCAGATTTGCATAAGTCTGCGTTTACCCTTGTTGGTCATTGTCAGGGGTTGGCGAGGTCTAGAGAGTTTTAGTTTCTATTTTTGCTTCTTCGTTATGATGAAGATGGGGTTTATTAATGCACAGTTTGACTCCCACAAGCAGACTGATGGAAACTGAGTGTGTCGACCTGGTTTGTGATCTTTTTGTAGTGGTACTTAGTGTTGACTGCTAAACCCAGTTGTCTTGATGTGGCAGAAGTGAGCCGTCTTACATCCGTGTTTCGTTGGACCTTAATATTTCCCCAGAAGTCTTATGTTGTTTGTTGATTAACCAAAGCTTTTTGCCCTCAGTCTTGGTCTCCTGTAGACTCTAGATGTTGAAAGTATGTCTAATTTTTCCTGACCTCCCTGACTAAGCCACATAGAAGCCCTCCTCTTGAATACATATGCAGAAAAGTGTGTGGAATCATACAGATATTTACTTGAGTTCACTTTCTCTCGCTCTTTGTATCCTTGTGGACAATAGAATCAGAGATTTAAGGATGTATTTTTTTCTGTCTGTCTACACTCGTTTTTCTTAAAATAACTTGTTGTGCTACAGCTGTTTTTTTTCTAACAATTTTACATGGCTGTGCGCGTGTGTGTGTGCGAATGTGTGTGTGGGTGTGTGTGTGTGGGTTGGGGTCATGGCTTTGGGTTGCTGTGCCAGGAGGGTGGGGTAAATGGGTGCTTGGGTGGGGTTATGGATATAAAGCCTGATAGCACTGGAAATGGTGCTTTAGCTGAGAGAGCAAAAGTTTGCACTAATGTTAAATGTCCTTGTCCTGCTTATGGGAGAAGGGCAGGAGACCTCAGAAAGGCCTGCGAGTTTCCATGAGCTCAGAGCAGTGTGGTTAATACTCAATGGTCTCATAAAGAGTCCATCCAACCCCTCCATAGAAATAATCATGCAAAGTATATTGAGAAATATACAGACGTCCAACACCAACAAATACCAAAGGAGAAAAAATGGCTTGCATCGAAGTCATTGGACATTTTAAGCTACCAATCTATCGTTGGATCAAAAGAGGTGTGTCGTTAAATCTGAAGGCTCTTGAAAAGAGATTCTGGATGTAACTTTAAATGGAAACTAGAAGTTGTGTGATAACTGCTAATCATGTTTGCTCCTTACATTAAGAAATATTCCAAATATTTAACATTGAGGCACTTAGAAAATAACAGAGACTCATTAAACACATTTCAGGATCTGAGTTTGACTTAATCCGATGGCCGAGACGTGCTGTGTGCAGGTGCCAGAGATACTGAACGCAACTCTTTTAGAATTAGAAATAGAGGTGAGATTTTATCAACACGTGTCTCATGTTTAGTGAACTGATGATGTGATCAAAGGGTTATGAAAATTGCTGTTGAACTCTTGTTTTGGTCATTGCTGAATTCGATGATTTCAGTTTACTTTCTGAAAAAGGTTGAATTGAAATGTTCTCCAGATGCAGAAGACTGGGACTTTGTCGTGTTGTCTGAGAGGCACCACAAACCTTTTTTTTTTTGTTTTTGTTTTGTGAATTCATGTCTCCAGACCGTTGTACTGCACGGCGCGGGGCTGAGGCTCACTCCCACCAGGTGGACAGTGCAAACATCGAGGGCCGCAGTGTGCCTTACCTGGACAGGGACCTACAAAACTCACCACTTCTTTTTTACCGTTAACACTTTTCTTCCCATAATTCAAACCAAATTGTAAAAGCTGATTGGCTTGGTACTGAAATCAAACATTTAGCTGTTTGAGCTTTACTTGAATTAATTTATTATAACGTCTCTGTACTAGCCACTACTCCGGAGCTGTCTCAGCTTCTATGCATCTTCAGCTGGTGTGTCCCAAGCCTCAGCCCCCAGACCAACAATGTTACTCTGACACAGGCTCCACTGAGACAGGCTCACAACACTTGCAAGTGTTTTTTTTCACAAATCGACCTTGATATGTTATTTTTTTCCTATGCTGTTATCAAAGATTCTTGGTGAATCTATCTGAGAAGGCCATAAAACAAAGACGACCAACGACTATGATAACAATAATAACTGTAAATAATCAAACCAAGCAGGACGGGATGACTGTTAATACTCAGATTGGAAGGGGGACTGTTTGCTTTGCTTTGTCATTTTCCTGCACACCTGATATTTTTTTTTGTGTTTTCTATCAGGCTCTTGATGCGCAGCAAGCTGAGCGCAGCATATGCAGTACGGCGCTATGCGCAGCGTGGCTCTGGCACTTACACAGACAGCCCTGGGTCCTTCAGAGAGGCAGGCTGCTGTCTGTTGGCTGCTCTCAGCCAAGTGGGGACAGTTTGCACTCGGAGTCTTTCTCGGTCTCTGGGAATACAAAGGTTGGCATACAGGAGGGAGGATTAAATACGGGTGGTAGGGCAGGGCTGGATGTTGTTTTCAGGGATGAGGTTAGAAATCCCAGATGACGGACTTATTTGCTGAGCAATGGTTCACTGCTGGTCCTCTTAAGCTAGTAGGAATTGCATGCAACAATATGATAAGAATTGTAATACAAAGGAGGTCACATTGGGGAACTGCAACAAGGAGAATGTTGCTGATCTCTTTTGTCTCCATGTAAGTACTACTCAGGTGGAAATAAACTGCTATGCATTGGGTTTCATTGTCTGCTAAGTTTATGGTATGTCTTCTCACCCTCAAACTTTCTTCTCTGGCTTTGCCTTCGTCCATGTCCATGCCGATATTTAACGTAATAATTCCCTAAACAAAAAAAAGCACTAACAGCTCCCTCATTGGAAAGTGGCTGTGACCAGCCGGTTCCTCCATTTGATATTGATCCGGTGAATTGTGTGTTTGAGGAGAGGAAGCTGCTGTTGATTCAGTCTCAGCATCCTGACTGTAACGTCTCTGAGAGGAGACGAGGTTGGAAAGACATGGGGGGTGCATGTTCTCTTACTTTCTTCTCCCATCGCTCTCCCTCTCTCCGGACTCAGAGTCTACATCTTTGCTGCCGACTGGCCTTTGATCAGAGATCACACGCCCTCAGCAGGGGGATCGACAGGAGAGAAAGGAGGGAGAGAGGATTGGAGGAGGTTTGAGGGAAGAGGGAAGAGACAGTTTCAGTTTCCAGCCACCTGAATCAATTTAGGATACATTCCATAACTTCATACTGTGATTCCCACTTCGGAGTCTTTGGCAGGTGTAAAGGATGTGAGTCGGAGACGGCAGGAGGAAATGGTCAACATTTTGCAGTTGGCTGTTTTAGTCAGTCTGTCAAGGCTCTCCATCCTTCTGCTGTGTGACAGACATGTAGACAGACAGTTCAAAAGGCCCCCGGCGAACCGCGATCCAACTGCCTTTTTTCAGCTTCTGCGATTGTAACAAAAAGCACTTTGCGAAAGGCCATCCTGAATTTTGTGTGCTTTTATTTTATGGTTATCACTATTGTTGTTATTTTGTTGTTCCTGTTGATGTTTTTTTTTTTGTTTTCTCAGTGCAGATGATTATTTAAATGCAAAAAAACAACACGATGAAAATGGAAAAAAAAGAAAAAAAACTTGAATATTTGGTATCTAGATTAAAGGTGGTTTGAGCTGCCACCTCATCTGGACTCAAACAAACACATCTCTGTTTCACTTCCACCAAACCTGCTATATGCAGCTTACTGCATAGTCACACGAAGGCAGGGGGGTGACGGGACAGATCTCCTCCTACCTGCACTCTGCTTACTGTCTCAGATCTTGTTGGGAGAAAGGTCATTTGATCTCATTTTGGGAGACTCTTTTTCTTGGAAAAGAAACCTGTATAACAGTTGCAAAGCTTTCTGAGAAGGCTCGCTGTGCTGAATGTTAAACATGCAGTGTGTATCCACTGCAGAATCTCTTTGTCTGCAATAACGCCCCGGCTGTGTAGTGAAAGGCTGGATCTGGTATCCGTACAGAGCGTAAATGATTATGAAAGACAGATGAAACGGCCAAATGACCATCATGCACTTTTGCAAATCAGTAAAAAACAATTTGTTGGCCTTAGCGTCCACGTCAAACCAAGACTATTGCAGTAGAGTGGAGGCGATGATATTGATTCTAATACACATTCAAAAGAATCCATAGTTCAGTAACTGGGGAGAGAAAGAAATAGGCTACTATTTATAATAGATTGAATTGTAACTGTGATTATTATGATAATCCTTTACAGAGGTTTTTCTGATGTACATTCAAAATGGCAGAATATGTCCCAACTTTCAAACCTGAGCATTACTCGTAAACGCACGCTGAGTCACGTCAGTCGGAGGACGGCTGCTTCACTCCTCTTTGCATGTTAAAACTGTCATCCGTGACGCACGTCTGACAACGCCCCGTTCTGTCCATCGTCCCGCAGGCAGATCACCTGCCGCGGCGTCACTGATCGAACGGAGTGCAGCCGGAAGTGCAACAACACTGAACGTTTTCACCTGCAAAGTGCAGCTGTCGTTGGATCGTCTCCGTGACTCAGCGTGACTTTACTTTTTAAAAAACCCCTTTCTCTTCTCAAAGACTTTTTTCTTAGCGTAGCAGTCTGTCAGTCCATATCTGTTAGAAGCTGCAGGGGGGGTTTGTTGGTGATTTTGGAGAATTTGCACTTTTTGGCGATGAAAAGAAATTGTATTGTATATGAGACCACTAAATCCACACAGTCTAAACCATATAATTCCATTTTGTGTCATTTTTTTTGTTCTGTTCTTATTTTTTAATATATCCAAAAATGTCTGGCATCTGGTTGTCTGGTTTAAAGAATATAAAATCTTTCTATTAAAAGCGATGGTTGCAAAGTTTTGCGTGGACAATTTTGTCTCTAACTTATCAAATATAACATTATTTTGTTGCAGTAATAAAACCTGAGTCTTAAGTTTCTCTAACAGTGTTTTATGTAATTAGGAGTTAATGGTAACTGCACAGTATTTCACAATGTTTACAATATTCTGTCAAATAACTGAGTTACAGCTTTATGTTATCACTTTACATCACAGGTACATAAACATCTGTCTATAAATTTAACAACAATCAAACATCACCAGCTTCTCACAGGTGTGTTATACTGTTCGTATACAGTAGACTGACTTCTTCATGGGATTTATAACCTGAACTCTTTGCTGTAAATAATACAGCCACTTGGATCAAGTCTATTCTCTACACCCGCCACAAGGTGGCAGTCACATCACTGTTTTCATCTGAAGGTGCAGTGATCCTCAGTGCAGCCACACAACACTGCTGTGTGTGTGTGTGTGTGTGTGTGTGTGTGTGTGTGTGTCTGTGTCTGTGTGTGTGTAACTCATTCTCTCTCTCTCTCTCTCTCACTCTCTCTCTCCCTTGCATTCATTCTTATCCTCGCTCGCTCGCCCTCTGAACTGATCATGACAGCATAGATCAATTTGATATTTATATTTTGTCAAATGCATAAAAATGGGCACATGCAGCCGTGCAAACACTCAAAATACAAATAAACCATCACCATGTTTAATGCATAGATGTGTTTCAGCCTGGTACACATGTACATTGAGAGTGTAAAAGGTGTTTTTTGGGGATATTTGCATCATATCTGCGTCGGGTTCAGGCCTCCTCAGTTTTTATGGGTCTGATTCGTCCTGGAAGTGGAGCAACAGACTGCAACCACGGGCTTGTTGTCACCATGTCTTCCTGTTTGTCTCGGCCTGTCTCCCTGAGGCGATCCTGTGGGGTGACAGAGGTCACAGAACAGCTCATTAACCCCACCCCAACAGCCCACACATTGCTGCAGTCCTCAGGCCCCGACTGCACACACACACATTTCATAATGCTCCACTAATAGCAGTTAAGTCGACTTAAGCCCACTCCGAGAGCGCTGCGTTTCCAGGGATGCTCCATGAGACATGTATGTGTCTTCTATGTCTTCCGTTTAATATCACTGCATCTGAATATGTGTCTGCTCGTCCTCATCAACGCTGCAAACTCACAGTTTTCTTACTTATATGACAAAAAGCTTTTTACTTACAACAAACATTTTTCAGCATTTAGCGTTTAGGACCAATGCAGATCCAATCTGGGTGATATATAAGAATGTGACATGTTTTATTCAGTCATGTTGAACCTGTTGGCCAGATGTCTCGGGGCTCCAAGTCATTAATTGTTATGTTAGTTAGGTATCTAAAACACAGTGGGATCTGGTGTTATTTTCCATGTTCAGACATCAGTGTTGCAGTCAAAACATATTGGATAAGAGGAACAGCAACACTTCAGGGGCTGGGAGATGCCTGGGAGCTGTTGTCTGGCGTCTCTAGTCATATTATTCCCTCACTCATGTGCATGTGAATGTGCATGCATGCGTGTGTGTGTGTGTGTACGCATGTGCCTGCAACTGTTTCTGTTTACATGTTTCCCTGTATGCGTATGCGCAAGGTGTGGTTTTATAATCTTGCTCGCCTGTGTGCATGTGCATGCACGCCATCGTCATTAAGGCTCACAGCAAATGAGCCTCTTACTGTCCTCACAGCGAACACTTGGAGACAAGCTATAATGTAAAGGAAAACAGCGACACACACACGCACGCACACACACATACACACGCTCAGTAGCCTCATTTTCACCAGTACACACCTTTCTCCTGGGATATAAAATGCCCCTGCCTCTGCACACCGTGGGACATGAGTTTCATCCAAACTAGCTGCCGTCCTCAATAAAACCCACGTGAGCAATCTCTGCAGTATAGATTTCCAGTTTCTCTCGGGGTATATTTTGTTCAGATCAGGTGTTTAAACTGCTCAATATGACAATAATTAGGCAGCGCTGAAGACATGTGTTCTTTCTTATGTTGATAAGGGACATTGACCTTTAACCTGTGTACCCCTGTAGTCCCCCACCAACACAACCCACCCGTCCCATATGCCCCCAGCCAACACCCCCCCCCTCCTCTTAGTCTGTCCAGCTCCAATCAGGAAGGATAGAGGAGGGATTGGACCGGCTTGGAGCCTTGCCTCTGGCCATCTCTCCTCCTCCCCGGAGAACAGAGGACTGAGGTGCCTTTAAACCACTGCGGCAAAAACCCAACCAAAACCCTGCAGTCATTAATATGCAAAAATGCAAATGAGTAGGTAATTAAGAGCTGGAGCTCTCTGGAGGCTCTTTGATTGCTAATGAATTCTAATCTGCAAAGAAAGGGGGGAGGGGAGGAGAAAAAGAGATGAAAGAAATAGAGAAAACAACGAAAGAGAGAAGCCTCAACCCGAAAATTTGTCATATCCATAAGTTTTCACATCGGATTGGATTCTACCTGGAAGCTGTAATGTAAATTATTAGCTTAGTTATTCAAGACAATTACCTGATGATCAGTATACAGGCTGGGAGTATTTGGGGGAATATAAATGTATAATGAACTGCCTTCAGAACACATTAATATCAACTCATGAGGTGGATTTGTTGTATTTATTATTTCTGTTGGCATGCGTGAAAAGAAGAAGTCATGTTTTCCGAAGCAGATTCTATTGATAACATGAACATCAGTGGACACATATCTGTTTGCAATGGACACAGTGCAGCCATTGTGTAGATGTATGGTAGCTAATTAGAGGCGAACATGACAGGCGGGCAGACACTTCTGACCAGCGGCTACCAAAGAAAATAGAAGGTCAGATATCTCAACAGTGTGTTCTTTGCTGCAATAGCAGCTGTGCGCTGAGGTAAAGGAGATGTCATTTCATCACTTTTGCGAGCAATAACACATCCCCACTTCCACTCTAACTCATTCACTATGTCACTCACACACACACACACACACACACACACACACACACATGCACACACTGCTGTTATTGTTGTTGCAGTGCTCCCACGACACCAACAATCTCTGCTTCCCTCCCCCACACGGGCTCACATCTATCTCCCTTTCACTCCCTCTCTTCCCCCTCCTGTCCTGGGCAGCCCTGACATGCCTACTTCAATTGATTTAGAGTCAATTCAGCTTCTGATCTGATTGTTATCATGTGACTTTTTGCACACCTCCCCCTCAATATGTGACTACTGTATTATTTTCAGATTAGGGGAGAGAGATTTTTTTTTTCCAGGTAGGAAAAAATTCTTCTTTTCTACTTTGCACTTTTCTCTGTTTCTCTGTTCACCTTCCTGTTCTTCATGTCTCAAAGAAACAAGCATAAATTCAAATTCACCCACCAGCATCAGTCTCATGTCTGCTCTCTTCCCCCACTGTGCTGTCTGATGGTTGGGCACTCGGTTGCCCGGTTCTGTAAACAGGAAGCTGGTGCTCTGTTCGCCGTACCTGAAGCGTGGGTGGCAGAACAGGGGCACCCACACAACTGCGCAATAATGGGAATCCAAGATGGCAGGGAGGGGTCCCATAAAACCACCAGAGAGAGCAGAGGAAGGGAGCACGCAGGAGAGTCACTGCAAAAAAGAGAGCAGATAGAAGTCAGAAGGATTGTTGGTTTGGGTTTTCCTCTGGTAAATAGATTGATGACTTGCTTTGTGTTTTTTTTCTGTCTGTTCTGGATCTAGAATTGTAGTGTTTGGAGGGATTAATGTCATGGACAATCCCTCAAACTCATTTTCTTTCTCACTGTGGAGCTCTGCAGGAATTACAGTTTCAGGATAAGGGAGACACTGAATTTTCTGCTGGCAGTGGTGCTTTCTGTGATAAAGTGAAATCTGGGTTCATTGTGTGTTTGGCTGCATTGAGCACTTGTTTGAATTCAGGAAGATATGCTGTCCTCACTTGTTCCAAAACAATCGCTCGGCCCCCTTCTGTCTTCCACCAATCGCTGACAGGAGATAGCATAACCTTGTGGATTATTGCCCTGTTTAAATCACTCACTCTGCTCTCCACACATTTTATTGTTGTTTAACATGTTTGGAAGTCGGAGCGAGTTTGGGTGTTTTCTGCTTGGCGAGCTGTAATAGGGGGAAGAAGCTTGACGGGAGTCAGTTTATCATGAGCACAGAGAGCACAACAGATAGATTCCCCCTGTCTCCTCCCCTTCAGCACAGATAGACTCAGAGCATGGGCACTCAGCCAACACTATCAATCTATCCGCTCCTACCCCCAGCCTCTAACTCTTATTGGAGGACAGCTTCCAAAGGGGCAAGGAAGCATGAATCATAGCCGGGCTATGAGAAGCTGTTATGCCTCTAAATACACTTGTTGTGGCTCAAAATCACCCCGTTGCTTCGCCGTTAATGACAATCCTGGCGAGCGATTGTCACAATGCTGTAACAAAGTTGTAGCTTTGAGGAGGGGCCGAGGCTGTTCGAGGAGAGGGATTGTTGGTCTTGGCCTAGTTTTCTTGTCTGATCAGAAACCTGTGCACCTCTGCCCTTCCCCCACCCAAACCTAAGCCTCTACTATTACAGGCTGTGAGGGGCTCAGTGTGGAGCGAGGTGAGCAGCTTGCCTCACCACCGAGCCCTGTGTGCGTTGTGTGTACTGCCTATATTACATGTTTATGGGCTTTATCATTGTGTGTGATACGACCTGGTGATGTGGTTTGGCTTGCATGAGTGGTTTCCTTTGAGCAGGGCAGGAAGGCAATGAGAGCTAAAGATGTATAACATGAGAGCGTCGACGCAGGTAGCTAGCAGTAAAACTAGCTATGAGAAAAAAGAAAAAAGGTTTTTGATGGAAGCTTAAAGCAGCTGAAGTCAAAGGTGACGTATGTTAGGAGACTATAGATGATGCAGGAGTGACCTCTTTATTTGTTCTCTATTAGACGTTATTGATTTAAAAATCCAGAGAGGATTAAGTAGCTCGTATACATCATCCACGCTGCTAATTGTGTGAATTTATGTAACTCTGAATATGTGTTTATATAGATATGCAATTAATATGCACAAATATATGAGTGATTAGCACCAATGTGCCAAACATATGCTGATTTTCCATGCGCCTCTGTCGTTAATTACAGATTTAAGCTGGGAATGGCTCAAAGGAATCAACCGGGGCATGTGTGACAGCGTCCCTCCCCTCCACTGTCCATTGTGCTGTGGATGTATTTCAGATTACAGATGTTTGTGTTTTTGTTTGGTCCCTCCTGTATAATGATGCTGTAGGCTTTTATGCCGCCACGCAGCACATTACTCACAGTTACTGTGGATAATGAAACATAATTTTAGCATAAAAATTGAGCTTTTAGGGGTCAGTTTGGGTTAATTTGTGTCTGTGTTAATTGGGAAACAAACAAAATAGTGGACTGCAGTTTTATGATGATCACATATTTCTGGTTGCATGATTTATTTTGCAACAACTGAATGTAAAATTGTATTTCTGCCGTGGTTTGGGTTCTTCCTTCAGATATTTCCTGTTTTATTTTGTAGTTTCTCTCCTCCTTTGTCACGCTTTGCTCCTCTTCCTGTGTGTTATTGGCTTGAACTCTTCTGATTGTTCCTGAATTTCACCTGTCCCTCTTTGCTTTCTGTCCCTCGTGTGTGTGAGCTCCTGTTTTCTTTCCTTTAGTTCTCAGTTTGTTCGTCTGTTCTTGCTGCTGTGTTTACTGCTGTGTTTCACTCTCGTCTCCCTTCAGTCAGTTTGTTCCTAGTTTTTGTTTCTTTGTTTTTTGGACTTGCCTCAGTTTGCGTCTCCTGTTGTGTTGCATGTTATTTTATCTGAATTTGAGCTCATTATTAAAGCTTGTTTTGTGTTTTTAACCTGCCTGTTCGCTGTATTGTAACACTCAGTATCAGGAATCACATATTAAAGCAGCTGCTAACTAATAACTTCAATAAGTAAGTGGCTCCTAATATACTTGGAAAAATGTTGGCAATATTTCTCTGGATGGAATTATGCTTCGAAACACATTTATTCCGTCTTTGGCATCCTTAAAACAAAATTCCCGTTCTGCCTCGTGTCACTGTTGGATGTTCTGTGAGTTAATTAGGGTGAAGATCCTCACTATATATGTTTTTTATTCTTCTTCTTCCACCCCCTCCCTCTCTTCAGCCTGACTGCCCTTGTACATGCTCTCCATGTCAGACCCAGCTGTTACTACAAACTACTTGGAGCCTCATTGCTAATACAGACAACAGCACTATTCTTACTCAAGGCCTAACGTCCACTGGAAAAGAGCGAGAATATGAGAGCTTTTCTCTGCCTCCACAAGAAATTCATTTCCCCAAACAGATGTTTCCATCTGTTCGAATCTAATCTTTTGATTAATACATTCCTCAATGAAAGGATTCCAAATAGGTGTTAGATAAATAACTCAAGATGCCCTTTCTTTGATAGCTGGGATTATTTTCTGATGCCACGGCTGTCTTTTCTTTCTTTTTCCCCCCTTTTTTCTGTGAGTGTGTGTGAGTACCTGTGCACGTTTGTCTGTTTTTATGTGCATGTGTGACCAAATGTGAACATGTGCATGGTATGTTTGTGAAGGTATTTATGGCCCATATGTGCGTTTGTTCCAAGCAGTAACCCCATTACATTCCTAAGACGGTCCATGAGACTAATTAATGTTCTGTGCCAGGGCTTTTCTTTCACCCAGGGGACTGCCGATGGATTATTTACCTATATGTGCTATTGACAGCAAATCCCCCTCCCATTGGTAACCTCTGTGCAAATAGACAGTTTTAAGCATTAGGATGTATAATAACACAAGGCAGCCATGTACGATTTGCATTAATGTTGTTACACAGCTCACGTAAGACACGAGCAAACATTATGGTCTATTTTGAGTCTTTGTCAGCACATCATGATAGTTTTGAAAGTTGTGGACAAGAAGAAAGTGGAGGTAATCTTTACTTCCCTATTCTTTCACAAGTTTTGTCCCTCAGGTTAAATACAACAGCTGTCGAACACCTACACGTTTTTCAAAAGGGTGCTTATTGTATTTCTTTTTTGTGTCGGGGATGTTGTGTGCATATTGAATAAAGGCATGAAGCACATTAGTCACATATCAGGGTCTCATTACCTCGTTCCACTGAAAGCAGTTTGTTTTCATGGGGATTGAACTGCAGTTCATCTCAAATATCCATCTATTAGTCCTGTTATCTTGTAAAAGCATTATTTTAACATTACAGACACATTTATGTTGATCATCTGGTGTACCCTCCTTGTTTTCCCTGAACTATTTCTCCCCCCTCCCCAACTCTGTGATCCTATACTCTCTGCTCTCCCTCCTCTCCACTCTGCTCTGGAGCAGGCAGTTACTAGGGGTGTGTTGGTCTCATGGTTACCGGTCCATTCACAGAAAGACTGGCTGCATGAAACATGAGAGCAGATACTGAATTTTCTCTGGATTCAAAGTCAATCAGCAACTGTTTAGATCACTCTTACATTTTTATTTTTTATACATTTTTTAAGTCAGTTCTAATGTAAAATTGCCAGATTTGGCCAATTCTAGCTTCTTTATTGTGAGGATGTGAAGCCTTTTTATACTATTTATTAGTGATGCTTGAATTTATTAGAATACTTGAATGATTGTTCTGTTTTTCAGATTAAACAAATAGTTTAAAAACATCCCTTGGGCTCTGGTTTGGCTTTCAGGCATTCTTTAAAGGCATTTTTGCATTTTTCTGACACTCTGTGGGCTTAGACAACACAATAATTGGTTGTAAGTCCTAAGTTGTGGAAATGAGCACCAGTTTAATCAAAATGTAGTTAATTGTTAGATGCAGGGCCAGTGGAAATAATATAAAAATAATATATTCATGTATTTGGTAAATGATGCTTTAATGAGTGGTAACCTGAAAAAAATATTATTTTGACACCAGACACTTTGAAGAATATTGATTTTAGCAACCCATACGTAGCTCTTACAAAAGTATTGCTCCTCTTTGGACCAATCCATAAATCAGGAAATTAATATATTTAAAAATCTTTCAGCTAATGTTATAAAAATTAATTGATGTAAAAAATAAAATAGTTCCTGCCCCTGTGGACCCGTTATTGAGCCAGTTTTACATTAATTGCAATTTAAATGTTGGGAGAAAATATATTTTTAAGTCTTATTTCTCTTATTTACAGTATTTTTTATGCTGAAACTTTTAAAGGAAAACACAAAAAAAATTAAAGCCGTGTGTTGAAAATGTTTTTCATGTTTGTTTGAAAAAAGGAGAAGAGGACACGGCAACCAAAGTAATAAAATGATGTCAGCGGGCATGTCGGAGCCCCCCTCAGCCAGCCTCCCTGAGCACACAGGGAAAGTGAGCGTCAAGAAGAAGGAGGGCGCTATATTAATTTCCAAGCAGCTCATTGGTCCTTATTCATGCCACTCGGGCACACACGCTTTCCCATTGGCTGAGCTCTTTCGCATTTATCGTGCCATCTCGTCAAGCTGCTGCTGTGTAATCGCAGGTAACTTTCTTACGATAACCTTCCGCTGGACGACCTAGTGCTCGCAGCGCTACCGCATTTTGAGGATTACAGACACGGTACATAAAACTGAGCTCCGTGTTTAGACATTTATGTCGTTTTGGCCTTCGAAGGACGTCAAAGCTGCATTTTTTCCGCCGTAAAAACACCCCGTCTCTCAAAGGCGTTTGAAATCGGACACCGCTGGCATTGAGGCCCTCACTTTTGTGCGGAGGGATACGGTGTTGCGTCTGACAATGTGGACGGAGGTGGTGAAGATGTCTACGAGAAGAATGAAATCATCTCAGTTGTAACAACAAAAAAGGAAGACGCGAGATTAGTTACTATAATAGATTTGTTTGCACACAGACTTGTTACAGTGAAGCAAACACGTGGGCTCTGTGTGAAAAACAGGCTTATCGGGACAAAAGGAAGACATCTACGGTGCTCCAATGCGTTTCATGCACTGAGGTCGAAATTCTCTTGAAGTTTTATGTTTTTCCCCTTGCGAGTCTCCGCTTTTCTTTTTACTGTTGGATATCAGACACTTGGAGAGGAGAGGTAAAAACACCTTCTTACACTTCATGTTTCGGGGGAAGTTGCATGAATTCGATGGGTTTCACTGACACCTTATTTGACGCCTGCGATTTTCGAAAAGTTTTCGGGAATGTGTGGTAAAAGCGGGGGATGCAAGTTTTTGTCTGGTTTGAGGTGGCGAGCCAAGTGTGTGATGGTGTCCGGGTCGACCACGGAGACGGAGAGCAGCAAATTACTCCTTTGTTCTGCAAAAACACTCGACTAACCTTAAAATGTTCGCCCTGCCGAACAAGCGTCATTTTGTTTTTTCCCCGTTTGTCTCCGTCGCTAGCCCGACACGTTAGCCGCTGTTTAGAAATGTGAAATCTTTACGTTGTGTAACGTTGGTGAGCATTTTAGCTAACTTTGTTTGGGGGGGGCTGCATGCATTTTCCATAGGAGCCAGAAACAAACTTTCCATAAAACCCCCTTTGTAGCCCTTTAAACATTCCTGTATGGAAGTGTCTGGCCACCAGCTAGACTTTATTTTATTGCACATTTGGCAGGAAATTCCTCCTGCTCCCACCCCCACCGCCTCCTGCCCTGAACTCCCTCATAATGCTCCTCTTGGACCCTGAATGTGAAGAAAGAGCTCCGTCTGTGTTGCTGAAGTTTGGAGCTCTGCAGCTTCACGGGCCACACACTCGGTGTTTTACACCATCGGGCAGAAACAACAGGAGCTGGTGGTTTTGTGAGTGTTGGAGATGATGTCAACATAGTTCAGAATAAATGGTGAATGGGTTTAGTTGTCAGCAGCAGCTTGGCCCTGGATGTGGCCTAGCGGAGATGATCAAATAATGTCCATCCTGCATCCTGTGGTGGTCTCCATGTTTACTGTCAATTTCACAAACTATCTGACTCACACTGGAGATTATTTACACAAACATGTTTCTGGCTGCAGACCTTCACATCCGTCTCTTTCCGACAGGATTTGAATCAACAGTTGAATTTTCTTTCCTTTTCAGTTCCCGTCGGCCCTTGTTGTTCCCGGATTTATAACACTGACAGAAAAAAAACGCTGCTTTATTGTTTTTAAAACATTTGATTTGATTAATAATAATAAAAACATACAGAAGCCACGCGGAAGAGATCGAGCTTTTTATAAAAATCTACATTTTTAAAATGTCAACAACAGTTTATTCTCAAGTAATTAGTTTGTTAAACAAGTAGAATTAAGTTAATTTTGTCCTTTTTTTGTTATGTGTAAAAATTAATGCATAAATAACAACATGTTTTAATCTGATATTCCGGATGGATTTTCATTCCAGCCCAGTTTGTGTTCAGCAGCTGTTTAGCTCAGGCTGATTCACTGGAGGTGCAGGCTCTTTTGTGAGCGATGACCTGCCTTCGCTGCCCTGTGTGGGGTGACAAAGACCCCTAATCTGCTTGCTTCAAATATTGATCCAACAGTAGCTGAAGATGCCATTTTGTTACATTAAGCCCCCCCCCCCTTTGCTCTTCTTAGTTTATCTGTGCTCAGATATCATTTGGACATCTTTTGTTCTGTTAAGTTGTTTGGCTCTACGGCCTGTTTTTGTCATTGATTTGCCATTTTATAGAAAAGTTTGGAAAAGCAGCGACAGCCATGTTCTTATTTACACTTGGAGCCATGTGTTGTGTGTGTGTGTGTGTGTGTGTTCACTTCTTTTCCTTGTCTCAAGGTTACGTTTGTTCAGTTCGACTGAGTTCACTAGACTAAGTCTGCACTGTTTATCATCCCTGACAGGACGTGTGTCATTTGAATTTCCATTCATGTAGAAAGTTATTTTATGTCATCAGAAGCTTTTCGTTTGTTTTTCTGTTTAAGAGGTTTCTAATTAATGTCATTTTCTGAGACAAATTAATATATTAACTGGCCTGTTGTTTACATTCTACAACGGGCCTTCTGTGAAAAGCATCCATCTTTTTTTAGTCTTTTTTTGATTGGATCAGTTGTTATAGCTGTATTACAAAGGGGCTGTAAAAGCACACCACCTGTTGGTGTCAAAGTGCCTCTCTTTCTCCACTCGCTCCCCTTTCCACGGCTTCCCTGTGAGGCTGCAGAACCGCCGCTCAGCATCACACAGCGGCCTCGGGCTTGCGTTGGAATGCAAAACGCAGGGTAAATCCAGTATTCATGCTCACTGTGTCATTTGACAAGGTTCTTTCTGAGTTGACATATGGTAATTTGGTAATGACGTGTTTGCATACAGTCATTAGCTCTGCCTTTCACCCCTATTTCCTTGGGCTAACAATAGTCCCAATTATGTCTGTAATTGTAAATGTATTACGTTCTCTTTCATGTAGCAATGATCGACATATGGTTGTGTTATTTGCTAAGGTTGCGTAAAAGGAAAGACATTTTTATGTCATTACTTGGTAGTAATTTGACTAAGGGCAGTGTATTCATCATTTCATGGCAGCGTTGTTTCTGTTTAGATGGGAAGGCAGTGTCTGGCTGAAATTACCATTTTTAAGTAGACCCGGCAAAGGGATTTTGCGTTAAGTAGCCTAATTTTGTCTGTTTTCCCTCATCAGTCCCGAGTTCAGTGAGGTAGTAATTTACCCGGTACGCTTTGGCCAGCTGAGACTTCATAGATGAACATTGATTTTCATTTGTAACTTCCAGGCAAGACTTTATAATGACTGAAATTTACAAAACAAAATTTGATGTGTTGGTTAATGCAAAAAGTAGCTTCTGTCACAGCTCTGCATTTGTATCTTACTGGAAACTAACAACTTGCCAATGCAAGTCATCCGCAGGGTTTCTGTAAAGCACAGGTAGGGTAGTTTAAAGTAATGATTTTCCTCATCCGTTTGGTTTTTTTTAAAAACTACATGTAACTGCTCTTTGTGCTTGCTAGTGCCATTAAAATCCTCTATCTGCAAATTTCTCTCGTAGGGTTTATTAGAGACTGAAGGGTATGAACGAACAGCAGCAAAGAATGGCTGCAGTGGGAACTGACAAGGAACTCAGCGACCTCCTGGATTTCAGTGCGGTAAGAGAGTGGGAGAGCAGTCTGGGTGGTTTGGGTGGCATTGGGAGGAAGAGCTAAAGAGTGCGATGCAGTTCTGGGGACGGGCAGAAGAGAGCTGGAGGTCTGAATATGAGGAGTGGGGAATTGGGAAGTGGGGAATGAGGCGAGGAGAGAGTATCAGTGGGAAAATCTGCAACAGAAATGGTGTAATCTTTTTTACCAAAAGGTCGTATCAGCTCAAGATATTTCCATCCTTTTATTCTCGGCATTCAGAGGAAGTGCTGATTACATCAAAGTAAAATGCTGTTCTACCTCAGGGTGACTGGTGAAAATGAATTCAGGGTTTTAAATATAGGTTATTCAATTATGTAAGTGATGCAGAGAAGCAGCAACACGGAAGTGGGTCCTTACTATGAAGAACTGGTCTCCACTGTAAAATGTAAATAGTGAATCAGGATTAACAGCAGGAAACTAGGAATAATTTCATCCCTGTTCATCTTGCTAACAGAATCTGAGCGAGTATTATTGTTACAGATGAACTGGGTTTAGCAGACAGCCTCTGCATTTCCTTTTGTCATATTTTTAGTCTTTTAGAAAGACGTTTTCAGAGAGATGGCTTTCAGAGGTATCCTCCAGACAATACTACAAAGTGTATAGAGGTGTTCTGTTCAGCTTTTATTTACCCGTGTTTCATTTTGTTGTGAAGCCTTTGTCGAGCTTTTCACTGACACAAACATCTTTTGGCCCAACGGGGCTGTGTTATTTTTTATCTTCTCCTAAATAAATTGAGTAGCTGGTAAGGCTAAATTGCCCGCCCCGGATAATTATTATATATGGGACACAATAGGTAATTCCGAACCTTGACTCCTAATGAATATTTGTCAGCAGAGTTAATGTCCCATGAGATTTTTTTTGACTAAGTATGGTTGATTAATGCTGAAGTGTCTCTGCCATTGCAAGAGTCATTGCCATTTTATGATACGTAACACTGGGGGAGAATAAACAGGACCAGCTTTATCTTTCTGATCTTTTTCCAAGAGCGTTGTTGTGTATTAATACCGTTGATGGAGCTTCTTCTGCGATGACTTGCTTTGTTAAAGTGGTCCTGTCCTCTGCTACAGCGTCGGTATTTAAAGGAAACCTTATCCCATGAAAGAGAGGAGCTCCTCGTGGTGTAGGGAGGTTCTCATTAGGCGGTTGGGTTTGTGTTAGAAAAAGCTCAGATTGATCAGCTGCCAGTTTGTATCGGCAGATGTTCCTTCTAAATATGACATTGATAATTGGGTGAGAACAACGTACAAACAAATTTCCTCTGTGTTTGTTTGTTGGCCAGTCAAAGAAGTGGATGCTAGATTGGAGGTGGAATAAAGCAAAACTGAAAATGTTTGAGATATTTGTAGCAAATGTAGCAGAAACAACAATGATGTCCAAATCAGTTGTTGGCCTGTGGAGCCCCATCCTGTCAAAATGAGGAGAAACAGAGATCATATGTAGTAGTGGCAGATCGTATTATGGCGTCCTCGATACAGAAAGGTTTGGTTTGTGTAGCAGAGCTCGGCCATGTAGCTGAAAGATGCCACAGAGCTGATACTCAGACCTCACCACAGCCCCATGGTAGAGCCCACACTGGCTTGGTGACAAAACCAGTGGCCTCATCACAGAGTTTTGAAGGTTAAAGTTGACGTTGCATGAGAATATACGTCTGGAAAGTCTCATTTAGAAACTGCTGCATGTTGGTTATGAGAGAAGCTAAGATCTGTTTTTGTTCTTAGAGAAGAGAGAGAGAACTTATTTGGAAAATTGAATATTTTACAAAGAAAGACCTTTAAGATAAATAATAATTCTTGAGGTTTCACTTTGTGTGTTTTACAGTTATGATGGAAACATTTAATAAGTGGCGACTCGTGGGGTTTTTTTTTTTGCACTTTAAACCTCACAGGGATCAATAAGTAAAATGCCTGTAGGAAAAAAAACAAAACAAAGCAGAGCAATGAACGACAGGTGCATGTGATGTCATTTATTAGTGGAAAAAGCATGTGTGAAGTGTGCCGTCATTTGCTTTGTTAGTTACGGTATCCTTCCTCTTTTATAGATGTTTGCGCCTCCAGTAGCCAATGGGAAGAACAGGACGATGACGCTCGCCAGCAGCCAGTTTGGTGGATCAGGTAAGCGTTTAAACTTGATAACTTCTGCTTTGTGTGTGAGCGGCTGCATGTCTTTGGTTTTGGTTTTCATTTGCATTGTTTTCTTGATGCAAACACGCTTGTGTCCTCTTTGTGATTTCTAACAGACATGAATCAGGTTGCACACAACAACTTATTTATTTTTAAATCTACGACCGTGAGAAGTTACAGTAAATGTGAAAATGGAGTGCAAATTAACACGTCGTCACAATTTACAGCTAACAGGAAAGAATTCAAAAGTCATCAACTGTTTTCCCATATAACCCCCCCGTGGTATCCGGCGTGCAGACATTATCTGTGTCGTTTGCTGGTTTTGAGATCCGTCTCAACACCTCAGTCTGTGGAGATGTGAATTTTATTTTCTGTAAAAAAAAAATAATTAAACAGCCACATAAAATTTCCCAAAGCAAGTGCAGATTTATTTAAAGACTCAGTCAATAACAGTTTTAACTGGAATGATTTTCTGTCAAAGAAAAACTTTATAAAGTGGTTCTGCATATATTTGTTCATTTTAATATTTGTGGTAGACTGAGAAGTTTATGTGAAACTCTGTTATTGACATGCAGTTTGCTTTGTGCCCATTTATGAGGTTGTCTCTTTATTCTTCTCTCTATAGAAAAATGATCTCTTTAGCCTACAGTCTCTCTTTTACTGTCTTAAATGTAGCTTTAGCACTTGTCACAGGAAAATAGACTGCAGCTCAGTTAGCTTTTTAAAAAAGAACCGAAACTTTGTAATCTATTTTGTTCTATTTACATGAGTTTATTTGAACAGCTGTCTGATATTTATTTTTTCCTTTCTTTGGCTAGTCTCTTTTTAAACTGTTATAAAGTGCAAAGTATCTGCAGTCAACCCCTTCAGGCACCTGAAGCCTTAAAGTGAGCTTTTTCTCTTCCTGAATGTTATTAGTAAGTGGTGTTACTTTCGTTCCTCTGTCACCCTGCCAACCTGGCGTGTGAAATCAAGTCACACTCCCTAGTGTTCCCCAGAGTGAGAACTTGGCCACTGAGGAACAAAGGCAAAAAGGGGGCTTATGGACTTGAAACGACTCCCCCACCCTGAAGTGTAAAACACTCCTCCCCCAACACGGCACAGGGCTCTTACCCCCACTGATCTGCAGGAAATGGCTTGAGTCCGAGACAATGTCCCTCATCCCCAGTTCGCAGCCTCTTAAACTGGCCCAGCATGCAGTGAGTGGTCCGAGTGGCAGAGGGAGCGTGTTGAATAGAGGGATCAGCCTGTGGAAGGCAGGATTCTGTTTGTTTCTATTACAGCAGACAATTACTAAGCAGAGAGGAGTTAATTCCTTCCCCCCTCCTCATGTCCTGAAGTGTGGCCCTCGGTCATTGACACCCATTTAAATGCAATACCTCAAGCTGTCCCATTTAACTTTAGGAGATCTGCAGGTAGCCTTTAATAGCACTTGGGAGTCAAAATGCTAACATCTGTGAATTCCAGCCCAGGAGTTTTTGGAGATCTGTTTAATGTTAAAACACAAATGTTAAGGGGAATACTGTCCGTCACTGTGTACGAAGAAAAGGACAAACTGTGTGTGCGAGAAAGAAAAGTGGAAGCTTAAGATAAAGAATGCATTTTTAAAAAAATAAATAAATGTAATTTTTATTTATTTTTAGAACTGATGTCTTAATTTCTCATTTGGACCATCTTTTAAAAACTTGGTTCAACAGATCGCTTATTATTCCAAAATACAACATGGCTCGGAGCAAAGAAACCTATTTATTATAGAGATGATGACCAATAAAGAGCCATGTCCATCTATGACGTCACTTCGGCGGCTTGTATATTCAGGGACCCAGCAGCGCGGGAACGGCAGCGAGCAGCCTAGTGGCCCACCAGACCACCTCTATTCATCAACACAAAAGTGCTCAGAGGGGTGCTAATTGCATTAGGCGTCCTTCTCCCTTCCTCAGTGGCTGGAGTGTGTGTGTGTGTGTGTGTGTGTGTGAGTGTGTATGTGTGTGATGTAGGGTGTGTCAGAAAGAGTGGAGGGGCGAGGAAAGAGGAGAGGATTGGAAAGAAGTGTGGGATGTTTGAGAAGTAGGGGAGGCAGAGTGTGACGGTGTGTGGTGGGAGCTGGCCAAGCCCACAAGCCTTCAGGCAGGCGTCCCCTCTGTCACCTCTGCAGCTGCTGGCAACGTCTCCAACCCCCTTCACACACACACACACACACACACACACAAAAAAACACCCACCACACACACAGATAACATGGGACACATCAGGCTCGCTTCCCTTAGATGACAACTAACAACATTGTGAATTTACACATGTGATCTCTCGTGAAAACTAGCTTGCTGGTTATGTGTGTGACTTTTGCGCGCTCTGTGTACCTGCATGCGCCTGCAGTAGTGTCATGCATTTCTCTGTGCATTGGTTGGTTGTAGTTGGAAAATCTAAGCCCCCTGAAAGAGGAAATCTCAAAGGAGAGTGGCTTCCTTCTTCAAATAAATTAGATGTTTTCAGAGCCTGCAGCCGTGAGAAGGCTTTGTGGCTCAGAAAATAAATATTTTTCTGGGTTCCTGTTGTGAGTCAGTATTTGTTTTGCCATGTGACTTTCATTGGAAGTACATTCATGCTAGCCATGCCAGAACCTGGATGGATGTGATGTATACGTCCAGAGAACCTGCTGTTTTCATGCCAGCCTCATGCCTCTTCACATGTCTAATCTGTGGTTCATTCAGGGTGTTTTAACGCTAATCTTATTTTACCAGTTTGTTCAAATGCTTATCACCAAGTTCCCTTTGAACTTCCATAGCTGCTGTCTGGCAAATATTCACCATTATATCAGAGTCAGACTTGTTAGTTAGTGCGAGTTTTCGTTGCTTAAGCACTTAAATTAAACTGATGCTGTAATCTCAGATCTCCTCTGAGGATGAGGTTCATGTTGAGAGGGCACATTGACCTTAGGCATTTAGTGGTAATTAAATTTTAACAGTTGGCCTCAAAAAATGTGAAAATCTCCATAAAATACACACATTTAATGCATCTACCAATATTTGTAATCCAGGGTGCTGCAGTGATAGGTTTCATTGTTCCCCATTCATGATGTAATTTTAATCAAGAAGCTTTTCTTGCTTCCACCAGTGTGATGTAAAGTGTTATAAAGAGGTGTGTTGGCCCAGATATGTATCACACCGACAGCGAAATGTCATGATAATCAATTGCAACTATGTTAAAAGCATCTACAGTAACTGAGAACTGTGGTGTTGGAGCGTTTACTTCAGGATTGTATTGGACAGCAGCACCACCAGGCAACCGGAGAAATAAAAAGCTTGAGAGTGAAGAAAGTGATGAAATGAGGATGAAAGAAAGCCCAGATAGAGCAGATCTGTGTTTGTACTTTAAGTTTAATTGAAAATGCAGCCTGAAAGTGTCCGTAGCAGATTTTAGGTCGCAGGTGAAGGGTTTAAAACAAAGCAGTAAAAATATTTTTACTGGCCCGAGTAGTAGATGTAGGAGTGTGTGGCTGACCCACTTTAAACATCACATATCTTAATTTTTTTCCAATAGTCTTTAAAAGTTGCTTAGACAAGTGCAGCAGCAACAAAGCCGTTTTATTATCCGACATAGTGACCAAATTAGACTCCGACTGCAGGTGGTAATTGTTTTTACAGCATGTGAAGCTTTGTGGGTCATTTTAAGGATTTTATTCGGCGATATTTCATCCTTTTGCTCGTCTCTCAGTATTACACATGACAAGAGAGGAACAACAATAGAAGGATCTCTCTTTTGGCTCTGCGAGGCTGGCTGAGCGTCAGTGTCACCTCAGCAGCTCTCCACCTTGTTTTAATTGCCTCCGAGTTAATTACTCCAGTAAGTGTGAAACAATGTTGTGAGACTTCTCCTGCACAGCCGTGCTTTCACTCCATCCTCTGCACCCCCGCTGGCCAAATGGAGGCTTCATAGGCGGATGAGTGGTGTATTGAAAAAAGCTGTGAAGATTATGAAGTTACTCTCTTAACTCTACTTGTCGGCTTGTTTTGGTCGACTCGGTGCAGGTTGCTGTTGACGGCGGTGATGTGTAACTGTGTGGGTTACCTGTTACAATCTGTAAAGAGGTCATGAGCATGTGAAAACACTTTGTGGTCGAGCAGCGATTTGGACGGAGCTGCAGCGTCTTGAGGTGGAGGCAGGAGAGGAAGGTGTTTGAGTTAAAGCACATCTCTTCATTTTCTGGGCTCATTGTTGACTTCTCTCCTGTGAAGTGGATTTTTATCTCGCTAATTTGATAATACTTCTCACGGCACCGAGCTTTGGCTGAAGCATCTTCATTTAAGTCTGTCATCTTTATTTAGCAGCGCGTCCGTCACCGGTGTCCTGTGCCATTGGACATGGTTGATGGTGGCGGAGCGCTTTATTAGCGCTGTGGCCTTTCAGCAGGGCCGGTGTGACAGTGAGCGAGGCTGATCTTTTGAGGTCCCCTCTCCTCCCTGCTCGCCTGATTCTCCATGCCACTGGCATCGGCTCCATAGATCACGGCTGTCGCGGCGTGTGTAGGTGCTTGCACCGCTCTGTTAGTCTCATCACTCATTCTCACTCGTCAGCCAGGCTGCTGATCTTGCCCAGACCCCTCTCACTCTTCCTCCTCTCTTGTTCCTCCCTCTTTCTGGTCCCCTTGCTTTCTCCTTCCACCCGCTCCCTCTCTCTTTTGCTTTCTCACACACATTTTTTTAATTAGGCAAAAATCAAAGACGGAATATGAATATTCATAAGGAAACTGCATTAATATGCACAATTATGCAAATCAGCATGCAATTAAGGCTTGTGTCTCCAGAGAGCCTGGATAGCATTAGTGCATAAGACAGGGAGAAGGGGATGATGGGGGTATTTTGGAGTTTTCTGCTCCACCAGTCTTTTGGCTGTGTTTTTTCCTTTGTGTCACACATTGGTTCTTTCTTTACCTAAAACACTGTGGTTCACATTTTGGCTTTACACATTTTGTTATTGTGTTATTCTGCATGTTTGTATCCGTCAGATTGACTGAGAGGTATTTAAATATGGTGTAGTTGACATTTCATCCTCTTGGATTACATTAGGGACATGAATGGTTAATTTTCTGCTACTCAGTGACCGTAATAAACACTGATGGGTACACTGAGCAGCTTTCCTATGCTTTTTTTTTTTTTGTCCTGAAATGGTGTAACATTGCATTGCATCATGAATGCGACAGCAGTGTCTTTGATCAATAGTGATGCTCTCTCCTGGCTCGTACAAGCCCATTGTGGCCACTTAAAGACATTGAATGCTAAGAGTGGGACGTGCTGACAGTTTCTTTTGATAGGACCACTTCATCAGGGTATTTTTACATATCTGCAGTGACACACAGGGCAACAGTGATATACTCTCATTTGGGGATTTCTCTCATTGATTACAGCGTTAGTTCAACCTGCTATTTGCCTTTTTTAATCTCTACTTTGGACAAACTTTCTAGTTTGCCTACCTGCAAATAATCACCACATGTCTTTTTACAGCAATAGACGAGCGCAGCGGCTCTGGGTCTTGGGGCTCGGCAGAACAGAACAGCCCCTCTTTCAGCCAAGGACGGGTAAGATCTGAATACACAGACACTCGCACTCCTAAGTCGCACATGATTTTAAGTTTGGAGATCTAAGCATTAACACCAGATGCCATGATATTGTCACACACATGTTCACTTAATCACTCTGCCACAGATAAACACACACGTACACACCCTCTTCCCCCTACCGCCACCACAGCTTAGTACTTCTTCATGCCGTGTGCCATGTTTGATTTGAAGCGGTAGTTTTACTTTCTACCTAATAACCTTGGCTCAGGATCCTGCATTGGCAAGCTCTCTGGTAGCCCAGAACCTCTGTGAAAGCCCACCGGTAATTGCAGCTTCACATCCGCTGTAACTGTTTTGGCTCTGTGTAAATACAAGGAACAGGGGGGTGAAATAGATGCAGCAGGCTTTGATAACCACAAGTTGATAATTAAGAAAGTCGATTTGAATCCCCAGAGCTGATGCAGATTTGTTTGGCTTGGATCCTGTCAGTTAGACAGAAAAGCAAAGGGAGGGTAATCACCGGGCCATATAGGTGTGCTAATAAGATCTTAAATAGTAGCTATCAGTTCAGTCTTCAGATGTGATACTTTCTTGTTTTCTTATGTAAGAGCCTGAATGTTTTTATTTTCATTTTCTCAGTTATTCTGGGTTACTTGTGACGTTTTGTGCTTTTTCCGTTCCTGCAGGGCTATGCTGAAGGATCCCACTACAATGAGCATGAAGGCTTGTCCTCTCCATTCATTAGCTCAGGGGTTGCAGGTTTGTGTCTGCTTTCTTTGTTTAAACATAATAAGAAAAATGGACAAGTTGTGTGTAAATTGTCACGACAGTTTTGACATAATGACAGTCAACCTGTTGGGCTTTTAAGCGTCCATTCTGCTGTTTTAAATAACAACAGGTCACCAGATGTTTTGGGGAAGTCCCTGTGTGTGACATGTGAATCTGACTTTCTCTAGAACTGATACACTTCCTAATTTCTTCAACCCAATATCAGATTGGAAACTTTTAGGTTTCTGAAATCTTGCAGTAGTTTCTGGCTGGCAGTTTCTTGAGTTGAGAGATGACCTGCGATTGTTGCCTTTACGTGACTTGACCTGGTTCAATCACCTCAAATTACTCAAACTCAGAAAAACAAATAAAAAACTCCCAAAGGTTGCAACTCATGACATCCCAGGAATCAGTGAGATGAAGTTACTTTATTCAACATTTCAAACAAAGACGTGAAATCTCTTAAAATATTTTTTGGTGCAACCAGTGCAAACTTTACCTTTTAAACGTATTTTAAACGTATTAAAGTATTCTAACATAAATGGAACTGCTGTAAATATTTAAAATAAATATTTTTAATACATTTTTCCAAGCTTCATTAGTAACTGTAGTACCTAATACTTGGTGCTAACAAGTGACTCTCACAAAGAAAAAATGGCCTGATAAAATTTTTTAGCACTTTATTGAAATGAGTAAATAAATTTGTTTCTCATTCCTGGAGGACATGTTGCCTTGTCACACTCCAGTTTTAAAAATAATCACATTGGTAATGGCCGATCCGACTGTTGTGCATACTCTATGACCAGTTGTTTTCTGGGTGGCAAAATGTGTGTGTGTCTGCATGCATGTGCGTGTGTGTGCGTGTGTGTGACTGTGTGCATTCGTTGAGTGTTGGGGATGTTAGAGCACTGAAGCAGAAACCTTCCCCAGGGTTTTGTCTGGCAGGCGGCTTTATGCAGCTGAGCGTACTGAGAAAGGGGAGGGTATCTCTGGACTTTTTGTACTTTAGAAAACCTACGTTTCATTTGTTTTCGCACACACCATTGCCTCAAAAATGTGTGTGTGCATCTCATGGTTTTACCAGCATTAATGTTAAAAACAATATGTCATTTTCGTCACACAGGTAAAAATGAGAGGCCACCGTATGCTCCGTTTGGAAGTCAGGTATGTTGCTGCTCAGCTTTCTCCCTGCATGTTCTTACGAGGTTATTTATGTGTTAGCCAAACAATGTGATGTGTCATAGAAATGAAACCTTGTTTTCTCACTTCTCTTTTCACATTAAATACTTTGAATTAACTGTCTTCATTTCCTAGAAGAGACGTGGTTTCTGCTGGGCTCTCCCACGCTCCTGTTAGTATTATTAGTATAACCTTGTTTTTACTCTCTTCTCTCCTCCTAGCCGAGTTTTCTTCCCAGCGACATAACGATGCCCAGCCCAGATGCCATGTCCCCCTCTGGCCTGAAATCTGGCTCCCAGTTTTACCCGTCATACCCAAACAACCCCAGGAGAAGGCCGCCTGACGGAGGCATAGGTAAGAAAACTGGACAAGACGTGGCTCATGTTGAAAGGCCAGTCCTTTCACTCTGTCTTCCTTTCTGTCTGCTAGTCTTTCAGTTAATCTGTCAGTTGTCCTCTCGATTTTTTTATTTTTATTTATCTCTGTAATTTTTTTGTTATAAGATAAGATAAGATATGATAATCCTTTATTCGTCCCACAATGGGGAAATTTGCCTTGTTGCAGCAGCAAGTGGACAGTAAGACATAAAAAAAGAGCAGCATATGTCTGTAGTATATTAAAAAATAGTGACAATTTCTCAAAGGCCAACGTGATCAAGTTGCTTTAATTGCCTGACCAACAGTCTGAAACCTGAATATTTTGATTTTGATGGCTGAGAAAAAAAGAAAATGACACAATTTGAGATGTTGGAAGAAATAAATATTTGACATTTTCACTTACGAATTAGCTTAACATTTTTTTTCTCAAAAAAAGGAAAAAAAAACTTATTTAGTTCTTTTCAAAAGAACATATAACTGATTGTTTCGATTGTACTTTTCATGTTAAACTCTACAGTTTCTGAGTCTGTAGGAACATACAGGAGTGGAGCTAATGAGACCAAAAACATTTTCTTATTTATCTGCAAAAAATGTGGTTATTATCTCTTGTTCTGTTTTTATCTACATTTGATAAATCTTTTTTAATCTCTGCAGTTGAATGCACAGCTCTGCTCATTCACACTAATACACGCGCACACAGACGAGCACACACTAATGCTGCAGTGTGTTCAGGGTTGTCTCTTATCTGTTCTGCAGTTTCAGAATTAGGGCACACAAAGAAACTACACCTGAACTGACATAACACCAGCAAACGTGTCTTTGCTAAATCCTTATTTGTGTTTTTGTCACCTTTTGTATGCAGACACCCAGCCAAAGAAGATTCGGAAACCCCCTGGCCTGCCGTCCTCGGTGAGAGCTTATTTCTGCTCGCCTTCACAGCTCAGAGCCAGTCCTCCTCTCTCTCTCTCTTTCTCTCTCTCTCTCTTTCTCATACTCTGTCTTACTACACACACTTGCCACACATAGACACACACTTGCACACTGCCTTCCCCACTCTGCTTGAGCAGTTCGGTGACAGACAGGGGTAAAGACCCTCTGCTCTGTCAGACTCTCTGCGAGCTGACAGTCAGGCAACTCAGGCCCCAATAAACATCATCACTGTGGTTGTCTCTACACCGCGCTCAAGTGGTTTCAAGTGGTGTTGAGGGTCTGGTTGTCATGTAGACGAGCAAGTTTATAGGATTTTGGAGTAATTTGTCAAATCTACTAGCTTACCTTTTTTTATTGGCTTTATTTGAAGTGCACGTTTTTTCGAACACAGAGGTCCTGGGTGGATGGTGAAGGTGCACATGTTTTAAGGTCCCGGCAGGTTGGGTTTAGGTGGCTGGTTTCAGCTCAGAGTTGTTAATAAGATACCTGGATTGTTTAAGCCCACAGTTTTAACAGTCTCTTACCGAATATTATATTTCTTCTCCTTATATTCATAAGCAAAGGACAAAAGAGAAACCTTTTTGGAAGTTATTTGGCTAAATAGCAAATATGTAATCTGTCTGCTCAAAGTTTCACTTCTTGGAATGTCAGTCTCACAGTTTTAGTTCCTAAATATTGGGGTGTTTGTAACTTTTGTCCCACTAAAATTGTAAAAACGTGGGTCAGATTTCAACTTGTGAAGTGTATTAGATATTGGATTCGGGGCTTTTTGAGCTCCAGTCTTGGGTCCAAGCAGCATGAAGCCTCATATAGTGCTTTGATTTACTGTACCAAGTGTCACTTCTTGTCAGAGGGCCCAGAATTCTCAGCAGCTGATGCAGCTGATGTGTGTGGATGATGGCAACCACACATTGCTGAAAACACAAGTCACTGTTGCGTGTTCGCATATTTACTGAATGAATTTCACTGTTAGTTTGAACCCGAAGGAGCCGATCAGGCTTCAGTTGTCCATGTCATTCCCGTTTTTAGGGCGTGTTGTTGACCAGCTAGTCATGTTTACAGCCACTGTAGATGGTCAGTGATTCAGAGGCCCTGTGCCTGTTTTTAATGCTCCTATTGATATTTCCCTCTGCAGATACATGAAGGTTCTTCATGGTACTGAATCAACAGATGTATTGCTTTGAAAGATACCGAACATATTTCTAATCAGAGTAGTTGACTGTGTGTTGTGGGTGAAATTAGAGCCCAGTCTTGCTGCTTGAGCTTCTACGTGATCATTGATATGAAATACTGCCATTACAAAAACATTTTCTGGAACGCCGTCCTCACGCTGCTCGAGTTCTCAGAGGTCGAGAGTGACCTCAGAGAAACTGGGTTTGGTACCTTTGCTTCTGAAACACCTTGAAGCAGCACAGGCAGACGACAGAGAGACTGAGACAGTTTATTTACCTTTTATTTTTTTTAATATTGGGTGGGTTCGTGCATCACGTTGTGAAAGTTTCCTGGGTCAAATACTTGCACATCAGCCCCGTGTTTCCCCTGTGATTTTATCATCTTTGTAAATGTTGCATACATTTTGATAACAAAGGCCAAATGAAAAGTGACTCATGACTGCTGATATTTTTTCAACGCATGGCTGAAGTAAATTCAGAGGATTTATATGGCTGACTAGGTCCAAATCACAGAGCCATGGATGCGTAATCTGGCAGGAAATGAAGTCAAGCGTTAATGGTGTTGTGTTCTGACTCCGTCTTAGTTTGAGATAAAGTTGGAACAGATGCAGCGACTGCAGTCAGCTGCATTTATCGGGAAGGTTTATATCAGAACAACGAAACGGAGTTGGACCTGGTGAACTTGCTCATTACAGAAAATTAGAGATGTGTTTTTAAAACGGCCTTGTTGCTGACTTGTACCTGTGGGTGTTTTGTTGTTGAAGTGGCGGCTGGGAACTCTGCGTGTAGACTCGGTGTGCTGCGGTGACCACGTCACACATCATGTGTGAACACTGTGTCTGGCTGAGGCCCCCTCTCTTTCACTGTCTAAACCTCAGTCATTCCCCACAGTGTGAACGATGGCCGCGTGGTTTTTAATGCGAATGATGAGACGTCTGTGTGTGTGTGTGTGCGTGAACCCCCCTCCCCCATTTCACCCAACCCTCCGCCTACGCTTCACCACATGATGGCCTGGGTGGGCCTCCCCCTGTGAGTGACCCAGTTGTGAGGCGCGGTGCTTGCGAGGCCTCTTAGCCCCGTGTCTGAGCCCAGATTAATGACTGCCGATGATGATCCCACACTCCCTCCCTTCCTGCTCCTCTTCACCGCCCCTTCAGCACACTCTTCTTCTCTGCTTTATCTACTTGTGATACGTAAATCATGTTGCTGTACATTAATAAATGACAAATAAAAAGATGTTCTGTAAAGGCCATTTCCCATTTTTCCTCAAGCTCCCTGCCTCCTGTAACCCCCCGGTACCTGTGCACTGAATTCCTCCCCAACCCCGTGAACTTTCACCCCCTCTGACTTACAACAATCAGACAACATGGCAGAACTTCTCTTCTGCCCCCTAGTTGTCCTGTGGACTAATCACAAAAACCTTGTGGTCGAATACCGCAGTTTTGCGGACAGTTTGATGTTAATCTTCATCTGCTCCCCACCCCTCACAGCAACCCGTGTTATTCTAGTGTAGAGACCTTTACACGGTCATAACCTGAATTACATTAAACCCCTATTAGTTGAGGATTTTACCCTAGAAATCCCCTTTCTTCCTGAGAATACAATTATCCAGCAGCACCAGTCATTGTGTAGTTCTCTGTTCCCATCTAGAGCAGCAGGATTCACTCGACATTGTTCCCCGTGAAAGAACAACTCAAAGCCTATTGTTAAATGAAGCCATCTCCGTCATGTTTTCCCCTGAATTAACCGTGATCATTTTAAATCCCCTGTTTCCTTCACACTCCCCTGGCCATATCAAGCTTTGTTTAAGTCATTTAGATTACCTTCTCCTGTCCCCCCCTCAACACCCCTTATCTCTCTACCCATTTCATATATCATCAGGGCCTTCATTTTTTTCCCCTCAATCCTCCCCCTTGCCCCTTTACCACCCCCTACCCACTGCAATCTCTCTCTCCCTCTCTTCCTCTCTCTCCCTCTCTCGCTGACTGGATCCCAGCCCCCATCTCTCTCTCTCCCTCTCCTCGCTCCCTCTCCTCAGCCCAGCTGCCTGTGGAGTTGGATGTGGTCCAGGAACAGGCAGATGGCTCTGTAATTAGAAGTGCATCTCTCCATTCCCTTTCCACTTCTCCCTGTTAAATCAAATTACAGAAAAAAATCCCTTCTCTGGATTAGCATTCTTTGCAGCATAGCCTCCGTTCTCTTTCTCTCTTCCTCTATCTGCTGTGCACTACAGAGGAGGAGAGAAAAAGATGGGCTGAGTGGTAGCTGATGGTGTCAGGAAAACTGAGGGCTTCTCATGTCGGTCTTCAGTCTGTGGCTTCGGAGCGCAGAGATGTGTGCCACTTAAGGCCCGGCATCCATGTTTGTGAGCAATACGTAGAGAGGATGTGTGATTGGACGCTTTAAGGTGCTAATTTAAAATGTTTGATTTCATCAGAGATGTCCCTTTCCATGTCTTCTGTAATCAAATCCTCTGATGACATGTAGAATGTGATGGTGCTAGTTTGAGGGTATTGCATGTGGAGTGTTCATGGGTGGGTGTGTGTCTATGTGTGTGTGTGTGTGTGTGTTGGCGTACTGAATGCATGGTATGTGTGTGAGTGGATACGGAGTGTGTTAAAGGGAGGGGCTGCAGGCCAGGCAGTGCGATGTCACTGGGGTCCTGGGAGCTAGAGGAAGTGCTCACTGTGCACTGGGATTCGAGCCGTCGCTGTGCCCAGCATGGCATGGCCGCTGTGTTCTCCTCCACAGGCGAGGAGCCGGCCTGCCTCCACAGCCGGCAGACTCCCTCTTGCCATCTTGTGGCCACTTGAAGCAAGTGTAGTTAAATGGTTTTCAAAAGGAGAGGACACAGTGGATTGATAGTACTTTTGGGACTTTAGCCTGCACAGAAAATACAGCCGTGTTTCACACAGAACAAATAAAATATCAATGTTAAAGTAAATAATAATTATTTTAAAGAATCAGAGTCTAACTGCTCGCTGTCTGCATGTTGTAGGTGTATGCCTCCACATCTGGTGAGGAGTATGCCAGAGACAACGGAGGATATCCCGGTGCAAAGCCTGGAGCTGTCTACCCCAGCTCTTTTTATATGCAAGGTACCCTTAATCATAATACCACTGGAATGAATTTGCCTTTTTATCCTGTTTGTGAAAGTATTTTTTAAATTTGCAAATGTGTCTCCACTTTTTTCAGAAGACCCCTGGTCGTCTTCTGGCTACTCTGCCATGCTGGGTAACTCTCCTCACATTGGACAGCCAGGCTCCTTCTCTGCAATTAATCCACAGGACAGGATGGTGAGTACAAACAGCATCTATTCAACTATTATGTCTTCAATATATTTAATAACTTATTGTCTAATCTTTAACTGAATATCATGTGAACTTGAAGGGTTAACTTTTCATTTAGAGCAAAGATAAAAATATCTGCTCTTCAAAATTGTCAGTTCCTTTTCTCTTAAATTAGTTCATGCATCTTGGATTAAATATGGCTGCATTTAACTCTAAATATTCGAGTTACTACATCAGGTCAAAGAACTGAACCTTCGTGAAGCTGCACACTTTTGTCACATTGGTATAGTTTTCTTTGAGGGGTGTCTGTGCCTCATGGAGCTACTTGTATCCCTCCTCCAGAAGCGTCAACCCCTGCCTCTGTCCCCACAGAACTATCCTCTGCACGGCAGCGAAGTCAACGGCTTCCACTCGGCCCCCACCACCTACAACCACACACCCACCATCAACGGTGAAGGCATTATGGGTAAGGAGCTTTCTCAAATGAACTTATCACACAAGTATCTCAGTTGTGTCTGTCAGATTTAACTCCCATGGTCATTTGATTTTTTTATTTTTTTTTTTTCACTCCCAAAAACAAATTAACGGGTCATCTGACTCACATTATTTATTTTGTCTCTGCAGCCAACCGAGGCACCACAGCTGGCAGTTCAGGGGATGAAATTGGAAAGGCTCTTGCCTCAGTGAGTTCTTTTCTGTTTGCTGTTGGTTATTTTAAATTAGAGCTGGGCAATAAAACAATTACAGTCATTTTCCCAAGAGTTTTATCTTCTCGGGCGAAATGAAGGTCATTTATGTTGGATGATTCATGAGAAGGAGAAACAAATAAATGCAAATTCAACAAAAAAAACTGTGACGCTCACAGAAATGTTCCATTGGTGGTGTAGCATTAGTTTGGTTGTTCATTTTTTAATCCAAAACAGATGAATGTCAGTGGAAAAAATGCTGGAGAAACAATGAAGCTGCCTGTGAAATTAAGGGATCCCACATTTATTATGGAGTGAAATAATTTGTATTTGTTTTATATTTTTTCAATATATAATTTCAAACTGTCCAAACAATTTTTAACTAATATTTTGGGGGGGGGCTGATTTACCACAAAGAAAACCCAGATTCCTAAAACTCAGTCAGGCTGATGGAAAAATAAATTTGCCCAACAAGCTCAGATTATTCTGTAATTATTTAATTTCCCTCTTAGTTACTTCTTATTTCATTTACTGTAACTCTTGTTTTCCTAATAAAGTTTAATTAAGGACATTTGACCCACAGAACATAAATATTTCAGGAGATATTACACGATGAAGTTAACTTTGCATCACATGTGGGGTCTTTTTCTGCCGTGTTTCACATCACTAGTTTCAATATCTGTATTCTTCTGGTGCTCTGTGATGATGTGATGTTCTGATCAAATCCTCCAGATTTACCCGTCAGACCACAACAGTAATAACTTCTCCTCAGCTCCTTCTACTCCTGGATCTCCTCAGGCCATCGCAGGTACAGTTCACCTCTCACATGCACAGAAAATGAGCTTCGAATTATTTCCACTCGTACATGAAAAGTCAAAATGTTATGTGGTTGAAGGCAGTGAAAGGCTTTAATCTCCAATCACTCAGTAATGTGTTACCTTAAACACCAACATGAAGAAATCTGCATTTTCATAAACACGGTGTTTATTCTTTAGAATTACTGTCTTTAGATCGGTGAGGTGACGCCTCGCTTTGATGTCAGATTCACATCAAACTAACAGCTGAGTGAATTTTGCCAATCAGAAGGTTGGTAAACTGAGTTCAGGTGGTTTTATCCTGCGCTCCATTCTTACTCCTGCAACCGCAAATTTGGATAATATTTCAATTTCAGCCACAGAATACCTACATCAGTCCAATTTATTTAACTTGTTCAGTTTGATTACAGCCTTGTTTTTAGCACACAGAAATGAATCAGTTGAAATTGTTGCAGCAAAAATGATCATCTGCATGTTTAATGTTCTTCAGCACAGAAACGAGTCTGCAGCTCCATCTGCTGCAAAGTTAAGAATTACCACCATACACTGTCCCAATATTTCTCTCTGCAGGAGCTCAGTCTCAGTGGCAAAGACCAACCACACCCAACTATGAAGGGCAACCACACGCACTGGTATGTTTAAAAATTTGTCTGCCACATCAAAGTTATTTTGAAGCAAGATGCTGTCGTAATAAATTCTTCCAGCCGTCTTATTATAGTTAAGTGGACAGTAAAGTACAAACACACTGTTTATTTCATTAAATTATTGCTTAAAGACATGCTGTGTCCTAAAAAACTGTTTCTTCGTATTGAAACCTCTGTGCATACCTCTTTTTTTTGTGATATATAGCAGAGTAAAATGGAGGACCGTTTGGAGGAGGCCATCCATGTGCTGCGCAGCCATGCAGTTGGCCAGGGCCCTGGCTTAGAGGGCGCCCACTCCGACATGCACAGCCTGCTGTCCTCAGTACACAACGGGGGCCTCGGGGGCCTCTCTCCAGCTTTTCCCAATGCGAGCCTCGCCCTCAGCAACAGACATCCTGCCATGGTGAGTCACCCACTCCGCTCAAATTGTGCTTCATTTTTGTGTGTTTGAAAGAGACTTCAATTTTTTTGGAGAGTGTGTGACAACAACATGAAGTAAACAAAGTGTTCTTTGTGTTCTTGGTTAATTACATGTGTTTCAGTGTCTCAGAGGTTATTGTGGAAAGTATGTATTTGTTCTGTCAGTCACTCTGGAAGAAACTGTCAGCAATAAGGTGCAATTAAACATACAGTACCATATATTTCAATGTGGCTTCAAAGAACAATACCATTTACAGAACACTTTTTAGAGTGTGTATGTGATGACTTTGTGTTTTAGAGTGACTTGAATTGATTCAGCATTTCTATGTTGTAAACAAATTGGCAAAGTTAGTTTTCTGTTCTAATAGCAAGAAATATTGACAGGAAAAACAATCAAAAATTGTGGTCTTCCTGTTTATTTCCTCAAGGACTGAACATGTCCATCAAAGTCTCATTTGTGCCATCTGCTGGTCAAAGGGAAAATTACAATCAATTAAGAGTAAATTGTATTTTTATGCATTGTGTTTAGTGAGGCAATTAACATTACTTATACAACAGTATTAGCAAACAACATGCAAAACATTTTGATTAGCCATATCATTAAGTTACTGTTTGTTCTTGCACAGTTCTGAACGCGACTCTATCAGACTTTATCTGCAAGTTACACCCAGTATTTTATTTCATTTATTTGACGAACCTCTGCAGTCGTTCTTGTAGAAGTGTAGTTTTGATGTCCATCCATGTGACATTTGCATCATGGTTTCCCACCTTTACCTGCAGGGAGGGAAACACGAGGAGCCCACAGGCCTTCCTCCCAGCAGCACCCTTCTGCATGGTCATCACGCATCCGGACCCACACCGTCAGTCGGCCAACCAGAAGGCTTCACCAGTAAGTCCAACTGAATGTTGGGTTACTCAAATAAAACATTAAAGTTTTTGTTCAATGAAGCTGTATAATAGCTCATGTTAGACTCAGTGAAATTATTGTAGCTTCTGTGCAAATATACATTGATGTGCAATGATGTGAACCATCTCCATTGGTCTCTGCTTAACTTTGTTAGCTTAACATTCACAGATTGGTTGCAGGTTTCAGTGCTTTGGAGCAGAATTTTTAGCTGCTTGTTTGTTTGAAGGTCTGCCTGGTGGTATGGCACGCTCCACACACTCCTCCAGCAGCTCAGACATCAAAAGAGAAGACAAAGAGGAGGATGAAAACTCATCTGTGGCCGACAAGTCAGATGACGAAAAGAAAGACTCGAAGGTAGCACGCAGTCGAACAAGGTGAGATGCTCCTCAGACTCTTTTCTAGTGTTTGCACTTTGTCTGAACATTTCTTGAATTACTATGAACAGCAAGTTTCTGCCTAAACTACAAATCCAGAGTACAAACTGTTTTATCCTGCAAAAGTGGGGATTTTCTTGATACAATTGACAACTATGAGAACATAAATGAGCCCATCTGATATATAAAATATATGCAACAAGGTTTCTCGTGTCAGGTGTCCTGTGTGTCCCTGACTGCCCAGACTATGTTAGGTATTTAACAATGTCAAAATCCCCCCCCCCCCTTCATCTCACGTTTTCAGAAAGGAGGCGTTGACCCTCCAGATGTTCTCTGGCCTTTCAGACCAGAAAGATGAGTAAGTTTCTCCAATAGACGATCAGTTTCTTGCGCTCTGTGGGCTCTGGCCAGACGTCACTCCAAGCACATGTTCATGAAGCTGGTGTCTAAAATCTGACTTCAGTTTGGCAAAATAATTACAGTAAAACTTTTAGGACATCCTGCACTTTATTATCTATCACTGACTCTCAGTATTTCTGTAAGAGTGCTGCAGATGAGTTAAAGATGTTACATGGAAAGATGAAACAATAAAAAAATGACTTTCAGCAAAACAGTTGGAAATAATTGGAAACTACACAACACCAAAAAATATATTTGCATCACTACAAAGATGCATTCTGAAGCTACAGCTCAACATGCATTCCCTTCTTACAGAACATATTTTGATTTTAAAACCGTAAACCTAGCAGTGAACAATGCAGGCAGCTGAATATTTCTGTGGTACAAACACATTGATACAATAATCATCTAAAGTGAGGTTTGTTACTTCTTTGATATTTTTTCCAGCATGCACTTTTATAAAGTATGTCTTACATTTCTCACACTTCTTTTTACTGCATCCGTTCAGTTCAAAGTTAAGTTTTGGGTTTAAAGTTCCTGAAGCTGAACTTCTATCAGCTGAATGTTAGTCATGGAGGCATGAAACCAAAGTGTTACGGTGATGTTGTGTTTTGATGATGTTACAGTGTCGTCCTGCTTTTGGCTTAATCATTTCATCTCCATTTGTAATCAGTCCAGAAGAAGATGATGAGGATGTTCCCCCTGAGGTGAAGATGGAGCGTGAGCGGGAACGGCGAGTGGCTAACAACGCACGCGAGCGTCTCAGGGTACGGGACATCAACGAGGCATTTAAGGAGCTTGGGAGGATGTGCCAGCTGCACCTCAGCCACGACAAACCTCAGACCAAACTTCTCATCCTGCACCAAGCCGTCAATGTCATCCTCAATTTAGAACAACAAGTCAGAGGTCAGTCTGCAGGCGGCGCACTCTTTCTGTTTTAAATACACGCTTCATGATTTTATACTGAGAGGTCTGTTTCTGTTCCCGTCCATGGCAGAGCGTAACCTTAACCCCAAGGCAGCATGTTTAAAACGCCGTGAGGAGGAGAAGGTGTCAGGGGTTGTGGGTGAAACACCCATGCAGCTCTCAGGAGGCCATCCTAGTATGGGAGGAGATGGCCACAACCCAGTTGGCCACATGTAACACCAGGTAGGCCCCGACGACTGGAAACTGAAGGGATTCTTACGGATGTGACTTTCAGTTTGTGTGTCACCTGCAGTTGTTTTAGTTACAAACCTCAAGGTTTCCTTTCTGACTGACCTGGCTGCTGGTGGTGACAACAAAGGTGGTTTATGGCTAAAAAATGATCAGAATCACTGACAAACACATCACATTTCCTGTGATCGGTTCACCTTTAAGACTCTTATGGTTCATCAGTTAAAGGCTTTTAAAGTTAAGTGTTTGTGTGAAAAATGCTTAAGTGTGCAAGAGCAGTATTTTCCTGTAAATCCCAAAGCAAGTAAAGGCAACTTAGACACCAACACAAAGACCACTTTATGAAACATTTACTGGAAAATGTAGATGCATCAGGTGGCTGCTGCTGGAAAAAAGGGTTTGAATTAATAAAAACCTCTCAGTTTTATTCTTGTTGATGTCTTTGTGATGCATCTTAACTCAGACGTGTTGTTTGTGGTCTTTGCTTCTTGCAGATTTGGTGGTGTTCCTTGGCTGTCAGAGGATGTGGCCTTAACAGATTTCTTCCACCCATTATTCTCAGTGTGTGTGTGTATATATGTGGACATGTCTGTGTATGGTCCGTTCAAGTTTCAAGATGCACATTCACACACTCGTACACACATGCATACTGCCAAAACTGACACAGCCTGTTTGTCGCACTCCCAACCATGACTACAAGCTCAAATGTGAAGAACTTTTTTTAGTTTTGCTTTGTTTTATACATGTAAGATCTTTTTTTTTTTTCCTCCTTCTTGGTTTCCACAAGATGATGGAAGACCGGAGTACTTTTTGTCCTGCCACAAATTGGGACTTCACACACTGCCGAGCGGTTCTCTTGTGAAAGAAAGGAGACCTAAACAAACACAAATTGAATCAAGGATTTGTGCCTAATTGTTACATGTTTTCTATTTGACATTCAAGCAAATTGCTTTACATGTGAGGAACATTTATTGTGAGGAATTGCTTATGTGTATGAGCAATTATTTTTAATGTATGTCATTCCCAGCGTGATGGTACAGTCTTACATATGTTATGTAACCAAGCCCATAGTTGAAGTTGAATTGTCTAAATTCAGAGACCTCTCCTCAATCTTATCAGCAAACGTTTGGGGACTTTGACGGAAGGGCAACAAGGGAGAGGTCACAGTTTTGACAGTCCAAAAGAAAGACGGGAACTCTGACCCAGAGGCAGTTTCTGACCGAAGCCCAGTCTCTTCCCACAAGGCATCTGGAGACTTGGAGAAGGAGACTCCTTCCTTGAAGGTTTTGAGAAATCAGAGCGGTCTGTCAGCTACAAATCTGCTGTTCTCTTTTGTTGACCACAAATTCTAGAGTAACCACAGTGATCCCTTGTCACAGGTTTAGGTTTTATACTGCTTTATGTACTAAAGCATTCACAGACGAGACGAAGCACAGGTGAAGAGGTTTAAGCTGGAAGTTTTTTGTTGGTCTGTTGTGCGTTTCAGACCCTCGACAGTCTTGTATAAAAGCCATTTGACACGCTTGCTAAGTGAACAGCACCACTTAGTGCTCTTACTTACTTGAAATGGTTTACTGACGATGCCAGCAGACTTAACAGCTCGAGTTTTTTCCTTCCCCTGTAATTGACTTTCTTTAAAAGAGGAAAAAAGAAAAGTTCAGGTTCCTCCTGACAGAGGGATCGAATCAGTCCGCAGTTGTTTGACGCAGACGAGCCTGTGTGTGACAGAGGCTTCCTTTTCCTAAACGAGCATTCCCACTGAATTACAGCCCCTCACCTTCCTCCTGAGTAGGTTTGTCGTCGCGTTTCTTACTGAGAGAAGTGTGACATGTAAATTCACTTCATACATTACTCTGATATGTTTCATTTTCAAAATTAAATATATATAAAAATATATATTTTTTGTTAGTCTATACATTGTAGATTTTTTACATAAATGGCAATATTAGTTTGAAGTTTAGAGTGTATTGTAGATGAGCTGAATAAGGGGATATTTGACATTTAAATGAAATTGTTCAAAAAAAAATTAATTCAAAATTGAAGCAGAGTGGCAGAGGACAAGGGTCAACAGATGAAAAAAAAGTTGAAAGTGTTTGGTCTATCATTTATTCCAGTTTTAGTTGTAAGGCTTACCAGCTACCCAGATGAATTTTTTTCTTTCCATTTGGGGGTATGTGGACAGCGTTCGTGCCACAGTCCTGTTGAAGTGTTCTTACTTTAGCAACGAGGCACTGAGGAAAATGTGGGAAGGGATTTTTGTCTCTAACAGTAATTATGCAACTGGTTTTTGAATGTAGCTACCATACAAATGTGGATCACCTTCATTTTTAAACTTTTGTTCCTTTTTTTTTTTGTCAGTAACAGTATAGTAGTTTTCATTTCACCTTTTTTCTAATGTCTGCCCTCAACCAAGTGGCTCTCTGTGTGCAGCTCACTGTTCAGTAGCCTGCACATTTATTTCAGAGGCAGACGTCGGTATTTGGGTGTAAGGTAAAGGATAAAATGGAGAACAAAACAGTGTTATTGTGATGTTATTCCCATGTCATGTCATGTTGTGAATGGTTTTTACCAACATGTAATACTAAATGGGAGGTAGAGCATTTTGTGTGTTTAATTTCTACAAAAAGAGATGAAGAAAAAGACCTATACAAATCAATAGTGTGGCCTTTTCATTCTCAAGACTTAAGATGACATGATGGGAGAGTGATACCTTATCAGTGCCTGAACTTGTATTTTCATTTAAGACAGTTTTATTTTGTGAACCATATCATTTCATTTATCATGGAGATTAAAGAGGTACTTGTTCATTCCCCCACCCTCCCTTCTCCTAATGCTTTTTTCAGTTTTCAGGAAGAAGTTAAAATGGTATAAAGAGATTTTCTTTCAGTGTATCTAGTTAAATAAATAAATGTTACTTAGATCTTGTTTAGTTTTTATTCCTTTTTTTCTAATTATTCAACTGGATTTTATTGTCCAAACTGCTGTTTTAGTTGAGGTCATGGGTCCAGGTCAACAGTTTTCTTTCTGTCTGCCCTAAATTGCTAAATCAGTTGACATTACGGAGTTCAAGAGATGCTGTTTGGCTCTGATTGTCTGCTTTTGATGCACATTAACATGTTTACATGTGAATGTTGCCTCAGTTTCAATGTAGAGAGCGAGTTTTAATCTCCACAGTAGCTGCAGCCTTGAACGGCTCTATAAGCATTAAGACTTCCTGTAAATCAGAGCGAGGCCTCTGCTGCAGAATATTTAGTCTCCAGTGACGATTTTCATCTCTGACCTTTTACTCTTCCAGCTCTTTGACGGTGTTGATGGTGAATTTTTGTCAGAAGTTCTGATCACTTCTTTCAAAGAGTTGTGTTTGAAGTTTTGCTTTTCAATAACACCAGATCAATACGTGTATTGAGTATTGCCCATTTGTTCCAAGAGAAGATCTGACTTGATGTCATTGAGATTTTGTGAACATCCCATTAGTCTAGACTCTTTATACGCAGATGATTTCTTTGGGGGAACCTTGTTTCTTAGCACCACCCTTGACATGGACAACATTTGAAATCTATTGGAAAGCAACCTGACCACAGCAGGAGCACAAGAGTCGACAGAAAATCACAATATTATGATGGAAAATGTTCAGTTGATGGGCTTGAACTTGTTTTGGTATAAGAAAGCAGTAATAAAACACTTGCTTTCAAAAACTTTGTCATATCTTTGTTAAACTAAAAAGAGGGAGATAATTGAGTGTTGCGTACATTCACAGGTGAAGAACCTGCCGTGATGGAGGGAGGACACACTGTGGACCCCCGCAGGGTCCTCAAGGTGCCTCACTCAATCTCTCTCTCTCTTTTTATATATATAAATATATATAGTTGAGAACTGTCCTGTATATAACAGTAATGTAGCAATAAATGTGCCATTTTTAATAACAGATTATACCTTTTCCAATGTCTGGCTTTTGAATATTGTATACATAAAAGGAAAATAAAGGAAAACATTGTAATAAAGGGTTTATTGTAGTTCGGAAAATGAATTTGTCCATATTTTCGATTGCCAGTACCCGCCTAAGAAACAAATGCATTTTTGATTTTTTTTTTAATGATTATATAACCAAGACATCACATTAAAAAAATCAAGACATGGTGCCATGTAAACCCACAGAATTCACAGTTAACACGCACTGGAGTCTGGAGTGTTATAACAAAGATGGCTGCTGAAGAAAAGGCGATAAAATAACTATGATATAGTGGATAATTAATAACAGCTTTGAGTTATAAACAGAAAGCCTTGACATTGTGTCCTGGAACGACCCTGAGCTGCCGGTTAGTTATTTTGAACAGGCATAAAGAGAGGCAGCCCGGGGTCCTTCACAGCCAGCTAGCGTTGCATGGACTCAGACTTCCACTGAGAAGGTCAGGATGGTCCAGAAAATACTCAATAAATTCGTCGGTGCCAAATACGTCACTATTCTGAGGACGTGGTAAGTTAAACCGATTACTGAAGTTAAATTAAGCGAAGTGGGTGATTTTTTGAAGCTTTTGTCATGTTCATATTTGTGCTGTCAACGCTTCTGTGTCCTTCTGTGTGACCCGTTGGCTCAGTAGCTAGCTTTAGCTTAGCATGGTTGTTTATGTTCCACTGATTTAGCTTAGCTAGTTAGCATTGAACACTACCTGGATAACTGTACAGCTCACCTGGATAAGCAAAAAAGGTTCACATTTACACTGTTAAGACTTGTATTTGTAAGTATTGTGCTGTCTGAAATATGTAGGAGACTGATTGTCAGTCAGTGACAAAAGTATTTAAAGTTGTATGGTTCAAAACGTCAGTGATTTCATTCAGCATCTATGCTAACACTCCTTTTATAGGAGCTTATCTTACAGTTTACTTAATTACTTATCAGTCTGATAAACCCTATAATTCAGAAACCACGACAGATCTTAGATATCAGGGCATTAAGGTTTGTTTTTGTGTTTAATTTTATTACATTTTCTGTTTGACCTACAGTGACCACTGAGAGGATTTAAGGTTTAACCTCAAATCAATTTCACTTTGCTGCGGTGTGTTTTTATAGAAACATCTTGGCCCAACAGCACTGTAACTGACCTTGCAAAGTGCTCACAGTAAAAGACTCAGAAAACCACAGCAGAGCAGTAATTACAAATAATATTTCATTATTATATTATAATATTATTGTAATATTTTGTTATTTTTAATCAGTAAATGCGTTGACTAGTTAATAAAGAAAAGTACTATTTAATGCACCATGAAAACCTCTTTTTCTTACCCTCTGTTTAATCCCTAAACATTTAAACAAGTATTGCAACTAATTAGTGTTATTCTGATCATCAGTATTTACAAAAAAATGTGTATGAAAATTGCAGCCTCAGAGGATTAATTTCATAGCTTTGTTAAATAAGGTCAACTGGGTCACAGCCGCCTTTCAAACTGTCTGCTTCAACATGGACTTTGACATGTTTGCAAGATCAATAAAATGTCATCCTGACTTAGATTTATTTTGTAGGATTTCATGCCCGTTAAATTACAGTTTTGTGGTAATTTTTTTGTCTGATCTTGATTATAAATCCTGTTGGTGTCTCCCACAGGGTGCCAAACATGGTGGCGTGGGGAACAGTGGGAGGAGTGGCCCTCGTCCACTTCACAGATTGGCGGTTAATCCTAGATTATGTGCCGTACATTAACGGGAAGTTCAAGAGGGACGAGTAAAGTCCCACACAACAAAATTGTGAGTGAATTGTCAACATAACAAACACTTGTGTAGCTGAACTTTCATTCTTAGACTCTTTTTGCAAAGTTCAGCCGGTTCGCTCATTATCTGTAGCTCCGCCCACGTCCTCCTGATAAGGATGCAGACAGGTGCAGACAGGTGCAGCTCAGCCAGCTGTTTGAACTGAACATTCAAATTAGCACAAAGTTTTCCTCCTTGATTTTAAATGACAGTTTGCTGTAACTCTCCTCATGCATTTTCACAGGCGACCCCACACTGGAGTCAGACATGGCTGCTATTCTAAAACATCTGCAGTGCTCATTAACAAATGTCTGCTGTAGTCTGTGGGGATCATTTCCACAGAGGTTGATCTTTTGTAGATCACAGCGATGCAGACGTGAAGATATTATGTGTTTTTATAATATTAATCTCTGTAAAGGTGTGAGATTAGTTTGAAGACAGAAACTGGGATAGTTTGTGTCAAAATAAAGGTTTAGAAAATCGATACATTTAAGGAAACTGGCTCAACTTTTTCAATTTTTAGTTGTATCAGCTTGAATTGAATGCAAGTTTACCCCCCTACACACTCACACTCACACTCACACTCACACACACACACACACACACACACACTCACACACACACACACACACACATCCCTATTTAAATGTGGTCTTGTTATAAATCCAAAGTCAGACTCAGATGATGTGCTTTTATTCTATCACATGTGTTGATGTTCATGTTGCTGATGGTGTGTGTTTGTGTGTGTGTGTGTGCGTGTGTGTGTGCGTGTGTGTGTGTGTGTATGTGTGCGCGCCTACAGGACCAGACTTGGGTGGATTGATTGCACATCGCAGCTTTAGGGGCTTGAAGTGGCTCAGTCAGTCGCTGGGGGCTTGTTAGGAGTTCGGACGACGGAATGCACTCTGTATATTTGCTGTTCTTCATGGATTATTATGTACTGTGAATAAATCTTTAATTTACCACAACTGTGTTCATTAATTCTGCGAAATTCCAACTATTAAAATGTTATGTTTAAACTGCCTGATAAATCTTCATTGTGTTCAGTGCTTAATATGCACGTCTAGTATGTTTATTTAATAAAATTCTTATGATCTGTTTGTGGTTTATGACACAAATGTTCATTTGCATGCAGCAGTTTAAAGATCTTCAACTGCTCATATTTATATCCCAAAAGTAATGTGATTTATTATTATTATTATTATTGAGAAAAGCTCGTTATGTAAAGTCTGATCATGTCATTGATAAAGCACGCTGATTTAAACATCACGCACCGCGGTGTTGCGGGTTGCACCGCGGATACGTCAGGTTCGGCCAGACATTATCCTCATTTATCGGCCAGACTGCGAAATTTGCGTGGATGTCTTTCATTTCTCCCATCGAAGGGGGAGGGGACTGAAAGAGGAGAGGGGAGAAGGGATTTAACATAGCGAGAGAGAGAAAACGAGATAGTCTCCAAGATGGATAAAAACGAGTAAGTACATTATTTTACAAGCAATGGAAGCGTTGATAAGGTTATTAATTGTTATTATAGCGTTTAATGCGCGATGTGTCGTTCCTGTAAATCCTTTGCAAAGTGTTTATTACCGAGCGGACTGATGCACTCGGCGGACTCGCGTTTGCAAATAGCAAAGCTGCGGTCTGTAGCTCGGATGACGGTATTCTTTTGGCATTAGAGGAAGATGTTGTAATTTTCCCCCCCAAAAAAAATTTAAAAAAAAATCCCAGATAGCGTTGAATCACGCATGGAGTCGGTGTGCGGTGCTGCGTCAACGCCGCAATTTCGACATAGACTTGAATCGTGCAAAGCTGATATTTTTTCATGCAGCGTTGTTTCACACAGAAAGACTCCATAAAAGCGTTTTAAACCGTATCTTTGTTTAATTCCTAAGATCTACTTTGTTCATTCATTACAGCCGGTCCGGGCTGAATGACAACGGCAGGCTTTGTGGCCAAACGGCTCCGGTTTCATGCAGCTAGCTTACATCAAACTTTACATTTTGTATTTCTGAACGAGCTACAAGTGAGCCGCGCAGCTTCACTCCATCTTGTAGATTTGAATATTCTGCAGCGTCCATGATGGTTGTCACTGCATCTGTGTGATTAATGTTTAAGGTCTATTTGTAGCAACAGACTAATTTATGTTTCCCATAGGTTAACATCATGAAGTCTAGTCACAGCGTCAAGCTGCGCGTTTCAGACGACTGAACTTCCGCTAAGACTTTTTAAAATAAAACAGAAAAAAAACGAAAAGTTTCTCGGTTTTTATTTGTGGTGTTTCAGAGAGAAAACAGTCTAATGAGGACTAAACTGGGGATTAAGTCCAGTAACCAAAGAGCTCAGCTAGTAAATCTAAAGGCTTGTTAGAAATAGTAAGATGAAGACAATGACACGGACTTTACACAAGAGTGACTCACTATTATTTTATTAAATGAATGAATTAACATTTATGATAATTAACAGTCAAACTCGACGGGATTTTTCTTTATCTGTATTTTATATTTTCACACATTATGCATAGCTGATATAAATTAAAATATAAATAAATATTATAAAATTTTAATAAATATATATATATATATATATATATTTTTTTTTTCTAGCTGTGGAGTGGTGCAACAGTGGAATTTCCAAAATTTGGATCAATAAAGTACATCTACCTATCTATCAATCTAAACACTAAAAAGGCTATTTTCTCTTGTAAATTGTTGACCTTTGTTTTTGTAAATGTACTTTATTTTTAAATTTTATTCATATTCAGCTGCTTACAGTGTAATGTTTTTGTTTTTTTAAGATTATTACTAGTGAAAGCATTTATGAAGAATTTAAGTTTTTAAGTAATTTTTTATACCTTTATTTTAAATTATCTTTATCAAATTTTGTAAATTCCATCGTGATTGATATCTATCTATCTATCTATCTATCTATCTATCTATCTATCTATCTATCTATCTATCTATCTATCTAAGGGAGACCCAATAGATCATCTGGTCCCCCTTAAAATTTTATTTCCTATTGAAGAACCGTATTAGAAAAGCACAACATACGATATTTAATACAGACCGTTCAATAGTAATATATAGCTGATTTTATAGTAATTTTTTCTAAATTGGGCGTGCTGAGTTTAAACTCCTTGATGTCTCTAAGGATTATTTTTTTATGTTTTGATACTGTTATCATACCTGTCTTGTTCAAACGAGGTGAGCCACGCACGAGATCAGCGTCCCGTGCGCACGAGACCAAAAATAGCCTTCTTTGGCAACTTAAAAGTGATCTCCCACGTCTGACGCGTTCATCCCGTGACACACATGTGCTTTTATTTTGAAGCCGGAGCCTTTGAACTTCCTGTGTTGCCCACGCTGCCTCGCGGTGCGTGCACAGCACAGCCGCGCGCTCCCATGTTATCCTTGCGGATGTAGCCCTCGTGCCCCGGCGAGACAGGCAGGTAGTGATGTGGCCGAGGTCCGCGCGGAGCGATCTGCGCGACGACAAAGAGATTAGATGTTGTTAGCAGCGGCTCCATTACGGAGGACGCACGTTTAACATGGTCGAAACAAAAGCGTGAGAAGCGAAAAGCTGCCGTCCAAAATATCGACTCAGTTCCTTAAATCCAGTCTGGTTGTTAACTTTTAGCGGATCGATAGGCTACTCGCGCGGGAAATGGAGAAGAAAAGGTGGGATTGCACTGCTCTCCCCAAGGGCTGGAAAATGGAAGAAGTGACCAGAAAGTCGGGTTTGTCAGCTGGAAAAAGCGATGTCTATTATTTTAGGTACTAAACGAACGAGGGCTTGCAAAACTTCACAGGTGCACGAGACACCGATTATACGGAAGGAAGCAGTCAGGAGTGGGATTAAAGGGGGACGGGGGTCGGCATAAAGTTTGGGGTGGGAAGGGGAAGGGGAAGGGGAGGGGGCATGTTTGTACGCTAGCAGGGCAACAAGGCCAGCCAGGCCAGGCCGGGCCAGGCCAGGCCAGGCCAGGCCGGGCCGGTTCCCCTCACAGCGTCTGCCTAAGAAAGAGTCTGTTCACCCGGGCTGTTCAGGCTAGTTGTAGTCGCAGCAGCAGCAGCTCGCGCCTCGAGGCCTCTGATGAATAAAAAAAACCAAGTGTCTTCTCAGATGATCCTCTTATTTTCCTCTGAAGTGAATCAACAACGGCAGATTTGTTTTTATTTAGCAGAGGAGAAGAGCAAGATGAGGAACAGAGGCAAGAGAGGGGGGAGGCGGGTCGGTTGTATAGTCTGTGGTAGGCTAACTGTACACTCATACTGGTGTTCACTGTGGTGGTGTGTGATGTCAGAAACATTTGCATGAGTAACCAGCACGTTTCCACCCACAGCAGCTCCTCTGCTGCTCATTGCTAAGGCTAAAGTTGTTGTTGCTCCTCATGTGGAGCTGCAATGTTTCCATTCTGAAACATGTGGTCAGATGTTAGTGTCGCCATGTTTACATCGTGTTCACTGGTTCCTGCAGGTTAGTTTTCAGACTGTGTACATGCTGTCGTTGGGTGTGTTTTTATATACACTTATGTCAACTCATGATACTAAAGTGTGCAGCTTGTTGCAGAGAGCAGAACTCAGTCAGCTTATTCATCCATCTCACAGTCCTGTGGTTTCAGCGCCATAGCTCACCTGAATGTGCTCTGCTTCTGATTGCTTCTGTTTGCTCTGACTTGTTGCATGTTGTGCTCCTTTTTTGTGACTTTCCTGTGTGTGTGTGTGTGTGTGTGTGTGTGTGTGTCTGAAGTGTGATGTCTGTTCTGTGTCCCTTCCTTCATCTCTGTCTGATGGTGTCTGTTGTTGCTGTGAGAAGTGATACTGATGCGCTGGTTTTTCGTGTCTCTGCCTCCTCGTCAGTCCATCTGGGAAGAAGTTTCGGAGCAAGCCTCAGCTGGCCCGTTACCTTGGTAACCAGATGGACCTCAGCTCCTTTGATTTCCGCACGGGGAAGATGCTGATGAGCAAGCTGAACAAGAACCGGCAGAGACTGCGCTATGACAACAACAACCAGAACAAGGTGAGATGGACCAGCCGCTGACTGCTGCACATCCACCGGCTGCTGGGACTCTGTGCTCTGCAGAGGAACCAGAGCTGATCACATCTCCATCACAGAGCTGATCACATCTCCATCCCAGAGCTGATCACATCTCCATCACAGAGCTGATCACATCTCCATCACTGCATGGACAGCATCCTCACATAAACATCAGTTTCTAACTTGTTTGGCTTCATTGGATGCAGGAGTTTTAAAATCACAGTGGAACCATGAAGCTCTGCACAAGACAACATCTTATATTGTCAAAATGTTTTTTTCATACAGACAACTAAGTATTTATACTATAAATATTGATTATAAATGTGCATTTTGGGTAGATGAGACAAAAACTGCCCAACTGATAACCAATGAGTTATTTTAATTTTCCAAAAAGTTTGCTGCAGATCTGCGCCGGAGAGAGAGAGAGAGACTGCAGGACCGGGTTTATGTTTCATGATAAGACTTAACAGAGCAGGGTGACCAGACTGTTTCAGCCTGCGAGCTGCTCATGAAATGACCAAGTCAAACTGATCTACCGAACTTCTCGGACTATAAGCTGCACCCACTAAATTTAACAACTAAAACCACTAAAGCTTCTTCTTCAGTGTCGGAGTTTAACAGCCTCAGAATTACTTCCTCACACACTTTCTCGTTTATATTCGTTTATATTCGTCCATAAATTAGTCGCATCACAGTTTAAAACGCAGGGTTTAAAGCGTCGGAAAAAAGTAGCACCTTATAATCCAGAAATTACGGTACTTAACTATAAAAATGCGTGAGTTGATGTCGCTTCCATAACTGCATGAACCCATTTTGCACAAAACAACTGTGTACATGTTGTGTCATTACTTCACTCTGATGACTCGCACTGAAGCCCCCCCACTCATTTTTAAACCCTTTCTGAAGTTTAGTGGAAATAAACGGGGCAGCTCGCGCGTACGTCACTCCGCTTCCTGTTGTCTGTTTCCATGGTATGGCGAATTGCTTTGAAATAGCGCGCGCAGCTTCCTGTCTGCACGGATTGGATGGATTTTTTAATGCCATGTGATCGACCCACGCTACCTTTGCGATCGACCAGCAGATTGCGATCGGCGTGATGGTCGCCCCGGAGCTGGAGGCTCGTCTACTTGCCCGGTTATAATGAACCGTTTTGTTGGATGAGAAGTCATTTTCTGTGTTTGCTTCTTTTAGTTCATCCTGTTCCTCCTCCTCTCTGTGCCTGATGTGTTTTTAGGGCAAACCTGATCTGAACACGTCGCTCCCCGTCAGACAGACAGCATCCATCTTCAAGCAGCCTGTTACCAAGGTTACCAACCACCCCAACAACAAAGTGAAGACAGACCCTCAGAAAGCCGTCGACCAGCCCAGACAGGTGAACAGTTTCTCACCTTTCCCGCTCACATCAGCCCTGATCTGATACTGGTGCTTCTTTGGAACCTGATGAACCAGATCTGAGTTTGAATATGTTGATGTTGGGTTTGTTTACTTTTCCTTTTTGCTCCGTCATGTTTGGGGCCGTTCTTTTTCTGCTGAAACTGCCTGCAGCTCACGTTACTCTGTTTCTGTCTGCAGTTGTTCTGGGAGAAGAAACTCAGTGGTCTTAATGCCTATGACATCGCAGAGGAGCTGGTTAAAACAATGGAACTGCCTAAAGGCCTGCAAGGTAACACGCACAAGTTTAAACACCGACTCTCCAAGCAAAACAAACAATGTTGCTTAGCAACAGTTCTTAATTATCTCTATTAAATGTTCTCAGTGCTGAACACAGTTACAGCTTCGATGTTTCTCTAAAATCTCCTGTAACCACCTGGTTGCTGCTGCAGGTGTTGGTCCAGGCTGCACAGACAAAACTCTCCTGTCGGCCATCGCAAGCGCTCTGCACACCAGCGCCGCCCCCATCACCGGCCAGCTGTCAGCAGCTGTGGAGAAGAACCCAGGAGTCTGGCTCAACACGACGCAGCCGCTGTGCAAAGCCTTCATAGTCACTGATGAGGACATCAGGTGGGCGACTGCAAAACACTGACAAACACACATCACCTGTTTGTTTTCATTGTGTCAGAGCAGACATGAGCCAGCGGTCACTCACACACAAGACATGTGAATGAAAACTAGTTTACGCTATGAACGCTGTGCTGCTTTTATTTTGAAAGTCTTTTATTTATATATGGACGCATGTGCAGGTGACATGTGCTCACGTACCTACAGAATATCAACTCATGCGAAAAAAATAAAGATTGATACCGAATGCTGCATTTTTAAGAAGGTGTGGACTGTAAAATATTAATGTACAGAAGTTAAGGGAAAAGCTGTGTGTTTAGTTTGTGGTGCTCAGGTCGCTGCGTTCAAGGAACACAATTTAAACCGGCACTACGTGACCAAACACGCAGAAAAATACAAGAATTAGTCTGATGAAGAGCAGGTTAAGGAGTCGGAAGCCTTGCTGGCTAAACTACAAAACCAACAAGGATCAGAAAAGCGAACAAAAAGAAACTTAAAGCATTTGTTTCTTTTTGTATTTACTCATTTAATTTCTTGCATTTGCAAAACAACCATTCAGTATTTCTGAGTTCTCAGTCTGTTAAAAATAAAATGACATACTTGATGTAATTTTTGTTTATGACTTGTATTTTTGACTTAAATACTCCACAATTTCTGATCTTTAGGAAAATGTGTAATTCTATATATTATACATTCTATATAATAAAAATCTATAATTTCCTGCTCTGTACAGGCAGAGAAAATTAATATCAAACATAGTAAAGTTCAGGTTATTGTTGTTTCGGCCCTCGAACGCAGCTCAGGTTTCTCACGTGGCCCGCCGCCGTGTCAGAGCCTCATCGTCATCAGCAGGCGTGTTGTTGTGTTATTTATCTCGCTCACATCTTGGTCAGTGTAGTAAACAGGAAATAACAACAACAGCAGTGTGAATGCTGTCATATATCATCTGTCTTACCAGTTCATGAAATACAGACTTTAATTTTCTGTGCTAAAGCACAATAACAAGTGGAGGGCTGAGTCACAGAGGAGCAACGCAGAAATCTTCCAAGTTAAAAATGCCAGAGTTGGCTCAGAAACCCGTCGGTCCATAAGGAGTGACCCTGTTAAAACACACCATCTGTTGTGTGCTGATTCAGTGGCTGTTATAAGCAGCTGCAACTGCCAACTGTAACAGCTTCCTGTTGTGTTCATGTGTAGGAAACAGGAGGAGCTGGTGTACAGCGTGAGGAAAAGGCTGGAGGAGGCGCTGATGGCTGATATGTTGGCCCATGTCGAGGAGGCTGCCACTGAAGGAGAAGCCCTGAAGGAGGAGGGCAACGGCAGTGAGGACATGGAGAGTGTATAGCACAGGTGTGTGAGGTGGTGAACTTAAGAGGACACAACGACAAAATAACATCAAATAAAAAAGAGAAACTATTAGTTTCAGTTAAAATAAATGGTGAATTACACACAAAGTACACTAAATGCAACATAGCACTTTATTTTTAACTGTTTCCAGCTGTTTTGAACTGTTGATCCTTTGCTCTCGTAGGGTTTGCCGAGTCCAGATGGTTTTGTTTCATCCCTGCACACACACGACCATGAACAGTAGGAGCCCTGCTGCAGTCCAGCCCTGATGAACTGTCCTCTTGTATCTGCGTCAAACATAAACCCTAACCTGACTCTCACCGGTCCCCTTCAACCTACAGAACTTGGCAGAACTTTGGAGTCTCAAATATATCTCTTCCTCTTTATCTCCACTGGAGGAGACTCCTCGACTTCAGCACCAATTAAAACACTCAACATGTTTCTGAGCTAAGTTGATTTTTTCACGAGTACATTTTAAAATATTTAAAGAAGAAATGACGTCAAATGAACTTAATAACTTATCTACAATTTGTCAAATTCTGTGTTCAATGAGAGGCATATTTTTTACTGAGAGGCTTTGAACGCGTCTGTATTTTCTGTGACAATCATGTCAAATTCAAACATTTGAGGTCAGAAAAAGTCGATCCGGGTGCTATTAGTTCTGTTTTTGGGAGGATTGGAATAGAATGTTTTGTATTTTTGACATGTGACTTCCTCGAACCTTGTGATGCACTCCATGTGAACTCAGACACAAAAACACAGATGCTTTTCTAGTTTAAACCAGTTCAGATGTGACTACACTGAGACGAGCCGGCTGGAGTCAGCCTGGGTGCTAACCTGCAGGTGGCTGATGGTCACCGGCCTCTGACGGTGGAGTTTGAATCCCTTGTGCAGCCATTAGAGGGGGACAGAGTCACGTTTTTCCTCGCTGTCATTTCATATCAGGTGTTTTCTTGTCAGGCAGTATTGACCAAAGAGGAGACATGTCATTTTGAGGAGGGGGGAGGTTGACTTGTGTGTAACTTCAAACTCTGCTTAGTATTTTGTACCTGAAGCGTTTTTATCGAATCTGCTGTTTTACACCCGAACGTGAGGAAAGTCGAAGCTACACATGATGGAGTCGGGCACAACGGGGGAGAAATGACTTGAAACCTCTTTCTGTTGTTCAATTCTTACTGTTTTAACTCGTCATCAGGTGCTTACTGATGTTGTGAAACATTGCGGTTCAGTGCCGGAGCTTTGTTTCATCACAGCTTCAGTCCAGTTTTTTATTTCTTTTCTTTGTCATTGTTACCACACACACACACACACACACACATGCTGCCTCCTCGAACGCCCACGCACAAGCTCATCACAGCAAATTACAGTTATGATTCAGTTTCAACGTCTCTTCATTTGTTATCTGAGGAAAAATGATTTTGTTTTTTGTTTTTTTTCTGTTTGTCAAGGTTTGATGGTGAATAATGTATCCGGCCCAAATCATGAAATTCCCTTCTTTATATCAGCAGGCTGATTGCTGAAATGAATTTGATTGTATTACTTATTAAAATGAGGCGATATGTCACAAACTCTGCTGCTGCTGTGTCGTCTTTGTCATTTTTAAGCACTGAGGTCACATGATGAGTTCACTTTCATAACTGTTTAGAACCTGTATGGGTGCTTAAGTGCATCTTGCACCACAGATGCAGGTTTCTAAGGGTCAAAGCTGCCCGGCAGCAATAAATCAGACTGTGCACATTCACATGGAGGACCTCTCCATCCAATCACTGCATCCTCACACTGATTAACAGTTAACCTGACAGTCCTCATGCCCCCGTGTGAGCCTGGACAAAGTCCAAAATACTGTCATCAGGACACAAAGTGGCTCTGAGTGCAGGAGTGAAGGATACACACGGTTCCTGTAGATGTTTCCCCATCTGATTTTTAAAAGCATGTCTTTCTATTAACCTCAGAGTGGTTAAAATGACTTCGCTGGAGTTATACAGCAAGGTAAGACTTTGGTGAAATGTGTGTTTTTTTGTTTGCATTTCATGAAGTAATAAGATCTTCATCATGTTCCACCTCAGAGCTGAAGGTTTCCATCTGTCATTGACAGAACAGTGATTATTTAAATATCAGTACAGTGTTGGTCACAGTGCCGGTGATGTGAGCACCGTCGTGTTTGGTGAACACATCTGGTTCTTTTCTTGTGCTCAGATGATCACTTATTGTTTTTCTTAAGTAGGTTAAAGTTAATGTGAAGTCAGTTTGATCAAACCTGCAAAAATCTCTTTTTATGTCCTTTTTTTCTGCCAACTTTTTTGTGATTGTAGATAAAAACTGATTTTAAAAACTGACGATAATGAGCAGCTTAGATGCGTTAGAAGAAGATAATGGCTAATCCATGCAGGTAATTAGAGTAGGATGACCAGTGTTAATTTTTAACACTCTTTAGGAGCTTTTTTATGCTGATGTGGGACAAATATCTAGGTGGGGCCTGAAAGTGTTACAAGTACCTGCACAGTGTAATGCGAGCCTCTGTAAACGGGTCCACCACATGCCGCATGTCTGCAACCCGCAGTGTCACTTTCTCTTTGTTATTCTACCAGGTTTTTAAAGTTTCACACACAGTCTGTTGCTTTGTCAGGGAGCAGGAGTGTGGATCCCTGATCCTGATGCAGTTTGGGTGTCAGCCCTGCTCCTCCGGGACTACGGTCCTGGAGACAAACATCTGCTGCTGCAGCTCTCCAATGGAAAGGTGAGACACACAGGTCCAAACAAATCACTGCTGAAACAGCATCATGTTAGACTCCAGAGTCCTGGACACAACAAGAACCTGTAACTCCCCTCTCCATTGTCAGGAGGTCCAGTACCCGGTGGAGACCCCCTCTGACCTCCCCCCACTGGGGAACCCTGAGATCCTGGAGGGGGAAAACGATCTGACAGCTCTCAGCTTCCTCCATGAAGCTGCTGTCCTGCACAACCTGCGTGTTCGCTTCCTGGACTACAGCAGCATTTACACCTACTGCGGTGAGAAACGAACAGACAGAAGCAAAATGAGCCACAGAAGGTGTTTGAGATCTGTGTCAGCAGCTGGCAGCTCCTGTGTGCTTCTGTCTGCAGGGTTACAGCTCGTGATATTGGCTGTATTACAGCGGATCAAAGGTCGAGCCAGAGAGGAAACTTCCTCACTGCCTCTGGTTTCACATGTAATCATACAGTTTGTATAGAAGAGACGTCATTTTTTAAAATGTGCTCTGGTTATTTCTAATCTTTTAAATCTATCGTTTTGACACGGAAGTTTACAGCTTAAATCCCTTTAAAATAGTTTTTGTTGTTTATGTTCATCATCATGTGAGTGATGTGTTTGATTAGAATGTGGCTTCAGTGTTTTAAGCACATCAGGCTTAAAAATATGAATTTGCATTTAGATTAGTGAATGTTGAGGTCACTAAATATACAACCCCATTTTTAAACTATATTTTTAAATACAATTTTTTATTCAAACAAACAGCTGTAAGTGTTGTAAGAGATTTATTTTGTGTGATCGTTTTTATGAAAGCAAAGATTTATTAACGTCCACACTGTCTCACTTCCTTCCGTCCCTGCAGGTATCGTGTTAGTGGCCATCAATCCTTATGATCAGCTGCCCATCTACGGCGAGGAGGTGATCGATGCGTACAGCGGTCAGGACATGTCCGACATGGAGCCTCACATCTTCTCCGTGGCTGAGGAGGCCTACCGCACCATGACAAGGTCAGAGGTCACAGGCCACAGGTTGCATCATAACAACCCTGCTGACTGACGCAGTGAACTTGAATCAGTTGAAAATATTCAAACACGTTCTTGCTTATTATTATTATTATTTCAACCTGCAACAACCCTGATGGGGTCCTCATGACTTCATGTGGGGTTTAATGGTCATGTGGTCTCTGTGAGCAGGGAGGAGAAAAACCAGTCCATCATCATCAGCGGAGAGTCCGGCTCTGGAAAAACCGTCTCAGCCAAGTTCACCATGCGATACTTTGCGGTGGTCGGAGGAGCAGCTCAGCAGACCAGCGTGGAGGAGAAGGTGCTGGCCTCCAACCCCATAATGGAGGTGACTGACGGCTGGACTGATTTCTCTCATTAAAACCAGGATTTTAATGTTAATTTGTCTCTTCTGATCATAATTAAGGTCCTAACAATACTCATTTCTGTTTGCAGTCTATCGGAAACGCGAAAACAACTCGAAATGACAACAGCAGTCGGTTTGGGAAGTACATTGAGATCGGCTTTGGCAAAAACGGAGACATCATCGCAGCGAATATGAGAACGTATCTGCTGGAGAAGTCGAGGGTCGTCTTCCAAGTAAGATGTTTAGACAACATGATGATTAAACACTTGTTTTTGTCACATAAGACTCTTTCTTTTGTTTGGAGGTGAAATGTTTCTCCTACAAACACACACGAGCAAATCCTTCTGTATGTTTGTGTTCGTTAGGCGTCAGCGGAGAGAAACTACCACATCTTCTACCAGCTGTGTGCCTCCAGAGATCTGCCTGAAATGAGGTCCTTCAAACTGGGTGAGATGTTATTCTTAAAAGCTCATAATGTCTACATTTATTTTCTCTTCCTGCCTCTAGAACACATTAAAACATTTCAATGTCAGCGTCACTTAAAATCTGACTGAGTTTGTGTTTTTCCTCCAGATGCACCTGAATGTTTCCACTACACGAGTCAGGGAGGAGAGATGCAGATCCCCAACACCGATGATTCATCAGACATGGAGCGCACTCGCAGCGCTTTCACTGTTCTTGGTAGAGTCATCGCATTTACACACACATGCACACACGCACACACAATCATGCTTCCAGTACTTTTTGAGGACATTATACTAAATTAACTTGATTTCCTGGAGACTTACCTTAACCATAACCAAAATAACTGCTTGGCTAACACTAAAACTAAAACTTAGGCAAACCTGCTTAAAATGTGTTTATTCATTTCATGGAGACTTTTGTCCCCGAAAGGAGGACGAGACCCCACAGAGCGACTGTGTGAACGGGTTTATGTCCCTGTAATGTGAGTGTCACATACAAGCGAAGGGAATGTGACAAGCAGGGAGTCTATGGAAGAGAAGATGCATGAAACAAGGACAGAAATTAAGATAAAGGCAAACAAAGACGACAAAGCAAACTATGACACATATGAAAGAGCCACGAGCGACTGTTTCAAGAGGATTTTACAAAACAGTCATTTTACTTTTAAAATAATAATGGTTTAAATAAAAACAACAGACACAAAACAAAAACAGGTGAAATATGTGACGTCCCAGAGAACAAAGTGCTGTTAACATCACACATCCCAAAGATTTCTGTTCAGTGAGACGCCAGAGACTCTGTTTCCTGATCTTAAACACGTCCTGAAAACTGTTCAAAGAAATCAGATAAAGGACTTTTAAAGCATTTTGAAATGTTTGTAGAACATTAAACTGTTCAGACTCCAGTCAGACTTTTATGTAACTGGATCACATCTTTGTTTATTAAGATAAAAATGAATTGTTGATATGTTTGTAAAATGTGCAGGTGTGCAGCCTGACCAGCAGATGGAGCTCTTCAGGATCCTGGCAGCTGTTCTTCACCTGGGAAACGTCAACATCCAGGGCAGCGGGAGAAGTTCGGACCAGAGTTACATTGATGTGAGGGATTTATTTCTACTCTTCGTCTCCTCTCACCAGAAGTTCTTCTGTGACATCAACACGTTTTCTTTCCTTCATCAGTAGCAGACACACCTGAGTGCTTTGTTTTCTCTCAGGCAGACGACCGCTCTCTGGCGATCTTCTCCAAACTTCTGGGAGTGGAGGGGCCTCAGATGGCCCACTGGCTGTGTCATCGCAGACTGGCCGTCGGAGGGGAGATGCTGGTCAAACCCATGTCCAGTCAGCAGGCTTTGGAGGCCAGAGATGCTCTGGCCAAACACATCTACGGCCAGCTGTTCACATGGACCGTGCAGAGGCTCAACTCTGCTCTGCGCAACCAGAGGAGAAAGACCAAATCCTTCATCGGGGTGCTGGACATCTACGGGTGAGTGATGAGCTCTGTGACGCTGGACTGAAGAGGTTCTTCTGATGGAGTTTAGATGTATGATGCAGCTGTGTGAGGTGTGTTACTGCAAAGTTACTCCGACAAATCTTCTCTCTCGGAGCAGGTTTGAGACCTTTGACCGGAACAGCTTCGAGCAATTCTGCATAAATTACGCAAATGAAAAACTGCAGCAGCAATTCAACAGGGTAAGTCATGTGATGTGCGTGTGTGTGTGTGTGTGTGTGTGTGTGTGTGTGTGTGTGTGTGTCTGTGTGTGTGTGTGTGCCCAGAGCTGCAGTCATTTTATGTGCAGGAGACAATTTATCTTTATGAAACTCTTCTGGGAATCTTATCAGCTCTGCAGGATATTATGAAGTTATTTTCACTTTTATTTTTGCAAGATTTTGCGAAAAATGTTTCAAAGTTGCTTAATATTGTGATGATTTCTTAGATTTTTGTGTAAGTTTGTCCTCCTCATAGTTACAAAATACAAGAAAAAGAAAAAATCACAGACTTTCCTCCCAGTTTGATGGCGTCTTTTCTCTGGTTGATCTCAGCTCCTTTGCCTTGTCTTGTTGCCTCCTCATG